>JAFEMH010001741.1:0-425843 GCA_022495995.1 Adenophora triphylla var. japonica | reverse complement strand
CCTTGGAATTTATGTATTTGGGATTATAATCCCGTCTAAATCTTAATGACTTGTGATCACTTCGCATTTTAAACCTTTCCGGGACCCTCGGGACTTGCGTGATCGAGAGAATGACTCTCTTTTGGAGTCGAAGATGAGGTTTCTTTAGGAAGGAATGTCCTTAGCCCATCAATCCTACGCTTTAAGACGGTTCGAGCTTTCGTATAGAGGCTTCATACTCATTCTTAAGCGATAATCGGAGATATAGGGTTCAAGGTTATCATTTTCCTAAAGAAATCATGAACCTTTAATGGAAGGAACGATGCAAAGATGAGAGGCTTTTACACCGGTCCGTTTCAAGGTTGGGGGAAAGGGGAAATGCATGATAAAAAATGACTCTTTAATGAAAAGATGACATTTTTAGGTTGCAAATGATGCTTTTTGATTGAAAGAAATGATCTTTATGCAAATGATGCATAAAGATTTGGTTTTTATCTGCAAATGAGTGCATTGAAAAGGGGGGTTTTGATGCGAAGGATGCATTTTATTAGAAAAAAAGATTTGATCTTCCTATATGCCAAATGATGCATAAAGATGACATTTTTATTGGAAAAATAGGGATTTTAGGTGCAAAAGGATGCACCTTTATGAAAAAGACTACATTTTTATGACAAATGAGGTCTTAATGCATGCAAAGGGGAGGGGGTGATAAAGATGTGATCTTTAAGCTACCAAGTCCCCAAGCGAAATATAAAGACAAATGCAATGAAAGCAATTTATAAAGCTTAATTAGGATGCAAGGATAGGGCGTGCGAGGTTACCAAGTGACTTCCTTTGCTTCTCGGGACGGAGCTAGGAGGAGAGGTCAGATCTTTGGTCTTCAAGGAGGAGGGATGAAGCTTCTTGGCCTTCTCACTTCTTCTTCTTCTTGAATTCCCAGACCCGGGTTTCTTCACGTCTTCTCGAGTGGATTGAGTATTTTTCTCATATATTGTGTGTGTTGAAATGGGTAGAGGAGGAGCTCTATTCTATAGTGCGATCTGGATAAGGCTAATGAAAGCGCAGTGCGGGCTGTCACACGAGGCCCTTTCGCAAATGAGTGGCCGTGCGGTCTTATCCACGATGACTCGGCATTCTAGAACCATGCGAGGTGGCATCATTCTAGAAGCTTCCCTCCTAATTAAAAACGTGTTTCTTAATTAGGAAGGATTCCCTTCAGCCCTTATTTAATTAAAAACAGGTTCGGAATGTTTCAGAGCATTTGAAAGGTCTGGGAATTACCGGAAAACTTACCGAAATTGGGAAATTTCTTAGGAAGGCATGAGCCAGATTTGGGTACTTACAACAAGGCTTATGAATGCCTCTTGAAGCACCTATCTGGACCCAGCTGAGTCCTAAAAGCTTAGGTGGTGGCCGGGTATAGGCCGAGAGGAACTAACTCTTTGGACCCAAAAGAATAAGGGGGACCATAAAGCTTCTTGTTTTATTTCGGGAATGCTTAATGGCCTCAACCGATGCCGGTAAAGATGTTTGGATTATGGACAAGTGGATGCTCTAGGCATATGGCTGGTCATGCCGATCTCTAACCGATCTGGAAGAAGCATCGGTCCTCCGGTTGTCTTTGGTGACAACGCTTGGGTAAAATTATCGCTCGAGGATCCATCAAAAGAGGTATGGTAATTGTACTGAGAAGGTATCTTTGGTGGATGGTCTAAAACACAACCTTCTCTCTATTTCACAATTTTGTGACAAAGGTATGCATTGTGTTTTCAATTCTTCCAAGCTATGTGAAAGACATTGCTACGGGTGAAACACTTCTCACTTTGGATATAGAAAAGGTAACGTATATGCTATAGATTTAAACAATGTCTCGAATGTTACTAATGTTTGTTTTGTAGCTAAGAACATCGGTGAGAATTCCCGGCTATGGCACAAGAGACTCGACCACTGAACTTCAAATATCTATCCAAAGCTGGCCAATAAAAATCTTGTCGCCGGCTTACCTCAGGTGTCTGGCGATCATGGAAGGAAATGTAGAGCACGCCAATTGGGAAAACAACATAAAGAATCTTTCCATGCCAAGCCACTGCATGTCCACTTCTAGGTGCCTCAGTGCTACATATGGATCTGTTTGGCCCCACAACTGGTTTTGCCGGTTTGGGGGGTAGCGAGATATGCCTTGGTTGTTGTAGACGATTTCTCAAGATATACACGTGTAGAGATGTTTGCTTCAAAAGATGATACATATGAAGTTGCTACCAGATTATTCCGTCTACTTCAAACCCAAAAAGAATGTGATATCATCAATATGAGATCGAGATAATGGAACGGAGTTCAAAAATCTTGGAATCGCTCGCATCTTGTGATGATCACGGAATAGACCATAATTTCTCGGTAATTCTTTGGTACACCGCAACAAAATGGTGTAGTTGAGAGAAAGAAACGGGACATTGATCGAAGGCTGGAAAAACAATGATATCCGAAGCTAGGCTCCCCAAGTATTTTTGGGCCGAAGCTATACACAGCGGCTTGCTTCACCCGAGAATAGATCTTTGGTCAACAAGTTTCACAACAAGACCCCTTATGAGCTTTTTGTGGCGTGGCGAGAATCCCCAATATTAGTTTCTTCAAGATCTTCGGTGCAAATGCTATGTTCTTTACAACGGTAAAGAACGCCGAGGTAAATTTGATGAAAAAAAAAGGCGATGAAGGCATTTTTGTGGGATACGCCAAGCACAGTAAGGCATTTAGAGTTTTTAATAAACGGTTGTTGAAAATTGTTGAATCTGTTCATGTTACTTTTGATGAATTTGATTTGCTAGAGTCGACAAGGCTCCAAATAGTCTTGATAGTTACGGTGTTTTTGAGACAGTGAAACGGATAATCAAAACTCTAATCAATCCACCAGCATCGACGCAAATCAGTCTCCAGCTCAACCGTCAGCCTCTAGTGGTGTAACCTTTAGAGACCTAGTTGATGACTCCTTCTTTCCTCAATCGGTTAGGCAATCAAATAGTCAATCTCAGCCAGCCGATCCCTTACCAACTAGTCCTCATATTACAACTCCCAATTCATCACCCGAAGCCGAACCAATTTCACTCCACCAACTTACCATTTCCATCTCCAATTACCGATCACCATCATCGGGCCACCCTCACCTAACCGATCACCTCAACCGGTCTCCTCTCCCTCAACCGATTCCACTCCTCCCATAGAAACCTTAAGACAGAATCGGTCGAGCAAGACCTACCTAGGGAAGTGAGATCGGAGTTAGAAATCATCCTTTAGAAAATGTCATTGGTGATGTCTTTGGACCTAGAAATGACTAGAGGCCAATTAAGAAACTTAGAAGAACAACATGGTTTATTTTCCTCTCAAGCTATGGTCTCCAACATAGAACCAAAGAAGACCGATGAAGCACTTGATGACCCCACTGGGTAGAAGCTATGCAAGAAAGAGCTTAACCAGCTTGATAGATGCAAAGTTTGGGAATTAGTGCCTAGACCTAGTGGTCAAACAGTGATTGGTACGAAATGGGTTTATAGAAATAAATTGGATGAGTGCGGAAAATTATAAGAAATAATGCCGTATTAGTGGCAAAAGGATATAGACGGAGGAAGGAATAGACTATGATGAGACTTTTGCTCCCGTAGCTAGATTAGAAGCCATTAGGTTATTTCTTGCCTATGCAGCCTACAAAGAATTTAAGCTATATCAAATGGACGTGAAAAGTGCTTTTTCTCAATGGTGAACTTCAAGAGCTTGTTTATGTAGATCAACCTCCGGTTTTGAAGATCCTAAGAAGCCTAATCATGTCTACAAATTGAATAAAGCTTTGTACGGCCTCAAGCAAGCACCTCGAGCATGGTATGAAACTCTCTCCAAATTCCTACTTAGTGAGAAGTTTGAACGAGGTAAAATCGACACCACCTTATTTATTGCAAAGCATAATGGTCATTCATTGTTAGTTCAAATATATGTTGATGACATAATTTTTGGATCTACTAACGAAAAATTATGCAAGAGATTTGAGAAGCTTATGCAGAGCAAATTTGAGATGAGCATGATGGGTGAGCTAACCTTTTTCTTGGACTTCAAGTTAAGCAAACCCATGAAGGTATTTTCATCAATCAAGCCAAATATACCAAAGATCTAATCAAGAAATTTGGACTTGATTTCGCTCATCCTCAAAGCACTCCATGGCCACAAATGTACACTTAGACAAAGACGAATCCGGTAAGAAAGTAGATATGACACTCTACCGAGGTATGATAGGCTCTCTACTTTACTTAACCGCTAGTAGGCCGAATATCATGTTTGCCGTATGTGTATGTGCTAGATTTCAAGCTGACCCTAGAGAATCTCATTTGCAAGCTGTCAAAAGAATCATTAGATATCTTGTGGGAACCGCTAACTTAGGTTTGTGGTATCCGAAAGATTCATCATTTACACGAATTGGTTATTCGATGCCGATTTTGCGGCTTGTAGGGTCACCAGGAAAAGTACTAGTGGAACTTGTCAATTTCTAGATGTAACCGGTTGGTTTCCTGGTCGTGCAAGAAACAGGCATCAATTTCCACTTCTACGACAAGGCGAGTATATAGCCGGGAAGTTGCTGTTCACAAATTCTATGGATGAAGCAACAACTGGTGGACTATGAAATCCCTCAAGAAGTATGTCCTATTTATTGTGATAATACCTCAGCCATATCAGTCTCCAACAATCCTGTGATGCATTCAAAGACCAAGCACATAGACATCAAATATCACTTCCTCAAGGATCACGTTGAAAAGGGTAACATTGTTCTTTTAAAAGTCCATACTGATTATCAACTAGCTGATATTTTGACAAAACCATTGGACATTAAAAGATTTGAATTCCTTAGAGGAGAACTAGGCATGATTGATATTCGTTAATTTATTGTGCTAACCTTGCTGTCTGTAAAAGCTCTCAACCGATCATGATGGTGCCTCATTTGCTTATGCTCAACCGATGCTCTTGTCCTACTCTCAACCGGTATGTAAGATATCCTAACCGATTAAAAGCATCCCCTAACCGATGGTCCCTAACCGATGCAAAAGCCTTCTATCCTAACCGACCAATTTTCTTTGTCTAACCGATCATATCCTGACCGGTCAAGCCTAATGTGGTGACGTCAGCTCAACCGATTGATCATTACCTAGCCGACAAGTCCCATCAATCCCATCAGCCGTCTACCGCCTTACCCTATACTGACAAAGCATCATTGCTGTTCCCCACTCCCTCCTACTACCATCCTTTTTGTACTTGATGATTGGTCAAATTTAAAATATTGTGACCAAAAAGGTAACTTCTGTATCATTCCAGTTTATCAAAAGGTTATCTTTTTGTCATTATTGCATTATGGTTTAACTGCCGCACACACGTACCTAGTTTTTATCCCACATATTTAAAATCGTGTTCAGTATCTTTTTAAATATTTGTGCCATGCAGTTGAAACGTTTTCTTTATTACAAGAAACCTTTCCATCTTCTATCTCTCTCTACTATATAAGGAAATACAACACTTCATTCAAACTTTCCGATTCCTCTCTCTGCAAAAGCTTTGAACTTTCAAGAATTCAAAATCCATTCTCTCTTTGTTCTTCGAACTCTAATCCTTTCTGGTAAAGTTTTTCTAAATACTCAAATTCTTTTAACTTGAAGAACTAGAACTATTTTCAAAATCATAACCTCACTTACATTGTTTTCTTTTGAAATGTGTTCTAACTTAGAATGTTTTTGATTCTTAAATCTTTTGACAGATGGCTCCCAAACCAACTAAGAAAGACATTTTCGGAGGTTACATTCTACCAAGCTTCTTCGAAACTGAAGAAGGGAAGATCCTCCAAGCCATGCTAGTTGCTTTCGGGTTGTTTCCGTTCTTGATGCCAGAGGGGAATGATGATATTCTGTATGAGCTTGTCAATGAGTTCTTCAACAATGGCGTAGTTGATGATAATCCCAAGCCCGGTGTTGTTTCTCACATTACTTCTTCGTTGGTGGTTTTTCCGTGATTTCTCCCCATCCTCCATAGCCGAAGCTTTCCTACTCTTCCCTCAACCGGTTCCTCTTCTGTCACTTCAAGGATATGGAAGCCGCCCGGGCTACCGTCCGTGGAACCGATCCATTCGTGACCGGTGAAGGGAACAAGAAAGCCGATTTGGATGCTGTTCGTTATGCGCCTAACCGAAAGTCATTGACCGATGTGTGATATGCCATGCCGGCTCGTTCTCATCATTGTATCACCATGATACAACGGGAAGCCATGGCTGCCGTTATGCTTCAAAGGAGATTCACGGTGCTCTCTTCATCTATCGTGTTATCCTCATCGCCTTCAAGAAATTCCAAAAGGAGAAGCCCTTGTCCGCATCTAACAAGGCCAAGCCCATTCATTATCTCTTAATGAGTAGAATCCTCATGAGAATTCCTTCTATCTTTACCATTTCGGTGGTCAACCTTGTTCCTAAGTCCTTTGTCAAAGCTTTCGACAAGGCCGATCAAGCAAGAATTACGAGAGAAGCCAAACCGATGGCCCCATTCTTTGCTCCAACCGAAGTCCAACCTGGCTAAGAAGAAGACCTCTCAACCGAAGAAGAGCGGTCCAACCGATTCCTCCAAGCCGGTCTCTCAACCTCGGCCTTCTCAACCGATCCCTTCTCCGGTCCAAAAGAAAATCCCCGTAACTCCGATACATGCGAAGACGAGAGAACCCATCTCCACCGTTATCCGACCTAAAAGTCTGCTAGAAAATCCTCCAAACCAGTTACTCCTCCTCCAGCCTCTTCAAAATCAAAGCCAATCCCAAAAACTCCTTCCCAAATAGCCAAGGAAAATGCAGAAAGAAGAAAGAGAATTGAAGCCGATATTTCTTCTTTCATACCCTTTATCCCCAACCGTTTACTTAGCCATGACACCTTGACCGATGACATACCTATCACCGGTCACGCCTCTAATCCCTCTTACCGACGATGCCAACCGATCAGAAATCCTACCTTCCACATTTTCCACAACAATCCATGGGCTATCAACCCTCGCCCGCTCCCTCTCCTAGTTGGGTTTATCCTATTGATCATTTGCCGCCGTTTATTCGGAAGTTGCTTCAATTCCATGAAATCAACAAGTCTTCCGTACCGGCTGGCAACATCCAAGATTACATTGATTTTGGAAACCGACATATTGAGAAGGGTGTGTACTTCAGCAGACCTTGCCGTCTCAGAAATTTTGATCTTTCCGCTTCTAGGCGCAGTCTTATCAAGCTATACAACAAATTTTTTGATCAGCTTCCCCTCAAATGGAATGCTGTTTTCTTAGCTCAAGATAGAATGAGGCAGGACATGATGGTCCAAGCTGTATGGGCTGACTTTGCTATTCTCTATGGAGCTGAAGATACCTTGATTGAGACAGATCTTTACCAGTCTGGGAGATATGAAATGGATATGGATACTCTTCCAAACTTTGACTCTGAACCGGTTTGCCTTGGCCCTAGAAAGAACCAATTGATCAGGAATGTGATGGATTTGTTGGATAATTTACTTGATATGGACAATGAATTCAAGGCGGCTGGAAATATTTCCTTAGCCGATTTCTTTTCTCGTTGATTCGCCACCTCCACCAAATGGCCTACGGTTACTGATGAAGAGATTGATGCCATGTTTGAAGATGAGGAGGAAGAAAAAGAAAAATCTGAAGAGGTTGCTGAATCCAGTTCCAGTTCAAGTTTTGATGATGATGATGAGGACAAACCTGACCGGATGGAGAGCTCGAATCAAGCTTTCACCACTCCCAAACCGATGGCAACTGTTAGAAGCTTGGGAGGAGGCATTACCGATACGTCACCGGTTACTCCTTTGGGAGGAGGCTCTACCGACATCCCAGCCTCTACTCAACCGATGATGCCTCCACCGGTTTCAATCCCTCCAACCGTTGTATCTTCTGAACCGGTTAGAGCTTCTCAACCGATTGATCCTGATGATGTCCTTCTGCAGCAAGCATAAGGCCGTTAGCCTATTTGATGTAGAGGAAAAGCGGCTGCCACAAGACCGAGCCGATGCTTCTTGCCACCATTTCTCAAGCTCTTCAAGCTTCAATTCTTGACAGTCAAGTAAGAGAAATTCAGTCTATGCTTTCTAGCCCTCCAAGAGTTGAGGAGGAGACTCGGTCCGTACCTCCATCTTCTACTATTCCTACTTCTGATGCTCCTGATGGAGATTCTGATTTCTTTGTGGAAGAAATTTCGGATGAAGAAGAATTTGATATCTTGGATCCCCGCTTTGTCCCACCGGCTTACGCCGATCCTTGCGTTCTTCAAAAGACATCTTCTCTCCCTTGAACTATTATACAACCTGTATCTTCCATTCTCGATCCCCTCATGGTATTCCACTCTTTGAACCCCATGAGAAGATTACTAGCCGTGCCGAGTATAAGTTGGTTTCGATCCTCCTCCATTTTCCCAAGAACTCAAAAAGTTGAAAGAAAAGAGGTTAATGTTCCTTTCTACCGCCCGTAACCGTTGGCCTGGAGAAACAAGTTCCAAAGCCCAAACCGGTTGCACTCAAACTTCATCTTCGGTTTCCTCCACCCAGGTCAATCGGTCAAGCCCTCCAAAACCGATCAACGCGATTGATCACCAAATTCCCTTCAAAGCGTAAACCGAAGCCTCTCCTTCCCAATCTCAAAGACTTCCCCACATAAGAATTCAAGGTGGAGTGGCTCAACCCGCTCTCGGACCGGATGAATGCACATTTTCTTCTCGATAATATCTTCATGCGTTATCTTTCGGTCAACAACCGTATTACTCGTGTTTTGGAGCTACGTATTGTGAGATGGTGCTACGAAGTTACTCACAGAGTTGGGTTAATGCCAAATGTGCCTCGCCTTTCTATTTTGAGAAATGGCAATCCTAGGCCATGGAGCAACATTCGGCAAGCATCCCTTCTACTCCTAGCTCTCGTGGTTATTCCTTTGATTCGATCAAAGCAACATGCTTTATCATTGGCTCCTCTTGCTGGGCGGAGATCTTATTGCCTCCGCATTTGATGAAGCCCATGATATTCAGAATGCCATTACTCTCAGCCTTGAGTCTGACTCCCTGATCTCTTCTGATCCCAATGATTTCCTTGTGTTCAGTCCCTCTATTGCTTCTTCGCATTCGTTGATGAGGAGATTACTTTTTCTCCAACCGGTCAAGTCTCTAGGATCGGTCCAGTTCATGTCAGCTCTCCAACCGATTCTTCAACCGATGCCTCTACCGGTTCTCCAACTCCATCTCTTACCGGTCGCTCTATTCCCCTCTCTGCACATCTAACTGAGAAGCCTCCTGCCGTTCCCCTTTCTCCACCAAATCCTTCCCTTGCCATCCAAGTGTTCATTCCCCAACCGGTTCAAGCCTTGACAGTTGTTACTACTCCTCCAACTGATCCTCCAGCTATATCGGTTAGCTCTTCAACCGGTGACTCTTCTACCGATAATGATGCTGATCCGTCCCCTGATGCTCCTCAACCAGTTCCTGAAGATGAACTCAACCGTCCTGTTGTTGTTCGTGATCTTTGTGAACTTTATGATGCCCTGGTTGCGAGTATGGTTAAGTCCAATCAGGAGGAGGAAGAAAAGAGGTTAGACAGAATGGAGCACGGTTATGCAAAGGACCTAGCTAACTATGTGGCCGATTTGTTTGATAAAGATGCCAAGATAACTGATCTCTCCACTCAGCTAGGTGCCTTGACCCAGTTGAACAAGGAACTCCTGAACACTGCCAAGGATGCCCAAACCGATCTCAAGCTTGCAACCGAAGAAATCAAGAAGCTGAATCAGAAGCTAGCCGATCAAGCCTCATTATTTAGAAAGACCAACACTGAGAGGATCAAGCTTAAAACTGAAAATGAAGTCCTCAAGAAGATGCTAGCTGACCGTGATCTTTGAGAAGTCTGCTAGGAAGAAAAGGAAGAGAGATGAAAAGGAAGCCAAGAAGTCAGCCAAGAAATCTCGCACTCAACCGGCCAGTCCATCGGCTACCCCTCCTTCAGACCCCAAGGATTTCCCTCCAACCGATGATCCTGCTGCCCCAGTCTAGAATGTAACCGATGAGGAACTTGTCTTTCCATCTTTTGCTTAACCGGTTGAAGACTAATCAATGAGATTTCCTTAACCTCAAACTCTCGTGCTTTTGAATGACTTGTCATTCCTTATTGTCTTTTAAATTATTTTTGAATGTTTAAACTATTCTAACTATTTCATTTTGCAGGTTTTCTCATTCAAAAATATTTTACTTTAACTTGTTTCAAATTTCTAAGCTTTCACTTTATCTGTAAGCTTTCTTAGGTTACATCTATGATGTTACTTGACTTAGGGAATGACACATCTAAAAGATAAATCTTTAGTCATTCTTTTACTAAGTCAAAGATGATGCTAACCTAGGGTGATTGGACTTAAGCAATTAGGAGGAGATTGTTAGTCAAATATATGCTTAGGTTTAGAATTGCTTAAACCCAATCACAACAAGCATTAATGTGGACCCCTAATTTTAATTAGACCCAATAGAATTTTTCTATGTATGATAGGTCCCCTTAATGCTAGTGCCAGTGTTTTTATTTCATGTAATTTTCTCAAGACCTTGAAGACTTGAAGGTGTGAAGATTTGCTCCCATGATATTTTCTGTGAGTTACTCGGTTTGCTACCCTAACCGGTTGAATTCCTAACCGCTATGTCAACCTAACCGGTTGCCTACCTAGCCGATGTAACCTTCACAGGTTGCATCCTATCCTTTGCCGGTTAAGGCTTCCTCAGCAAGCTTTCCTCAGCCTAGCCTAACCGAAGCATTTATTGCTCCCAACTACCCAGCAACCCCTTTAGCTAAAGTTGGTAAGGCAAGCATGCTGAATAGACGCTGAAGTGACATTCCTGCGGCTGTCAGAAGCTCAAAATAGATTGTCAAAATGACCAGTACTCACATCCTTTCAACCACTCAAGGAAAATCTTCTCTCTCCTATCTCAGGCATTTAATGCAAAGATCCTTCAATTCAAAGGCATGCCTGATCAAGTCATCATTGCAACCTCTTCAAAGACAACGGCTCCTTTTCAAAGTTCTCTATAAATAGCTTCCCTGGAGCATTGAAGAAGGTTGGTGCATTTATGATTCTTGAGAGTGAGTTGCTCTGAACTACCATTCTGCAAACTCCATAGTTCAAAGCATTCAATTCAAGTCCCCTTATTCACTAGACATCTCTGTAGGACTTATACACTGTGCACCTCAATCAATATTGTAGTGTTCCTTCATTAGACTACTTTTGGAACACATTGATTGATTCACACACAACACCCTAGAGAAATCAGCTCAACTTGTGAGCACATCTCTAGAAAACACCAGGTCTTTATTGTAGCACGATCCGTTAGTGGTCACCTTTAGTTTGGCAGCCTTCAATCATTGGCTTGCAACTTGTAATAGGTAGAAACCATTAATATAGTAGTGCACTTTCACAAATCCAAGTTCTGACCAAACTTGGTAGAGGACGTAGCAGTTATTTAACACTGTGAACCTCTTCAAACAATGTGTCATTCTTCTGTGTGTTTGTTTATTTCTGTGTTGTTGTAACTGGTTGACATTCTCTCAACTGGTCACAACCTATTGACTCAACCTACTGCTCAACTTGTTTGTCTTACTTGGAAATATAATTTGTCATGTTTGCATAAGGATTTTTAACGTACTGCTTTTGAAACTCTACCTAACCTGTTGTAAACCTAGCCTAACCGTAATTCCGCTGTGCAAAACTAATCTAACGGTTAGCAAGTGTGTTTCCTTCAACCTTTTACAAAGACTAAGAGTTTTTAAGCAAAAAGTTTTATTCAGGCTATTCACCCCCTCCCCTCTAGCCTGATTCCTACCATTCAGGACCTAACACTACTTCTAATAGCAATTTAACGAAAAGAAAAAAAAAATGTAATTTCGCAACTACTAAATACTAGTTGCGAGTTTTACAAACTTGGTTATTTTGATAAATATTTTTTAAAGATTGTTATTTTGAAAAGTACTTTTTTTAAAAGGAATTAAGTGAGAAAAAATTCTACACAATATCATTACCATGCACCCAAATGTCAAGATAAGATTAGATACTAGAAATGAATTTCACACAGACAACATGGGATGGATAAAATTGCATTCAAAAGGAAATCCCCCAAATCTTAATTTAAAGTATCCCTCAGTCTCATGAATGATAAGTGTTGTCTTATAATAATAAGTGTCGCAGATAATTTATCAAATTTTATAAGATTTATTGTACTGTGCTTTTTTTATATGTATATTATTTATATCATGATAAAATTTACTGATAATATTTCTTTATAAATGTGATACTTACTTTCATATACAGAAAAAACTCTATAAATTTATGCCAAAATCTAGGGAGAAACGCGTTTCTCCATCATTTACGGAGAAACGGGTTTTTTTTTCTCACAACACACGCAGAGCGGAAAACGCCCCTCTCTCTCTCTCTCCTTTCTCTCTCTATACGCAGAAGGCCAATTGAGCTCCATAGATCGTCTTCCTCAACCTCCATCACCGGTCCTCACCTCCAGATCTCTCTCCGGTGACCAAAGCCGCCTGAATCGCCCATTGGAGCTCCCTAGATCGTCTTCCTCAACCTCCATCTCTGGTAACCAAAGCCGCCTGATTGAATTTTTTCCGTATTTTGTAGTAGTGATAATGGTTCTTGAGTTGATTGTCATTGTTTTTATGGGTTAGATTGTGTTTGTGTGGGTTGGATTGTGATTTCGGTGACAGTTTTGATATGCATAGAAGCTGTTTGATAAAATGCTCTCACATGTTTTAACGTTTGTTTGTTATTTTCTGGATATCCAGAACCTTTTGAAAGGATATCCAGAACCTTTTGAAAGGATATCCAGAAATTTATTAAATGTTTCTGGATATCATTTTGTAAGTTTCTGGATATCAATTATAAAGCTTCTGGATATCCAGAACTCTTTGAAAGGATATCCAGAACCTTATGTAAGTGATATCCAGAAATTTAAAATTGGCTTCTGGATATAAGTTTTAAGGTTTCTGGATATCCATATTCAATGTTCTGGATATCCAGAACCTTGTGAAAGTAATATCCAGATCAGAAATTTGGTCTTGGCCTTGGATTTGGTCTCAAATCTTTTTTCTGGATATCCGTCCCAAAATTTCTGGATATCAATCCTAAAGCTTCTGGATATCCAGAAACCCGTTTCTCCATAACTTATGGAGAAACGCGTTTCTCCCTAGACCTACTCTAAATTTATAATGGCGGGATCAGTGAAATTTGTTAATTTATAGAGTTATTAATTTAACGATAAATTGATATTTATTAATTTAAACAGTTTTAGCCGATTTGACGAATTTCAGATTTTGTATAAACTAAATTCATTTATATATATAATAAGCTGAGATGCGTTATAAGTTGATGATAACTTTGAATTCATTGTACAAAAAGAATAGTTATATTAAATGTAATCTTGAAACAAATCTATATAATTTATAAAAGCAGAAACATTTCAAGACCATACAGCTCGCCACGTGGAATTTCAAATCATCTTTATGTTCACCAATTATTAGCCACCATGTGTCACATTCAATGAAGAGTTTTATTTTAGATTTTGATTTAAACACAATTTTTAGCTTTTAAATCCAAACAAAATATTTTTAAACGTAATAAATTCAAACTACAACGGTTCAACTACTTCATCCGAAAGAATGTGATGGTGGTAGAAAGTAGAAACATTGTCTTGAATCATGTACTGATTTCTCTTATCATTATCCCCCATATTTTATTTTAGATTATTAGATTAGTTTATTTTATTGGATTAAATTTAATTTGTTTAAAATGTATTATTCTCTCAATCCTAAAATGAATGATTTTTTTTTCAAAATTTAAGAATCATTTTAAAAAATTTAATTTTAATCTAGAAAAAATAATAAACATTCTTTTAATTCATTTTCAAAATTTTAGATTTGTAAAAATATAATGAATTATGAACAAAAACTTAAATCAAAAAATTTAAATGAACATTTATTTTGAGACAATAATGGTCATTCAATCTATATAATATATAAAAGCAGAAACATTTCAAGACCATACAGCTCGCCACATGGAATTCCAAGTCAGCTCTATGTTCACCAATTATTAGCCGCCATGTGTCACATTCAATGAAGAGTTTTATTTTAGATTTTGATTTAAACGCAAATTTTAGCTTTTAAATCCAAACAAAATATTTTTAAACGTAATAAATTCAAACTACATCGGTTCAACTACTTCATCCGAAAGAATGTGATTGTGGTAGAATGTAGAAACATTGTCTTGGAGCATGCACTGATTTCTCTTATCATTATCCCCCATATTATATTTTAGATTATTAGATTAGTTATTTTATTGGATTAAATTTAATTTGTTTATATTGTATTAATCTCTCCATCCTAAAATGAATGATTTTTTTTTCAAAATTTAAGAATCATTTAAAAAAAATTAATTTTAATCTAGAAAAAATAATAAACATTCTTTTGATTCATTTTCAAAATTTTAGATTTGTAAAAATATAATGAATTATGAAAAAAAAATTAAATCAAAAAATTTAAAAGAACATTTATTTTGAGACAATAATGGTCATTCAATAAGAGGTAGAGGAATTATCATTATCCATTATCCCCGTATCAGATTATCATATTAGTATATTTTATTAGTTTAAATTTAAAATTTTGAAATTATCATCTTTGTAAGTCTTTTTAAGTAAGATTCCCAAATCATATTATCAGATTATATTTATTATTTTCAGCTTATCAAATCAGTATATTTTATTAGTTATTTTGGTCATTCATTTTAGGATATAAATATTATTATATTAAACAATGTACTCTAGGCATTTAGTTTTTTATATACTACTAAAAGATATAATCATGTTAAAAAAAACCTCAATTCATGAATAAGTAACACTTTTATGTTTAGTGAATCATATTTTGTGAGGTAATTCTTAATCTATATTTGTTTATGTGATACAAAATTTATCTCTACAATGTGCATCCATTAAAGTGTAAATTAGCTTTTGGTATAATTTGTATAGTTTAATATTTTAAGTGATACTTCTTTCATTTTGGAATAAGAATGTTGCAGTCATATTGCACGCATATTAAGGGAAAAAGTGGGCAAACAGTTTGAGTGGCTTGAAGACTTAATTATCAAAAACACTATTTATGATTCAAGTTAATTGAAATACGAAGTATGTACGTTATGTTGTGGTTTTTTGTAATTATAAGCATGACAAGGGCAAAAATTGTCATTATTTTCCATTTTAAAACTTTACTATAGGATGAACGTAAAAAAGGACGAAATAGAAATTTTACTTACTTTGGAACAAAATGTGTATAATATTTTTATTACTAAGAATATTAAGAATCTTATGCTGAATATTTTCAGGTTGAGTCACAGGGATATAATTTCACCATGTTTTTTTTATAATATTTACTTATTAGATTCATTATGTCCGTCGAGTATCGACGGGTTACTGACTAGTTTAATATATAAACGACATGATGACTTTAAAATATTCAGTCTTATCTTATACATGACTTGTATTTTCATTAAGTTGTAGTATTTGTTTTTTCAGTTTTTAAAAATTATTAATAATGATTTTGGTGGGACATAAAATTGTATAAGGGCCTCCCGAAAAATTGTTATCTTATTAATTTATCATTTTTTTCTTATTTTTTCAACTGGCCCAAGTTGGAATAAGACAAATTTATTATTTTAAAGAGTTTATTAATTTATCGAGTATTATTTTAAAGAGTTTCTTCTGTAAACCGAAATAATATTCCTACTTTTTTTGTCATTCTCTTTTTTTTTTTTTGTTATTTTGAATGAACTTTAAACGATATTTTAAAAACAATTTAATTATTCTAATGAAAATTTTAAAATTTGTTATAGATTTACACCATCAATAACACTTTTAGATTTTTATTAAGATAATTTATTAATCTATAATGATTGCTTAAGGTTTATTCAAATTAAATTAACAAAAATAAAAGGAAGATCATTCTGAGACCGAGGGAGTAGGTACCATATTTGAAACACAATAATCCTTATGTTGGGATAAAATTCTGAAAATTAGGCCGACGAAAGGAGAAGAATCACGAAAGAAATCGAAGGCCATTTGGCACAATCACGCGTATGTCAAGCACGATCGTACACAAGAATAAGAAGGATAAGTGGGTTCTGAAGCATCGTTGCATTTTACACGGGCGTGAAAAAAAATAAGCACACATTCGTGCATCGGGAATAAGCGGGTTTAGAAGCCTGCTGCATTTTGTATCACATAATTTTTATATTGTAGTGTAGAATCCTGATTTGACACTGTCCCAGACGTAGTCAATCATATTGGCTAAACGAGTTAACAATTCATATATGTTTTTATTGCTTCGACCGTTGTTCTATATTATTTGTTGTGTGTTTGTGATATTTTTGGGATCTGATTAATAGGTATTGGTGAATCCCCATCACCTTTTGTACCACCTCAATTTGTAAAAATTTGTCATTTTGGTGTTTATTTAGAATTTGTAAAATCTTAAAATATTTTTTATATATTATATAATTAATAGGACTACTATGTTATATTCACATCAACTAATACACTTACTATTTTGTATCCCACTAATAATTCATACTTCACTATCCATACTCATCGATAAGTTAGAGGTTTCATATCAAAATTAATTAACAATGAGATGATTGACTCAAGATCTTTATATATTGAGTACAAGGCTTGTTTATTCATGGTGTGCGATAAGTGTTTCAAAATGCCTTACCAATCTTTTGGCTAGCTTACAGTGTGGATTTTTTTTTATTAGGGTGACGCGAAGCTAGAACATAAAGGGCATGTAGGCTCGCACGTATAGAGAGTTGTCTTTGTTATCGTGATAAAGTTTGAAGTTTCATCTCAAAATCAATTGGGTACGATAGGAATGACTCATAATCTCTATATAATGAATATACAAGACTTGTTTATTCCCGATATAAAATACTCCATTCGTCCCATTATAAAAGGCACAAAAGTTTCATTTTGATAACTCATTACAAAAAGCACAAGCCCAAAAGTAAAGTTTTTAATAATTGTTTATTCATGAGACTCGTTTGTCATACTGTCATAATTTATTCACTTATTATTCTCTACCTTTCTCTTTCCTACCTTATTTTTCATACTCACAACACTTACTTCATTATGCATTTTTTTTTTAAATTGTGCAAAAACTCATTTTGTACATTTTACAATGAGACGAAGGGAGTAAATGTCTCAACACTCACAACAACTTAATTCTTTGTATTACGGAATACATATTTTTTCTTAATTTTCGTGTACGAACATTTATTTTTATATAATTTGAGAGTATATTATGGTTTAGTCATATTAATTGAAAGGAAGAATTTGAATGAAATACTCTTTCCTTTTCAGACAAATACGCACAATTTTACTTAACACAAGAATTAAGAAGAAAAAATATAAAAGGTGATGTGATGCTACCAAGCCAAATGGTTGCACTAGGACTGACGGGACAAGGAAAACGAGGATACTCCGGTTGTCTTCTCCGTTGGTCACCTACACACATGCAAGACAAGTCAACGAAGTCGGGGGCGTCTCCGACGTTACCCCTCCGGTGTGAGAGTAAGTTAACAAGTCACAATATCATGCAATGGCTATGAAACACTGATGTTGACACTTTGAAACATAGATGCTAGCGCTTTTGAAACACTGATGATGTCACTTCAATGTGCCAGCATTTGCTTGTGTTTGTATGTAAATGTGTCAGTGCAACTGTTTCTATAGTTACAGTGCAATTTCTTATTTCCAAAAGCCATTGCTTGTGTTTTTTAAGGTGTCGGTGTCCCTTAATGTGCCAGCGAATCAATCCATAACAATCAGTAGAAATTGATGAAAAATACAACTGAAAACAGGTCAGAGAAGAAGTAAAATCAAGTAAAATAAAATTTCAAAATCATACCTTTGTTCCGACGCTTGCTCCTGATTTATTTGGTTTACTGGTCATGATTTCGTAAAACAATTGAAAACAGGTAGGAGAATATGTAAAATCGGTGGAAATTGATGAAAAATCAACGACATAATCAACGAATCCTTGAAGAACAACTCCGAAAAATCAAATTGAAAAGCGTAAATGACGAAAGGAATTCAAAATTTTGGGTTGTACGCGTAAGAATGATAGCAGAGAACCGGACCGAAAAATCTTGTTTATAAACCGTCCTTTAAATGAAACGCGGCTGAAAAACACGATTGCTAAGCTTAACAAAAAAACGCATTTTTTATAAGATTTTTGCATATGGGAATGATATAGTTATTTTTGAAAAACAATTCTAATAATAATAATATATACATACCTTTTTTTATTAATGAGAGAGGAGAAGATAAACTTAAAAGGTGATTTGGGAATTTCATCTATTTTTATAGTTGACAGGTTTTTTAAGGACAATTTTGCTCTAATAAATAATTAATATTATTTAATCATAATATAGTTTTTTTTAATCATAAATAATATAGAGTGCGAACAAAAGTTGTAGTGAAAACAAAGATTACGTGATATATTTCTATATTTTCTCAATTAATACATTGCAATCCTCCTCTCTATAGTCTGTACACATCACCCAAATCCTCCGACTCAGGTCGGAACGGGACAACTTAGACTACCTACATTGGTGACCTTTCACCTTGGGTCGTAGAATAGGACAAGAAAAAAAAAGAAGGTGAAAGTCATGAAAAATCAGCAACCTGGGCGGCCAGCCAACCCCAAGTTGGCCCAAGTTGGGTCACCAAAATGTGTACACATGTCACCCAATGATTGGGTGGCATGTATTAATATAAATATATATTTAAAACTAGTATATTTTATATAATTATATAAAATAAAAAATATATCAAAATTCATAAAAAAAAATTATAATTGTATGGGTATTTTTTTAATAATTGTACGGGTAATTTTAAAAATATTATTACTAATACATTATTTTAAAAAATAAAATGATAAGAATTTTAGGTAAGTTGGAATAAAGAAAAATAAACATTTTATTAAAAGGTTGGGTTGGGTTTAGTCATTGATGGGAGTATAAATTATACTCCCTCCGTCCCATTGATAGCTTCACTTTTTGCCAAAATGGGTGTCCCGTTAAAAGCTTCACCTTTTCTAAAATGATAAAGAATCTTTACTATTTCACCCACTCATTATCTCTCCTATTTCACTTTTATACTCACAACACTTTTCAAATTTACTATTCTCTCCACTCATTCCCTCCACTCATTCTCTCTCCTATTTTACTTTTACACTCACAACACTTTCTCCACTTACCTTTTTCCTTAATTTGCGTGCCATGCTCAAAAGGGTGAAGCTATAAATGGGACAGAGGGAGTATAAGGTTGGGAGTTGTGTATATAAAAGTGAGAGAAATTAATATTTTATTTGAGGTTGAATTGGGTTGGGTCACTAATAATAGGGATCCCCATCAGTGACCATAACCCAATCCATCCCCAAATAAAATATTAATTTCTCTCACTTCTATATACACAACTCAACCTTATATAATAGGGAGAGTGACCGGAATGTTCTAAAAAAGTATCATAATGCCCGAGAAGTTCCTTCTCCATGTTGTATTATAGATGCAGTATTATATTCACATATGAGTGAATATAATAATATTGCATGCAGTATTATATATTAGGTCCCAATATGTTAAAGGTCCCAATAAACCCTCCTTCCTTAGGAATAAGAAAGGATTTTCTAGGTCGCCCCTTAGTATGTCTGTTAGATCCCTTGAGACTGTGTATAGGACTGATTCCCTTGTTTCCTCTTCCTCTTATACAGATATGGCGACTCAAGGAGGAGCTTCAGCTTCGACCTCTTCCAGCCCTCGAATAGTGGATGCCTTCGAGACTTCCGCTGTACCTGGAAGGAATGAAAGGGGATATGTGCCTCATAGGCCGCACAGAGGGAAACAGAACTTTCCGTCTCGAATAGATATGGTGTACAACTTCTGTGAGGTGGATAAGAAGGAGTTCGACATCACCTTATATGGCAAGAAGGATTTCTTGGCTCAGTTCGGTGATACCTTCAAGGAAAATCCTACTAGGGTGGCCTTCTTCTATGGTCAATTTGAAGCTGGCCTGAGGTTGCCACTGGACCCCTTTGTAAATGTGTTTTTGGAATGTGCGAATGCCTTACCTCACCAACTGGGAGCCAATACTTGTCGGGTCCTAGTATGTTTCATCATGGTGTGTAGGTTCTTAGGTTATGAGCCCTGTATGAGAGTGTTTAGGGAGTTTTTTAGTGTTAAGACTGATAAGACAGATTAAAGGATTAACACCCCTTCCAAGCCTAACTCCCCCAAGCTATTTATCAACCTTCCTAGTAAGGTGAGTGGTTGGAACTCCCACGTGGTAGTAGTAGAGAGTAGAAGAGGATGGGAGTTTCCCTTGCCCTGTGTTGGCTCTAAGATAATGAGAGAGGAGGATTACTGGGAGCCCTACTGGCATGTTGATCTGTACAAGAAGTTGGTGGAGCTTGCAAGTAAGGGACCCATTAGTTGGGAGGCTTTGGGTACCACCAAAAACAACTACATCCGAGCTGGGATGATGATTAGTGAGGGGGATGTGGTGCCCCTGGTCCCAGTTGTTAGATGCCAAAGGTATCCGGATTGGGTTACCCATGAGGGGGCTCGATTCAGGTTTGAGAGAGAGTGTCACTTCTGCAAGAAGACTGCCAATTATTGTAAGGATCGGGGTAAACACTTTGGGGGTAAGAGTTCTACCATCTACTGCCTCTTAACTTGTCCATTACTTGCTCGCATGTAGACTGTTAGCTTCGTGTATTGAACTCTCCTTGTTTTGTATGCATTTTAGCTCGTAGATGATTTATTCGCATGTAGAACTTATAGCTCGTACACGTCTTGCTCGTACATAGAACTGACAGCTCGTATGTAGAACTTTTACTTGTCGATCTAACCCTTTGCTATTTTGGCTTTGTACAGTTCTGACCCCTGCACAAGAGGCTAACATGGGCCAAGCTATTGATATTATAAAGACTAAGAAGAGCTGTGGGGCTGCCAACGCTCGAGAACACCGAGAGAAAGAGGGCTCTACACGCCAGGAGCTTTTGCAGTTAGCCGACAATGAGATTGACAAGCTTATCCCCGCGGCGGATGAGGTCGAGCTGTTGGAGGAGGAGGACCATGCTGGAGACGACGTTACTGAGGCCCAGGACGTCGATGCTGGTGAATTCGACGGGTCCGAGCAAACTTTGGAGCCTGTGAGGGAGGTCGTCCAAACCAGGTCCCGGGGTCAAGCTAAAGCCAAGTCTAAGGCCAAATCCAGGACCAGGTCGCCCATCATTGATGTGGATGAGGAGGAAGAAGACGATGCTCCCCTTAATAATGAAAATAGGAAGAAGTGATCCAAATCCAACCCGTCGTCTGAGCAGATGGATGCGTCTATTAGTGGCCCCTTGCCTCCCCCTCTTCAGGTCTCATACTCCGAGATGGTCCAGGCTCGGGTGGACAAGTTAAGTGATGTTGCCCCTCTTACTGGCGTGAACTGCTTGGCTAGAGAGTATCCCGAACTGGAGTACGACCAAGTGGTTGTGAGGAGAGCGGCTGACCAAGACTTGGTCAAAAAATTCACTGACAGGGCCTTGACTCCAGAAGCTTGCCATGCTAGGTCTGGGTTGGCCCACTTCGATGTAATACTTGCTTATCTTTTTATTTCACAGTCTTTCATTCGCCCTGGGCTTTCGACGTGAATTTGATCGATCTAATCTCCTTTCTTTACTCGGTGTCTCAGTCCCTTGCAATGATAGAATTATCTACTAGCTACCGGAAGGCAGCTGAGGAGCAAGAGAAGCTGGCCAAGACCATACAGGCTCGCAAAAATGAGGAGTTGAAGGAGCTGGGGGATGACCACGCTAAGCTGAAGGAGGAACTCGACAAACTGAAGGAGGAACATTTCGATTTGGATGCGGCTTATGAGGCTCTGAAGCTCGTCAAGGATAATGAAGTGAAGTCCAAGGAAGAAGCCTGGGGCAAGTTAGGAGAGGCCAATAAGGAGCTTAGTGAATTCAAGTTGAGCAAGGAGAAAGTTGTGCAGGATCTTGAACTGGCGACCCAGCAGTTGGAAGAGGGCACTGTTATTTTAGCAAATAAGAATGAAGAGCTCAAAGCTGCTCGGCTTCGATGGGAGGAGGAGTTGTCTGATGCCGTTAATGCTGCCAAGGAAACTGCTGGAAAGGAGGCGGTGAAAGCTTATAAGGAGAGTGACGAGCTCCATAATTATGTCACTGAGCAAGCAAGGTCCTTTTGGGACGTAGGTCGGAGCCACATGGCTCGACGCATTGTAGTGGATCCAGCCTTCGACATTTCAATTGAACAATTGGCCAAGTGGGCTTCGGAGGATTAGTATAACACAGCTGCTCTTCAAGGTCATCGTCTGGTACCTTACAATGAAAATGACTTGGTCAACATAGCCAATGATGATGCAGAGGCAGAAGCAGAACCTTGGGTCCCTCCTTCCGTTGAACCTGTTAACTTCAATACTATTTTGGCGGAGCTGGAGGAACCTGATGAGTTGGCACTTGAAGGCGATACTCCCCAACATGGCTTCTCCGAATCGGGTAAACTCATAGGCCCCCAGCAGCAAGAAGGACCTGTAGGCGATCAGGCTACCACAAGTGGCCAGGTTGAAGCTGACCCGTCCACTTGACTTTTGATGTGAATGGTTGTATAATGAACATGCCCCAAACAATATTTTTGTTTGTTTTGTAGATGCTGATGCCTTGGCCTAGTTTTTTGGGAGGCATCTCAGCTTATATAACTTTTATTTGTTCAAGTCCTGGCCCGTTTTGGGGGACTTTGTCTTATTTAATCGCAGCTGACTTTTGTTTGAATCTGTTTTTCTTTGATCCAACCATTTGTCTTGAATGTCGAGCTAGATTTTAATAGAGTAGATGAGTCGCTATAGGCCTTTAGTCGGACTGATTTTTTGATAATTCAATCGACCTTGGACTTGTATAATTTTTGCAAACGGGATAGACTAAGAGTCGAACCTGTTTAAGAGAGCGAAGCCGACCAAAGGTCGAGCTTGTCAGCACGAGGTCGACATAGATGTCGGACCTGGTAAATGAACGAAGCTGACTAAGAGTCGAGCTCATTAGAACAAAGTCAACTAAGAGTCGGACTTGTTAAATGAACGAAGCTGACCAAGGATCGAGCTTGTTAGAACGAGACTGATTAAGATTCGAGTCTGTTATAACGAAGTCGACTAAGAGTCGGACTTGTTGAATCGAACGAAGCTGACCAAAAATCGAGCTTGTTAGAATGAGACTGATTAAGAATCGAGTCTGTTATAACGAAGTCGACTAAGAGTCGGACTTGTTGAATCGAACGAAGCTGACCAAGGATCGAGCTTGTTAGAACGAGAATGATTAAGAATCGAGTCTGTTATAACGAAGTCGACTAAGAGTCGGACTTGTTGAATCGAACGAAGCTGATTAAGAATCGAGCTTGTTAGAACGAGACTGATTAAGAATCGAGTCTGTTGAAATTAATGTAAAGTGCAACACAATGTTGGATAGAATAGAACGACAACTTTTATTGAAGTAGAAGCGTGCTTACATCAAAAGTGGAGAACTAAAACTATAGCGAACTCAAACTTCGAAAACTGAACTAATCTTTGAAGCTGAACTAGAAAGCTGGACTAGAAAGTTGAACTAGGAGTAGTACTTGATAAGATGAGTAGCGTGCCATGGGTGCTTCAACTCTTCACCACCTGGGTGAGCAATCATATAAGTTCCCTCCTTGATAATTCGAGTAACAACGTAGGGACCTTCCCAGTTGGGAGATAACTTGTTCTGCTGGGTTCTCCTTCATGTTGCTTCGATCTTTCTCAGCACGTGGTCGCCTACTTGGAATGATCTCGTCTTCACCTTCTTATCATGGTAACTTTTTATCCTCTGCTTGTAGTTGACCATTCGTAAGTAAGCTGTATCTCGCTTCTCATCGATCAAATCCAAGCCGATCAATATGTTGGTGTCGTTCTGCTCTTGATCAAAGAAGACCACTCTGGTTGTAGGAAATCGCAGCTTGGCTGGTGCCATGGCCTCCGACCCATATGTAAGAGCAAATGGGGTTTCCCCTGTAGGCCCCCGAGTGGTTGTGCGAACTGCCCAAAGAGCAAGGGGGAGTTCGTCCAACCATTTACTACGACGACCAACCAAACCCGTCTTAAGTGAAGATAGGAGGAGCTTATTTGCCGCTTCAGATTGCCCATTGCCTTGAGGATAGGCAACAGATGATTGTCAATGCTTTATTCCTACTCGATTCATTTCTTATTCGAAAGCCCGGGAGAATTGTAGGCCGTTATCTGATACTATAGCTCGAGGGATTCCAAATCGACACCAGATGAAGTCATGAATGAAATTGATGGCATTTTCTTCTGTGATTCTAGCCAAAGGTTTGGCTTCGACCCACTTTGTGAAATAATCAATAGCCACGATCACGTACTTGCAGTTTCCACGGGCGGGGAGGAAGGGTCCAATCAAGTCGACGCCCAGCATATCAAGCAGCGGCGATCATGGCAGTTTGCTCCGTTGTGGCGAATGAGGTAGGTTGGCAAACCTTTGACACTGGTCGCATTGCTGAACAAAGTCATGAGTGTCAGCTCTCATGTGTGGCCAGTAATAACCCAACGTAATCAGTTTGTCGGCCAAAGTTCTGGCCCCCGGGTGTCCACCACAGACCCCACTATGCACCTCGTGCATTAGTTGAGTGATCTCTTGGGGGTGGATGCATTTCAACAATGGCTTAGTGTATGACCTCCTGAATAGCATGTCTCCTTGAATAACATATCTCGGAGCCTTCTTTTTGATGGCTCGAGCTGTCTTCTCGTCCTCAGGGAGCTCGCCTGTTTCCAAGTATGCCTTCATTTCTTCGATCCAACACTTGTCATAAACCCAGTTTCTCAAGGTGTCTTCCACGCATTGAATTTGAACCCTTTCATATGCTGGATTCTCGAGGTAGGAGATAGGCTCCTCATGTGGCTCGTCTGTAGTAGCGAGCTTCGAGAGTAGGTCGGCCAATTCGTTGTCTTCTCGACCAATCCTCTGAATTTCCCAAAACTTTAAGTCCTTTATCAATTCCTTTACCAGGTCGCAGTACTTGATCAAAGTAAAATTCAGCACCTCGTACTCCCCTCGGACTTGGTTGACTATCAACTGGGAATCACAATATGCTATGATTTTGGTCGCCCCAAAGCATTTGACGTACTCGATGGCTGTAACCAAAGCTTCGTATTCTGCCTGGTTATTGGAGGCCTCAAACTTAAACCTCAATGCTTCCTCATAGACCGTCCCAGATTCTGGCTCGATCAATACTATCCCAGCTCCACTAACATTCTTCGTTGCTGACCCGTCTAAGTACACCTTCCAGCAGTCATCGGGTAGACAAGTGACGGGCTGGGACTCGTGCTCTTTTCCCTTAGTTTTCTCCTTCTGAACTCGCACCTCGCTATCTTCCTTGGTGAACGTCAGCTCGACCAAGAAATCTGCTAAGGCTTGAGCCTTCAACGCCTTTCGAGGTCGATACTCGATGTCGAATTCTGTGAGAGCAATTGCCCAATTGAGTAAACGACTTGAACTCTCCGGCTTGTGTAGAATCTTTCTCAAGGGTGCATTTGTGAGCACAACAATGGGATGAGCTAAAAAGTAAGCTCGCAGCTTCCTCGAGGCTACGACTAAGGCATATGCAACCTTCTCCGCGTTGTAATATCTGCCTTCAACATCTGATAGAGCCTTGCTAACATAATACACGAGCTTTTGAAGCCCTTCCTCTTCTCGAACCAACACAACTACCACTGATTGATCACTTACGGAAAGATATACGAACAATGTCTCACCAATAGTCGGGCTACTCAGTAGAGGTGGAGTAGCGAGATACTCCTTGAGCTGTTAGAACGATGAATGACATTCGGTCGTCCATTCAAAATTTTTCGTCCCCCTCAGAGATTTGAAGAAGGGGAGAGACCTTTCTGCCGACTTGGATATAAAGCGACCTAGGGCTGCCACCCTGCCATTAAGTCGCTGCATCTCTTTTATATTTGTTGGCTGCTGCATGTCGATCAGAGCCTTTATCTTTTCTGGATTGGCTTCAATACCTCGCTGGGACACCATAAAGCCAAGAAACTTTCCCGCTGCCACTTCAAATACACATTTGCTCGGGTTGAGCTTTATGTCGTTTGCTCGTAAATTGGCAAACGTTTCCTTTAGGTCGACCACGTGACGTCCGACCTTTGTTTTGATGACCATATCGTCGACGTAGGCCTCCATGTTTCGGCCAATTTGTGAAGCAAAGACCTTGTTGACCATACGTTGATAGGTTGCTCCTGCATTCTTTAACCCGAACGGCATCATGTTGTAGCAATAAATACCCCTAGCAGCTTGAAAAGCCGTCTTGACAATATCATCTTCGTGCATCTTGATCTGATGATAACGTGAATAGGCATCGAGAAAGCTGAGTGTGGAATGTCCAGCAATAGAATCAACAAGCTTGTCAATCTTAGGTAGAGGATAGCTGTCTTTTGGGCAAGCAAGGTTAAGATTGGTGAAGTCGACACACATTCTCCACTTGCCGTTGGATTTCTTCACCATGACCACATTAGCTAGCCAGGTGGTGTGAGTAGCTTCCTTTATGATACCTGCACTTAAGAGTTTTTGTACCTCGAGTTTGATTGCTTCCTCCTTGTCACGAGCAAAGCTTCTCAGTTTCTGAGGTTTGGGTTTTATGGTCGGGTTGACCTCCAGCCTGTGAACAACGACCTCTTCCTTTATCCCCTTCATATCCTCTACTCACCAAGAAAATATGTCATTGCTTTCCTTTAGTAGCTCGATGATCTCTGCTCTTTCCTCGGTTGATAATTGCTTTCCAATTTGAATCTTTTGCTCAGGATAAGAGGGATTTGTGATCACTGCTTCCAGTTCATCTACAGCCTCTAGCTCTGGACCATCTCTGAATTGTAGGGTCTCGATAATGATCTCTCGAACCCTCTGTCTTTCCTCGGCCCCCAAGTGTGGAGCTTCTTCACTGATCATATCATCCAACTCAGCAGCGATCTCGCTGGTGGTGGCCCCCGAGTTATTGTCGACTTGGAGGCATAGCTCGCCTATGAAGACTTGGTCGACCATAACTGTATCTGGATCGACCATGGTGACTTCAGAATGACGTGTCGACTCAGGCATGACCTTGTCATGTGAGCGATAGGTTAACTCTTCCACGCTGGTGATTGTAGATAGTCTAGAAGTTGTGGTGGTGATTTGACATCTTGAAATACCCCTCGGCGGTTTCAATCTCTAGTTCCCTCTTCTTCCTAGTTCATAGGACATGGTCAAGATATTCTCGAGCTGTGCTTCGTACACAGCCGACTCCAGCTAGCGTCGGGAACTTAACTCGCTGATGGGGGATCGAGGCCACCATTCCAAGTGCGACCTGACCAGGGATACCAAGAATTGCAGCATAATTACTATTCACATCAATGACAATCAATTTTACCTTGGAGACGACCCTATAAGGATGTTGGCCTATGTCGACATCCAACTCAATCTGTCCTTTGGCATCGATCCGGTGGTTGGTGAAGCCTTCTAATCTGCCATCATATCGCTCATTTGCTCATTTGAGAGTCCACGTCTCTGGAATGTCTTGTAAAACAAAATATCCTTGCGAGGCCCCATGTCTATCAAGAGTCTGCTCAAGTCGTACACCCATTTATCAATCACGGGATAACGAGAACTGCTCTCTACATTACATTGGTTGCCGGCTCGTGCGGATAGAAACTAATCATCTCGTCTCGATATAGATTCTAGAGTGCATGGGGCGCCTTCTTGGTTTGGAATATCTTGTGTTTGATGGAAGTGTTACTAGCTTGCTCAGTAATGACGCCCAAATTCAATCTGTGCCTCGGCTCTTGATGTCCACGGCTCGCTCACCACCACCCTGCTTGAGGTCTTCTCACATACGCGTCTAACCTTCCTTGGTCGACCCACCTCTGAATGATTCGTTTCAGGCTCATACAATCCTCTGTTGTGTGGCCCGTATCCTTGTGGTACTCGCAGTATTTGTTGTTATCCCTTCTGAACTTATTTGCTGGGTTCATAGGGGCAGATGGGCCCAACTCGACTGTATTCATTATCTCAGTTCGACTCACTATTAAGGGAGTGAAAGCTTCGGGCACTTTCTCAGTCGCCCTAGTCCTATTCTTACCATTCTTGTTGTTCCCCCCATTCTTGGCTGAGTCCTTCTTATCAGTATCAGCGACCTCAGCCTTGGGGCCTTTCCCATTTTTCTTCTCTTTTCTTTCTTACGCGATGCCACATTGTAGGCCTTTTCGAACAACTCTTGTAGAGTAGTCACAGTTCGGACTGTCAGCTCATAGTCCATATCTGCAGAAGCAATTCCATTCCTGAAACAATTGATCACCTCTCTATCTGTGAGGTCCTCCTCGATCTTGTCGACCATCTCCTTGAATTTGGTATAGTAGCTTATCGAGCTTTCGTTCTTTCCCTGTACTAGATTATTCAAGTCGGTGACTGTCGTCTTCCGAGCTCCAGCAGTCGAGAAGCGATCCAAAAACTTCTTTCTCATATAAGTCCAAGTCGAGATACAACCTGGTGCCAAGCCATTGAACCAAGCGAGGGCTGCCCCGGTGAGAGTGCTAGTAAGTGCTTTACACATCATGTCGTCCTCATTGGAGACAAAGCACATCGTAGCCTCTAGATGCTGTATATGACTTTTGGCATTGGTTGCACCCGAATATTTTTCCAGGACGGGTAGTCTGAAGCCGGGAGGAGGTCGACGGTCGAGCAGCTCCTTGGACAAAGGACGAAGAGCAAAATCATTTCGTTCGCCCTTTCCGGCATCCTCTTTCTTATCAGCCTCCCACTGTTCAAACTTTTACTTCCACAATAGCCATTCCTGGCATGCAGTGCATCGTCCCTAGCTTGGGGGATATCGTTGGATCTTTGCCTTTCACTCCTAGGGGGAGTTATCTGTCGTCCCTAGCTATGAGAGGCGACCTCGTGAACCGGCGACTGCGTCCTTTCCTCTCCAAGCGGCGACTGCGCTGTCATCTACGGCAACTGCACCTATCATCTCTAACCGGCGACGACCTGCGCCTATTTTCTCCAACCGGCGACCTGCGCCTATCTCCTCTGTGGGACTGCGACCTTTGCGTCCTGACAGGCGATCCACGCAAGCTTCGGCGGCTTCTAGGCTGTCGTCTTAGATCGGTGGGCTTCTGCTCTCTATTCTGTTGGTGGCCCTCGTGTCGTCACTCGGAACATGAATAGGGGATTGAGCCCGCCGCACTATCCGGCGCTCGACATTACGTCCCTCGGTCTCATTACGCCTAGTACTTCTCACGCCTGTTAGAAACCGGGGAGGGGCTACCCTTTCTGACCTTTTGTTGGCCTACTCTGCCTCCTCCATTGCTATTAACTCTGCTAGAATTTGAGCTCGCTCTAGTAGCATCTCCTTTCTGCTTAGGGGATTGGTTGAGGGACCTGCCCTGTCCCCTGCAGTCATTCGCCCCGTTTGACGCTTTGGAGGAGGCGACGCTCCCTGCCCGTCCATAGGCCGCTTGTCTCTTCTTCCATCAGGCAAGCCTCTGCCGTCAGCAACGCTATTAGATCGAGTCGCTCTTTGGTGATGACGAGGTGGAGGGGGAGGAGGCAGATCAACGTTGCGGTCTCCAGCATTGGCGTTAGTATTTTCTTCATTACGTTCGTCCGAGGCATCAGAAACATGTCCGTCTGCTGTCACCATGGTTGTGGGTTGAAAGAAAAACTTTCGAAGTCAAGAATGCACGATTCCCGGCAATTGAACCAAGCGATCTTGCAGGAAATGTGCTTATCAATCTTCGTCCACGTGGCAGGACCAATCACTTGACTCCTTGACCTGAAATCAGAACCCACGACTAGCCGGAATGGTCTCCGGCTTAGACCCTTGGGCGTGAGAGTAAGTATGGTATTTCGGAGAGCAAATAATGTATTGAACAAAGAGATTCAAATGACAAAATTGCGGTTACCTCAAAACCGTTGTAGTGGTTATGTATTTATAGCTGCTTGATGTGTGCGGTATATTTGGTAGGACTGTATGAATCCCGTAATTTGAGGGACAGTTACGTGTCCGGAGAACGTGTCCTTGAATGACTCCTGATTTGTAGGGAACCAGTTATGGAAAGTGTGGTGCGTACGTCTTACTTTATTAGGTCGACGCTTATTTGGTAGGTCAAGGTCGCTTGTTCAGCTTAGGTCGACTGGGCGATGGGTAGAATTTGGACCATACCCGAAATAGAACTCGAATCGTAGAGTCGGACCAAGCTAGGTCGGAACCTCGTAGGTCGGACAATGAGATCGGGTCGGCGATCTGTCGATGGGCCTTGGGCCTAGTAATCGTTGGGCGAAGCCAGCTGAGAGTGTGGTGGCAAAAGTAGATAAACAATTGGGCTTTACTCATTTGGGCCTAATTCGTCACTTTTGGTATGTTCAAAATATTTATTTTTTATTACTCCAACTTACTTAAAATACTTATCATTTTATTTTTTTTAAATGTACCAATATTAGGCTCTATTTAAGATTAAAATTTTTTATAAATTTTGATATATTTTTTATTTTTTTACTTTATATAAAATATATTAATTTTAAAAATATATTTATATAAACACAAAATTAAAACGATTTGGTGAAAAAAAAAAAGTTGACCCAATCGGGTCAATTTTCAGGTCGACCAGTTACCAAGGTCATGCATTTTGGTGAATTTTTTTATTTTTTTTGTTGGGTCACGAGGACCAATGAGAATGGTCTTTAGCTCCCAAAGCTGGTTTCGCTGCTTTGAAACGGGTCGGGCACCAATTCCGTTAACATATAACACCGGCAAAACACGTGTACGCTCCCCAGTCCCCACTGTCCGTCTTTTCTTTCCATCTCCGCACATGCCGATCGTCTCAGTCTGCTACGCATTTCATCAAACAAAAACCTTGCATTACAGTCCTCAACACCATCATTGCATATGCAATAACCGCATCCGACGACGGAGTTGGCCGGATATCGAGATCGACGTCGCGCGCCGCCGACGGTGAGTTCAAGAGACGATAGTAACATTGAAGATGGGCTGCGGAAGCCCTTGCTTCACACCGGTAGCTGGTACCGTATGAGTTCCAGACAATCCAGCATGATGGGATCCTCCGCGAATCCATCTCCATTTTCCTCTGCGTCTTCATTGTCGCCTTAGGGCCCATCCAGTTCGGCTTCACGGTAATCTCTCTATTATTCTCCTTTGTAATTACTTTTTCTCTCTGCGCTCAATTATATCTATTCTCGTTGTTCTACGAGTGTGTATTGTAAGATTTTGAAAAGCCCCTTAGCTTGTTTATTCACATTATACACATATATATAGTTACAATGAGTGAATCCTAATTATACAAGGATTGTAAATCTCAACTATACATGGAGAATAATATAGTTTCCTAATCTATGAGTTTGATAATATATTCCAAATACAAGAAGGAAAGATAGATTAGGAAACTTCAACTTGTTTCCAAACGAACAGGCTGGAGAGTGCCGAGGCGGGCGCCCGGCAAGCGAGACATGGGCCGAGGGAGCAATGCCTTGAGGCGGCCGCTGAGATGGTGCGAGGCGTGCGCCTCAGATCCAGAAGGTTCAGCATTGTTTTCCTTGTGTTGAGGCGGGCGCATGGTTCGGCGGGGCGGGCGCCTCGTGTGATGTCTTCAACCTTGGATTTGTTTCCTTCCTTGACGTCTATAGCTTCATCCTTAATACGCCCCCGCAAGATGGACGATCCGTAGAGAATGCCAATCTTGGATATAAGGTGTTGGAAGCGTATACGAGGCAGTGGTTTTGTCAGAACATCGGCTAGTTGGTCCGAACCAACAATATGTTGCACGCGAAGAGAACCGGACTGAATTTTCAACGAACAAAGTGAAATGAGAGGGCCACGTGTTTCATGTGAGAGTGGAAGATCGGGTTTGCAGAATAGGTAGTGGCACCAAGGTTATCACAGTAAATCACAGGTGTAGTGGGTGATGGAAATACAAGCTCAGTAAGTAAGTTCCCAACCCAAGTAAGTTCAGCTGCGGTGTCGGCGATAGCCCGGAATTCGGCTTTAGTGGTGGACCTAGCAAGGGCACGTTGTTTCCGGGAAGACCAAGTGATCGGGTTTTTGCCCAGATAGACAAGCAAGCCAGAAGTGGATACAAAATCATCTTTGTCTCCAGCCCAATCCGCATCACAGAATGCATGAAGAGAAGGAGGAGACCTCGCAAAAATCTGAAGACCAAGGTGCATGGTGCCATAAAGATAGCGTAGAAGACGCTTCAATGCAACCCAGTGAGAAGATTGGGGGTTTTGCATGAATTGCGCAAGCTTGTTGACCGAGAAGGCAATTTCGGGACGAGTGAATGATAAGTACTGAAGTCCACCAACAATAGCACGATAGGAAGTAGGGTCAACAGCTGGAGTGGCAGAGGATCGTGTGAAGGGAGGTGATGCTACCATGGGAGTGGAAAGCGGCTTGCAGTCAATCATGTTGTGACGGGAGAGAAGGTCATGGATGTATTTGGTTTGGGAGAGGAGGAGCCCGTTATGGTTAGGAACGACTTCAACACCCAAGAAGTAGAACAAGGGGCCAAGGTCCTTAAGGGAGAACCGGTTGGATAGGTTGGAGATGAAAGACTGAAGGTGAGAGGGGAAAGGGCCGGTGACAATGATATCATCAACACATGTAGTAGGTAAATAGGGAAGGAGATTTGTTGAAGATAAACAGAGAGGGATCGGCTAGGGAGGGTTGGAAGCCATATGTGGTGAGGTAGGTTTTGAGTTCTTGAAACCATGCCCGGGGAGCCTGTTTGAGACCATAGATTGCTTTTGACAAGCGACAAACAAAGGATGGATTGGTGGAGTCCTTAAATCCGGGTGGTTGTGTCATAAAAACAGTTTCAGAGAGAGTGCCTTGAAGGAAGGCGTTGTTGACATCAAGTTGGCGAAGAGGCCAATGGTTGGTTGTGGCAAGGGAGAAGTAGCGGTGTGGCCGGTTTGACAACGGGACTGAAGGTTTTAGTGTAGTCAACACCGGGTTGTTGATGAAAACCTTTGGCTTGAAGTCGGACCTTGTATTTCGAATGGTGTTGTCGGGGTTGTATTTGTGACGCGAAAGACCGCTTGCGTCAAACAATGTTATGGGCTGATGTGGATGGGACCAAGGACCAAGTGTTGTTGCGGGTTAGGGCTTGAAATTCTTAAATCATGGCGTTACGCCAATGAGGAATGGATAGGGCTTGTTTGGTGGTGGTGGGAAGGCTTGTGGGAGAGGTTAGGACGGATAGGTTGGCATACTTGGGGTTGGATTTGGTGATGCCATGGAAAAGTCTAGTGGTGATAGTACGGGTGGGAGGTGGAGGGGATGGAGGGTTGGGAGTGGGTGTTGTAATATCAAGTTGAGTTGGGGTAGGGGGTTCATTAGGGGTGGGATTGGGAGAGGGAGGAGTTGGGGAGGGAGGAGTGGGGGGAGGTGGAGGAGGTTGGGGTTGGGGGGGAGGTGGGATGGAAGGGGTGGTGTCTAGGATGGGGAGGAAAAGGGTGCCATTCATAGGGAGGAGGAGCGGAAGCAGTGGGAAATGTGGTGGTGAGGGAGTTCTACGGGAAAGTGGTTTCAACAAAGCGGACATGGCGGGAGGTGTAGACACGATGGGAGGTAGGATCAAGGCAGTAATACGCGCTTTGCGTGGGTGAGTAACCAACGAAAATACAAGGGATGGATTTTGGGTGGAGTTTGTGGGTGGTGTATGGGCGAAGCCAGGGATAGCAGAGGCAACCAAAACTACGTAGCTTGGTGTAGTTTGGAGGGGAGCGGAAAAGGCGGAAGTAGGGGGAGTCATTGTTTAGGGTGGGGTGGGTAATCTATTTATGAGGTAGGTGGCGGTGGTGAGAGCATAGGGCCAAAGGGTGAGGGGTAGGTTGGCATGGGAGAGGAGAGTGAGGCCGGTTTCCACAATGTGGCAGTGACGACGTTCGGCGTACCCGTTGTGTTTAGGAGTGTGAGGGGGTGTAGTGAGGTGAGTGATGCCGTTTTGACAAGAGTGGGTGTGAGTTTGAGATATTCACCCCCGTTGTCGGAGTAGATTTGAATGATGGGACGTTTGAAATATTTTTCGACTAGAGCTTTGAAGCGGAGGAAGGTGTTGTAGGTTTCAGATTTGTGTTTGAGGGGGTAAAACCAAATGTATTTAGTGAAGTGGTCGACAAAGACAAAGATGACATAGTATTTAAAGTTGTCAATTGAGTGAATTGGAGAGGTCCATACATCCGAAAATATGAGATCAAGGGGAGCATGTGAGACAAGAGTGGAAGATGCAAATGGCAGCTTGTGGCTTTTATCAATAAAGCAAGAATTAAGGAGGTAAACTAGAGGAAATAGATAAACTAAACTTGCTACGTAATAAACTAAGAACGAGGGAAGAGGGATGTCTGTCTATGATGCATGAGCTTTGCGATGAGAGAGAGCTTGAAAGAGCTTGAATGGGCGGAGGGTGCCAAATGTAGACGCCATCCTCAAGGTTTCCATGGATGAGTGTTTGACTCGTGGCTTTATCCTTGATAAGAAAAGAAGAATGTGAGAATTCAATGATGGCATTGTTGTCACGACAAAATTGAGACACAAATAGAATATTACGAGTAATGAGAGGGACATGTAAGACACTATTGAATTTAAGAAGAGAGGAGGATGTGGGGAGAGAGAAGGAACCTATGTGAGAGATCGTAAGAGTAGAATCGTCGCCGATGATGACGTCGTCACTGCCATTGTAGGGTGTGTGTAGGGCTAGGTTGGAGAGGTCATTGGTAATGTGATTGGTGGCACCACTATCTATGAGCCAAGAGGGAGGGGGAGAGAGGTTGTTGTAGGCGGCAGTGTGGGCTTGGGGATGTTGTTGATTAGGGAATTGGTTTTGGTTTGGGCGAGGGGGGATGTTTACGGTGGGGTGTTCACGTTTGAATTTGCGACATTGGGAGATGACATGGCCAATGTTGTGACAATATTGGCACTTGCCTTTGAATGGAAGGCGAGAGGGTGTATGGGGGGAAGAAGATGGCGAGGGGTGGGAGGGGCGGTAGTTGTTGATGCGGCTTGATGATGGGTGGGCTTGGGCTGTGAAGGTGGTGGTGGGGAGGGGGTTGGTGGGGGTGTATTGTTTAATGGTGAGTTCATGTTGGATGAGTTTTTCATGGAGGGCTTCAAAGGAGATGGGGTTATCACGGGCTAGACGTGTCCATTTTATAAACCGAACCGGCCAACCGGGAGGTTGAAAACCGGCCAAAACCGTCAAACCGGTCAACGCGGCGGTTAACCGGAACCTAGGCTAACCGAAACCGGTAATTGGCCTGCTTAAGGTTTGAAATTTTGAAAAACCGGCCAACCGCTGCTAACCGCCGGTTTTCGCTTGCTCTGGCCGAGTCATATGAGTCGCTTCTGGCCGAGCATAACCTTCCATAGTGTTAATTTCCAATAACGGTCATGCTCGGCGAGTCATATGAGTTGCTCGGCGAAGCACGCGAGAACTCATTCCAACGGCTACTTTTTCAAACTAGCCAAGTATGCTCACCACCACCACCACCACCACCATCACCACCACCACCACCACTACTACTACCGCACCACCACCACCACCACTACTACCACTACTACTAAGACTACCACCCTACTACCTACACCACCACCATCACCACCACCACCATTACCACCACCACTACTACCACCATCACTACCACCACCACCACCACTACTACTACTACCACTACTACTACTATCACCACTACTACTACCGCTACTACTACCACTCCTACCAATACCACTACTACCACCTACACCACACCATCACCACCACCACCACTACTACTACCACTACTACTACTACAACCATCACTACTACCGCTACCACTACCACTCCTATCTCTACCACTCCTACCAATACCACTACTACTAGTCTACACCACCACCATCACCACCAACACCACTACTACTACCACTACTACTACTACCACCACCACTACTACCGCTACCTACCACTACCACTACTATCTGTCTACATCACCAACATCACCATTCACCACCACCACAACTACTATTACCACTACTACTACTACCACCACTACCACTACCGCTACTACCACCACTACTACTACCACTCCTACCGCCACCACTACCACTCCTATCAATACCACTAGGTCCAGTCCACTACTACCAAATCTACCACCACCACTCCTACCAATACCCTCGTTGTAATTGTATTTTAATTAATAAAATTTAAGGGTACCGTCGCTTTTTTTCTTTTATATACTTCCGTTTCTTTTAAAAAAGTTAAGTTTTATTTCTTTCAAAATTCATAACTTTTTTATAAACCTTTTTCAAAAAATGTATGTAGATAACTTAAGTTTAAAATAGTCTTATATATCCAAAAAAAATTGAAAAAATTAAAAGTTAACTTTTTTCAAAAACCGTTAACTTTCATTTCTTTAAAAATTCATAACTTTTTTTATAAACCTTTTTGTAAAAAATGTATGTAGTAAACTTAAGTTTAAAATAGTCTTATCTATCCAAAAAAATTGAAAAAAAATAAAAGTTAACTTTTTCAAAAAACCGTTAAAAAAATTAGCTGAAAAATGATATGCTCTGAGCAACCCTCAACCCCTAAACCCTAAAAGGGTTGCTCGGCAGCGTAACAAAAGACTCGGCCGAGCAACCCTCAAAACCCTAAACCCTAAAAGGGTTGCTCGGCCGAGCAACACCAAAGACTCCGAAGATATCCAAACCGTCAAACCGGAGGTTAACCGGATAACCGTTAAAACCGTAAACCGCCTAAACCGTAACCGGCCGAGCCGGTTAGGCGGTTCGGTTCGGTTTGATTTTGGGGCTTAAAACCGCAGTTGGCAAACCGGCTAAGCAGTTTTCACGGCCAAACGCGTCTATCACGGGCTCGGGTTGAGTCTATAACGGGTTTGAATGTTTCATAGTCAGACCTTCGAGGATGGTGTAGGTTATGTCTTCGAAATCCAAGTGGGTTCGCTCTAGACGGCGAGTTTGTCGGTGTAGGATTTGACGACATTCATGTATTCCGAGATGGAGAGTTGGTTTTTGGTGAGATTGGCAAGGTTGTCCTTTATTTGAAGAATGTGGCCACGGGAGGGGTTAGCATATGTAGTTTTAAGGGTGGTCCAAGCTTCATGGGAGGTGGTGGCTTGGTGATAGGGGAGCTACGGTAGGATCTAAGTACTATGAGAGCCTGAGGATGAGGCGATCTTGGCGAGACCATGTAATGGCGGCCGGGTTAGGGATAGATGTAGTGGTGGCGGGTTTAGCCGGTTCATCGTCGGTTTCCGCGACGGCAGGATTGGCGGTGGTAATGGTATCCTCGGGTTTGGGGTGGGTGCCATCAACAAACTTTAGAAGGTCGAGGCCAAAGAGGATAGAGGTGATTTGGGAAGCCCATGTAAGGTAGGTTAGAGGAGTAAGGGAACGGCAGTAGGATAAATTGACTAGGAGGAGAGGTTGATCGGGTTCGGCGGAGTTGGGGATGGTGGAAGAGGGGCTGCCGGCCATGGGGAAGAAGGGGAGGGGGGGCTGTCGAAAAGAGGAGGGATTTAGACTATGAATTTTTCTTGCTCTGATACCATGTAAGATTTTGAAAAGCCCCTTAGCTTGTTTATTCACATTATGCACATATATATAGTTACAATGAGTGAATCCTAATTATACAAGGATTGTAAATCCGAACAATACATGGAGAATGATATAGTTTCCTAATCTATGAGTTTGATAATATATTCCAAATACAAGAAGGAAAGATAGATTAGAAAACCTCAACTTGTTTCCAAAACTGAACAGGAACTGGAGAGTGCCGAGGCGGGCGCCTGGGCATGGGCCAGGCGGGCGCCTGGCAAGCAGAGACATGGGCCGAGGGAGCAATGCCTTGAGGCGGCCGCCTGAGATGGTGCGAGGCGTGCGCCTCAGATACAGAAGGTTTAGCATTGTTTTCCTTGTGTTGAGGCGGGCGCATGGTTCTGGCTGGGGCGGGCGCCTCATTGACAGTGTCTTCGACCTTGGATTTGTTTCCTTCCTTGACGTCTATAGCTTCATCCTTAATATGTATAATGATTGTAATGTTGGCTTGATTAAAATGGGGGATTTTGCCTTTTGGTGTAGGCCAAAATGGGATTCACAGAGGATTTTGAAACCTCTTTACAAGTTTTGCGAGGATTTGATACAGACATCTCCACTGAAGTTAATGAAATCAAGGTATGAAATTGGCCGGCTGTTATGATGTGCTGAAGTTATGGCAGCTATGCGGTGACAGTTGTAGCTTGCAGCCAGTTCACTTAATTCCTTCTTGAATACTCCCTCTGTCCCGGAAAGTTAGTCCAACTTTTTGGGATTATAACTTGAATCAACTTTGAGCAATTATTTAGGTTAGTATTAAGTATCCGGATAAAAATCTAAAATTAATTATTGATACATCATTGTAAATACTATCAATAACAAGTTTTAGATTTTCATTAGGATAATTACAATTAACCTAAATTATTGCTCAAAGTTGGCTCAATAAACAACTAAAAAAGTGAGACTAACATTCCGGGATTGAGGGAGTATTAAAAAATCCATATCAGAAGTATATTTACTTGTATAGTCCTTCATATAGTTTAGCTGTTTCTTCTTACTAGTGCAACCATCTTTTATGAATGTGTTTTAACAGAAATCTGTGGCGTCATCCAGCAAAAGGGCTACCATTCGATTTTCTGAGCTTAAAAGAAAGCGATATTGGTATCCTTTAACGGTACAATGATTTGCAACTCCTTGTTAGATATGTGCTCTATCAAATTCTTTGTTCGCAAAACTTACCACATCTTCTTCTTCTTCTTTTTTCCCTTTTTTATAAATATATATTCCTTTCATTTTTTATGAGGATACTATATGTGATGCAGATCGGAATTGGGTTACTTGTTCTTCAGCAAGCTAGTGGTATTAATGGTGTTCTGTTTTATTCCAGTTACATTTTTAATGCAGCAGGTTAGTTCTTGATATTCAAACTTGGCACACTAGCATTGAGGTTCATATAATTATTTCCGTATTAGAATTTCATTCATACTTCTGTCTTCTTTTTTCTTTTTTTTTATTCTCATAGTTATTTGTTAAACTTGTTAACTTGCTGTATGACACCACGTCCAAATGTATCAAGAAAAGCAGTTGAACTCAGACTGCACATATATACGATCTAAGTTCATGCTCTGCAAATTACTTCGTTGTTGTCCAACGTCCTAGGATACATGAACTGAAATTTAGTCTGCACTGCAAGATAGAGAAGTTGAAATAGTTTTCTTAATTATTTCCGCTACTGTTTATTGTGGATGAGATTGATCCATGTTAACCATGAAGCCGGAACTGATTGTAGTTTGTTTTACTTTATAGTCTTTTGTCTTTTGTACCAACTTTGCTCAAATTCATAGTGATGTTTAAGTAAGCAAGAATTCAAGATGCAAATTTTCTCTACTTTTAACACTTCGTTTTTCATCAAGGATTCTGTTTTCTATGTGTTTTTTCATCCCTCCATTCATTCCATTCCTTTTTGCAGTTGCTTTTTTTCGTACCAGAAGTTAAAGAGAACTAGTTTTTGGCTTTTCGTTCATACTGCTAACTGGTCCTTGGAAAATTTGAATCTATTGTCAACGAATGGATTTAAACCGTCCCTTGTCATGTAACTTTAGTACTTAATTGGACCGACTCCGAAGGAAAACCACTGTTTATTGCAGTTGTACCTAAATAACTCTGAAATTTAAATGTTTTGATGGCAATCGTCTAAATCATGCCATTGTTTTTGTTCGAGGAACCTACTCTTAAATCTAGATACGAGGAGAATAACCTTGCCTGATCTGTATGCCTAAGGTTTCTCTTTCAGCTGAGGGAGTTGGAGCCCCCCAACATTGAGTGAATCATTTTACTGATTACATTTATGATAGGGCATTAAAAAGTCATATGAGATCACATAGCCAAGCGAGCTCAAAATGGGTAGTGTTTTCAGGCTTAGTAACCAGATCTGATATAAGGGACCGAGCATGACAGGTTGCTTCTAAGCTCACATGTAGTTGAATGAACACCACTTCTATTGATGGGGGGGGTGTGTGGGAAGGGGAAACTCCTTTTCAAGTTGTCACCTCTCATTCTTTTGGCTAATCATCGAGTCATATGGCCCTGATCTTGGAGGGAGAGGGAGGCTCCTTCCTGGAACTATCCTTTCTTCCACAACTTATATGATTGAGTGGCTGATGAGTTGCTTGCTCTCCTCGAAGTCAACTCTCAAGTGCCTTTTTTCTGTAACCAGGTTCTCCATCTTGGCTTTTAGAGGGTTCCTGTTGTACTTCTGATTTCTTCTTGTTCCATTTGGTTGGTCACCAAGCCTGTCTTGTTTCGGTGTTCTTTCATTTGAAGACTTGCATCCCATTTAAAGTGAGAACTTTTATCTGGTCACTGGTTCTTCATAATTTCAACAACATGTCTAGCCTGTTTGTGGACTGATAAAATGCATAAGGATCATCAACATGAGAGTATGAAAGAGGAATTCAATTCATTCATCTTCTGTAAACATTACAGTTTCTTATATACAAGGCTTAAGCTATGACTAACATGCTTTCTAACTATATGCTAATAGACATAACAAACTAACAACTCTATTTACAGAATGTACCCCTTGACTATGTCACACTGCCACTCTCATCCTTTGCACTTGTTACATTTGTAATGTCATCCACCCTCAAGATGAAAGGATGAAACATGTTGAGAACATTCATCTTGGACAATAAGTGGAACATTTTGTCAAAAATGAGAGACTTAATAAACAGATCTGCAGGATTCTCAGTAGTAGAGATGTGATTTGTAACAACCATGCCTTGAAGAATTTTATCTCTAATAAGATGACAGTTTATTTCTATATGTTTGGTCCTCTCATGAAAAATTGGATTGGCAGCCAATTGAAGAGCATAAAGGTTGTCACTATACAAAGGAATAGATGTCAAGTTGGAGAGACCAAGTACAGAGAGTAAAGAGATCAGCCAAGTAATTTCACAGCATGAATTTGCAAGGGCTCTATACTCTGCTTCAGCAGAGGACCTGGAAACAATAGATTGTTTCTTGCACTTCCAAGAAATTAAGGAAGAGCCCAAAAACATGCAAAAGCCAGAAAGATATCTCCTAGTGGTAGGACAAGATGCCCAATCAGTCACTGAAAGCTTGAAGTTTGAGATCTGAGGTAGTATATAACAATCCTTGTCCAGGATTATTCTTTAAATATCTAACCAACTTGTTGGCAGCTTCCAGATGAGGGACCCTTGGAGAGGATAAAAATTGACTAAGGATATGCACTAGATAGGACAACTCAGGCCTAGTGATAGTCAGATACACTAGTCTACCCACTAACCTTCTATAAATAGTAGGATCCTTCAGTAAAGTGCCTTTATCTGCAGCAAGAGTGTGATGAGACTCCATAGGCACCTTGGAAGGCTTAGCATCCTCAAGTTTGGTATCCCTCAGGATATCTAAGGTGTATTTTCTCTGATGAAGATAAATACCCTTAGAAGATCTAGCCACTTCTAGTCCCAGAAAATACTTGAGATGGCCTAAATCTTTGATTTTGAAAGATGAGTGTAGATGGGCTTTGGATCGCAAATATTGTATCAGAATCATGCCCAGCAATGATTAGGTCATCCACATACACAAGAATGGCACAGTACAGAGGTGTGATTTGTGGAGAACAAAGAGAGAATGATCTGCATGGGTCCGAGTGAAACCAAAAATGAGCAAAGCAGCAGATTTTTTTTGAAACCATTGCCTAGGAGCCTGCTTAAGTCCATACAATGATTTCTTTAATCTGCATCTGACGACAGAGAAGCATTTGGATCGGCTGCGAGGGCGGCGGGAATGGAAAGAGGGGAACATCCATGTATACCTCTTCAAGCAAATCTCCGTATGCAAAAGCATTGGAGACATCCATCTCGAACTAGATTCCGGTTCTTAGAAGCCTGATAGCAAGTAATGTTCTAATAGTGGCCATTTTTGCCAGGAGCAAATGTCTCAAAATAGTCCCGTCCTTCCACCTGTGTAAATCCCTTTGCTACTAATCTAGCTTTGTGTTTATCCAAAGATCCATGAAATTAAACTTAAGTTTAAAGATCCATTCTGACCCATTTGTGTGTTTGCCAGGAGGAAGAGATTGTAAAGACCAAGTATTATTAGCCTCTAATGCATCAAGTTCATTTTTTATAGCAACACACCATTCTGGAGATTTAGTAGCTTGAGCATAAGATAAAGGTTCTTTAGGAGTGGAAGATATATTCAAGCAAAAAGAAGCATATTGAGGAGAGAATTGATTATAAGAAAGATAGTGATTAAGAGGAAAAGGAGAAGAACAAGAAACAGTGGAAGCTTTTGGAATGATGAAGTTGGCAGGAAGTGAAGTATAGTCTTGATATTTAATGGGAACAAACTTTGCTCTTACAGGTCTTTGAGCATCAGGAACAGCAGGGATGGAAAAAATATTATCTAAAGGAGGAGAAGGAATAGAAGGAGGAGTATGTGAGAGAATCTGAGTAGGAGTATGATCAGAATGAGAAGTAGGCACTGAAGTAGGAGTATGATCAGGTGAGATGGATGTGTTTGACACATTTTCAGAAGGAGAAGAAAAGGAATGATGATCAATAGGAACAGGATAAGAGTTATCAGAAATCCAATCAGTATCATTGTCCAGAGAAACAATGGGATAAGAAGTAGGATTTGTGAACTGAGAAGAATGAAATGGAAATATGTGTTCATAAAAGGAGACATCTCTACTGTAAAAAAAATTATGAGAGGAGAGATCATATAACTTGTATGCTTTTTTTATGAGAAGGATAACCAAGAAATAGACACTTGATTGCCCTAGAAGAGAATTTATCCCTATGTTGATGAAGAGAGGAAGCAAAAGCAAGACAACCAAAGACCTTGATGTGAGAATAAATGGGAGTTTTTTCAAGAAGAATTTCAAAAGGAGATATGTTATGAAGAACATTGCTTGGAAGTCTATTGATAAGATATGTAGCAGTGAGAACACACTCACCCCAGAATTTCAATGGTAGTAGCCTGAAACCGAAGTGACCTAGCAATCTCCAAAAGATATCTATGTTTCCTCTCAGCTTTTCCATTTTGCTGAGGGGTTTCAGTACATGTGCTGGTTTGAAGTATGCCCAAAGGAGAAAGCAGGGGCGGAGCCAGGAATTGGCCGAGGGGGGGGCAAGATTATTCAGGGGTTCGGGGGCAGCGCCCCCGAAAAATTTTTTCGGGTCGGACAAGTAAAAAATGGGTCGAATCCATGAAATACAATGTATTTTAGTTAACAAAAATGATAAAAGTAAATAATTCAAAGAACGATTGAAATAATGTTGAAGTATTTAACGCAAACAATTTATTAAAATATATTACTCGTACAAAAAAGAAAATCAAATTTGCTAATTAAACTTGGGATAATAGGAAGAAAGACCAAAAACAAAAAAAATGGGAAAAGCCTAACTAATTAATTAAGATTGAAAAAATGTGAGGAAATTAGGAGAAAGAGAAAAACAAAACTGTTAAGAGAAAAAATAGCAAAGATGGAAGACAAATAAAATTAATTGAAATGTAGGTAGCAGGGTTCGAACATGGACCAAAGGCTTTAACTTCACCCCTCTATCTAAACCGCACCACTCACTGATGTTAATCTTGAAGTTAATTATATATATACATATATAACAAAAATATGGGGGGGGGGCAAAAAAAAAAATTTCCACTGCATTTCCGCCGCTGGGGGGGGCGAGTGCCCCCTCCTGCCCCCCCCTGGATCCGCCCCTGGGAGAAAGAATATTGGAAACAATATGACTAAAAAATTCAGTTCCATTATCAGAATGTATAATCTGAACTTTGGCATTGAACTGAGTATGAACCATATGAATGAAAGTCAGTAAAAGCTGAGGGACTTGATCTTTGGATTTCATTAAGTAAACCCAAGTTGTTCTTGAATAGTCATCAACAATTGTCAAGAAAGAATTATATCCATCATGTGTAGAATGTCTATAAGGACCCCATACATCACAATGAATAAGAATAAAAGGAGCAACACTTTTTGATTGACTCAAGGGAAAAGGATTCCTTGTTTGTCGAGCATAATGACAAATTTCACACATGAAGTCAGAACAATTATGAGGAACATTACATTCACTAGAACAAACTGTGGGTAGAGATGGAGAATCTGATAAGAGACAAGCAGATGTGAGAAGTTTATACAATCCTCCATGAAGTTCATCAATCAGAAAGGATTTCTTCAGGTGAGAGTCCTGTAGATAGCAATAATTTGAATGAAATACAAGGGCACAATTGCTATCATGAGTAAGTTTGCTTGTAGAAACAAGATTGTAGAAAACTCAGGTACATAGAGCACATTGAACAAGGTTATGTGATGTGATATTTTGATAGTACCTTTATGAGTGATATGAGATCGATGCCCATTAGGCAAATGAATGTAGGAGGAGATAGGAGTGGGATTAAGCAGAGATGAAAAGAGAAAGTGATATGATTAGTAGCTCCACTATCTAAAATTCGATGAAGTGTTGATCAAAAATGAATTTAAGCCTGAAAGGAGACAATACTAGTATTGATAATAGTATACCTGAGATGAGAACTCAATGGTATTGGAATGCCCAAAGATTAAGCATATTCATCAGTTTGTGAAGATGTGAAGTAGTAATACGTATTATGCACAAGAGAATTTGCGAGTGATTGGGAGTTAGAATGGTGGTATGAGTTGCGGAAAAATCATCGAAGTCAGCTTTCTTCTTTGCATTATGAGAGCATGCCGGAGTGAAGTTAGATACGTGAATTTTCCTTTGTGGAATTTTGGCATTCGATTAAGATCGACTTTGTTCCAAACAAAGTGGTGACAACATCGGGATATCCGTGGAGGAAGAAACATCGATCTTTGTTATGACTATCACCACGGCAATAGTCACGTAATGATGGTGGTTTGGGCTTTAGGTTTAGGCTCAGATTGTATGGAGTAGACTTGAATCCCCGCTTGCTCGGCAAAGCGATAGATGAGGCGGAGTTGTTCAAAACTTGTACGGAAGGAAGCGGAGGAACCTCTTTGTTGCTCATCCTGAAGAAGCATACTCAAGGCTTCATGTACGCACGGCAGGTGGTTTCGCTAAGAAGGATCCGACCTCTAGTGGGCCGTAAAGGAATCGTTGAGCCATGTAAGAAATTGAGTTAACTTGAAGCAGATCAAATTCCTCCTGTCACATTTGCTATGACCGCGAGTACAATTACATAGACATTTGCTGCCGAGTGAGTAAGCTCATTGTATTAAATCCCAAAGACTTCTAAACTTTGTATAGTAGAAGTCGAAACGGATAAATGGCCTTGAGAAAAGGATGCCAAGTCCTTTCCGATCCGAAAAACCTTAGGAGCATTTGAATGAGAAAACTCTGAGTCTCAAGTCATCCCAAACAAGTTGAGTGTAGGAAGATGGACATCGGTAACCCGGAGATAACCACGTGTTTGCTACAACGATTCCATGTAAGAGAGTATCTTCGAGTGCGAGAAGGTTTACGAGATAAGCCGTTGATCATACCTATATGCCAATGGCATAACAAACTAACAACTCTATTTACGTACCTCGACTATGTCACACCGCCACTCTCATCCTTTGCAGACTTTACATTTGTAATGTCATCCTTATCATGGACCCTATAAGAAGAATCTCCATAAGATTGCCTTGTGTAACAGTCTGAAGTCTTCCTCTGAAGCTCATGAACACTTTTTCCTTCTTGGGGTTTTGTTCCATATGAAATATTTTGTTTCCTGTGTTGGGAAAGGTTAGGTGAGTTCTAGCTCTGCCTTATTTTCTCCAGATGCATTCAAGAGGTCTTGGTAGGAGAGGTGTTTTCATGCCATGGAAATACGGGGCTTATTGATCGTGGGATTCAGTTAACTTTTGAAAACGTTGGGGATAGAGTGGTCTTCATTGCTTCTCAGTGGGCTTCAGCGTTTAGAGGAGAATTCTCTTCAGATGTTTTGTGGGATAGATTGCTTTGATTTCCAATTTTCCCCTCTTTTCCTAGTCCACAATATCTTTCTATTTTTTTTTATTTTTTTTAAATCAGTTGGCTTACAAGCTGATATTCTTGTATCATCAACAATGCAAAAAGAGCTAAAATTTGACTTGCCGAAATCTGTGATATCTAGAATCACTTCTGCAGTGATATGTGTGTATGTGGATGAGCTTGCTTTTGCATGCATGGTGGATAGCAATGTTCTTCTTCATTCTTTACCGCTCCTTTTTAGTTGGAATCAAATTTGGATGAGGCCTCCTTCCATTATTTTGTTTAATGGTTCGTCTGTCATCTAAAAATTGAAACAAGAATTTCTTCCGGTAAAGCTGCAACATTTGGACTTGGTGCTATTCAGGTATTGATGAACCGTTTACGATTATTACTTGTGCGCAAGACATACTGATCATTGATCAGAGTCTATCTTTAGCGTAGGTCGTTCTCACTGGGATTACTACGTGGTTGGTGGACAAATCTGGCCGTAGGATTCTTCTTATGGTATGTTTTTGCAACACTTTATATGTTAGTTAACATGTATAAAGGCTACTCCCTTTGTCCCAAAATGAATGTCCGAAAAAAATTCAAATTTGCTCTTGATCAAGAGCAAATTTAAATTTTTTTGGACATTCATTTTGGGATGGAGGGAGTACATCTTTAACAGAATGTGGAATCATGTTCTATTGATGCAGGTTTCCTCATCTCTAATGACTGCTGGCTGCTTGCTTGTTGCCCCGCATTCTTTTGGAGGCAAGTTAAACAGCAGTTCCTTTCTTTTTTTTTTTTTATTTGTTGATGCTCTCCAATGTAAGGGTTTATGAGTTTCCTTCTTTAAATTGTTCTTTTTCTTCTTCTTCTTTCCCCTTCTTTAATCAGAGCGTCATTCCTAAAGATTCTCTCTTCTATGGCATCTTGGGAATTTTGTCACTCATTGGTCTTGTGCCTAGTTGTGCTCTCTCTCTCTCTCTCTCAATGTGGAACTATTTTTCCGTCTTTTTAACCAACTATATCATTCCAGGCCTTGGTGATTGGCTTCTCGTTGGGGCTTGGTGCTATCCCTTGGATTATAATGTCCGAGGTATGCTGAGTTTAACTTCGTGATTTATATTTCAGATTTCACCTTTTTTTTTTTTTTCATAAAAAAGCTTCATATGGGGAATTAATGATTAGCATATAGTAATTCAAAATTTGGTTCAGAGATATCTCCGATAGACACCATGTTGTTTCTCACTTTCTTCGGTTATTAATTGCTATACCAACCTGTTTTTTACTCTTTTTTAAATTCACTCATGGTGACTTTTCTTAGGCGTAGTTTGTGGGGACCCCGCCCCGGAACCTTAGCTCGTGCCCCGAGCGGGAGGGTCCCCTTACTATTAAAAACCACCTGAATTTTAAAAACTTTTACTTAACTTGAAAAGAAATCACTTCAACATTTCCATTTACAAAACTAACTCAAATCATATCCACTTGGATGAAGGTCATAAACAAACTTTGAAAAGTATACCTGTTTTATTTACAAAACACTACAAATATATAGTTATACGAAAGTTGTTTTATATACAACTCCACAAATGAGTAACATTCCAAACTACTACCAACCAACCATCTATACACATACCCTGACAACCCAAAAAGAACCACGTCCAAACCCCTTTCCATCCTCACCGGATTTGGTCCGCCCGTCTCGCCAGTGCGATCTAAAACATTAAAGGGAGAAGGGTGAGAATAAATCTCAATAAGCTATTATGAATGCAACAATATGCCAAGTAAAATGCAACACATAACAAGGTTGCTCATAACACATTGGTAAAGCGGTAAGCACATTACATTACCTTGGCTCAATCTGCAGAAGCTATAACCCCGTCGTGGCCGTAGAAGGGGTCGATCGCCGGGTATAATGTAATCCGATCACCTTATAGAACAATTTTCATAATTGATCGTATTCCATTATACCCCTAAACATCAGCTGATTGAAACACATTCAAGCACATAATAGTTACTTGAAAAGAAATCCACCAACGGGATAACAAAATAACATCATTGTATTCATACTCATGTTTAAACCAATACAATAGTGCAACATATATTTCATACACTATTTGAATCACAAGCCATGAATATGCAATCAAGTAAGGGCACAATGTATAACCAACAAGCCCTACATGTTCAATATACAACAATGAGTAACCTCTATAAAGGTTCAAGATCAATTTACCAAGTTTGAATAACTTTGGTTAAGTTTCAAATCAAGCCTTTCAACCATATTCCGAACAATATTTAAACCCCTTCCTCTTATCCATTTTGACATGTTAAGACACCATTGGATAGCTAAAGTGTTATACTTTACTTATAGTCAAAGAGGGTTTAATTATATACTAGGTAGATTAGGTTTCTAAGGCTTGAAAAATGGTTCAGAGTCAACAGGGCAGGGCACGACTCGTGCCACCTTAACACCCCCTCTGATACAGTCGTCCAATACATGGCACGACCAGGCACGACTCGTGTCACAGGGCACGACTCGTGCCTTCCCCAGAAAATCAGTACCAAGCTGAACATCAGCAAAAATCAGCAACAACAACCAAGTTTTGAACACTCTTTTCTCTTGTACCTCAAAATGACATTTTTTCCAACAACCAAATTCAGTATAACTCATCCCCATTTACCTCAAGCTATTCCAATCTCTAACCAAAACCATTTCCTCCCAAGAAACTTGGTTCTAAAGTGCCATGCAACACCATTACAACCTTTTTCACTTTCAAACCAAACCATTCAACTAACCATATATTAACTTATACCAAATCCTATTTTTCTTCATTCCAAAAACCAAATAAAATATCAAAATTTAACAAACACTATTTATAAAACAACAATATAAACCATAACCATTGAATGAACATGATTTTGAAAGAAATCATAATAACTTACCGGAATAATTTGAAAATAAGAAAATCTTTTTCCGGCTAGATGTGATCCCCTCGACTCCACGAACAATAATATGAAGACGGATCCAAAAACGAACAAGGGTTGAATTTGCTATGAATTTAGGAAAGAAAACTAGGGTTTAGGCTTTTATTTCTTCAGAACAGAGGAATACTTGAAGTTGTTTGGTTAAAATGAATTTCCATGGGAAATAAACAAGGATAACCTTTAACTAACTTCCACCTAAGCTCCTCCAACACATTAGACAATACAACTAACACCCTTAGGATTCCACTATTACACTAAATCACCTCAACACTTATAAACTTAATATTTAAAATTTCAAATAGTATAATTCCACTACAACAATTCCTATTTATTTCATTTAGACCCTAAATCATTAACTTAATTTTATTATCATCCTAAAATTACATAAGTTGTCAAAAATATAAAATGAGCACATAAAATAACCAAGTAGCATAAAGTGCATAAAATGAGATGCTAACCCCCAACCCCACGTGCTTAACATGTGCTAAAATGGTGCCTAGAATTAGGGTCGTGACATAGTTCCCTGAGGCTTTGTGGCCCTTATTCCAAAATGGACCTGTGGCAGAACTTAGACTTGAAGCCCAGCACGCTGAAGCAGCCAATTCTACTACAACAATTTTGAAATGATTTATTCTAACGACAAAATATTTATTTAAAATCAAGTCAGCTCCCCATTTTGAACCCCAATATTTGTGAATACCCTTCTATCAAGAGAAATGTTTTTTGTGTCCAAATGAAAAATAGAAATATATGAAAGCTTTCTTTTGTCCGGGTTGAAGTGGGAAGCTTAGACAACTTCCTACACTTAACACATGTACCCAACTGTTGGTAGCTGCTAGAACGTGAATGATGATTTTATGATTGATCCTTGTGTTCCTTTTCTTTTCTTTTTTTGATAGGAAAAATAGAATTATATTAAAAAGAGCAAAGTACAAAAAAATGGACAAAAAGTCCATCTATTACAAAGAACAAAACAAAAAGATCCTTATGTTTCTTTAACTGGTGATTGCAGATACTTCCTGTAAATATTAAGAGCCTTGCTGGTAGTGTTGCAACGTTAGCCAATTGGATGACAGCATCGGTCATCACATTGACAGCAAACCTACTCTTGACTTGGAGCAGTGGAGGTTCTCTCTCTCTCTCTCTCGCTCTCCCATTGCATCTGTGTGTGTGGTGTGTGCATTTGTAGGCCAAATTTACGAAGTATCACCTCTTTCAACAGGAACCTTCCTCATCTACGCAGTTATATCTGCTTTTACTTTACTCTTTGTGAAACTGTGGGTTCCGGAAACTAAAGGAAGAACACTTGAAGAAATTCAGCTGTCCTTCAGATGACAATGTTTGCTGGAGCATATTTCTACCACAATATATTTACAGGTGGATATTCACTTCTGGCCTTTTTTGTTTCCCTTGTTTCACATGCTCTTTTTTTTTTTTTTTTGAATGAGGCAGAACATAATAAAATGCAGAAAGAGAAATAAAGTTGGAAAAAAAGATATATTCAAATTAATATAACGTCTCCTACTCCATAGTTGAAACAATAAAGTGTACATTAATTCTTACTTTTAGAGACGGAGATATGCAAACAGATAAAACATGTTGACAATATTCAGTTACTTTTGGGGTTTATTATCTGCATGCAGAGAGGAAAGGAACTTCTTGAGGTAACTAGTATAGACACAGGGGCGTTCTAGGTGAACCAGGTGACCTGCTTTCTTTATGCCTTGAAAAGTTGTCTTATCTCCTAATTGCCTGTGGATATTCATATAGTTTTGATCAGATGAGACATAATGTTGATTGATAAAGTGCTGCAAAGTTGTGATTCAGAAAAAAGAAAAAGAAAAAGAAAAATTCTAGTTATGATTCAAAACTTACTCTTTCATGTTTTGGGCGAGTTCCCGGGTAAAAATCTGATCATTTTCACCCCACAGAAGATGTATTCTCTATTCAAAAAAAAAAAAAAACGCGTAATTAGGAGATAATGAAAGGAGAAATGGGGGGGGAGTTGAGTGGAATTGGTACCTGGGGAAAATTGGGAATGGAGTCATCTTTGTTGCTGACAATTAAACCCTCTAGTAGTTCACCTCTCTCCTTTCTGTTTGTGAACATCACCTGTTTTTCCATTACAAAATTTGGTATCAGTCTGTACCTTACTCAATCGAATAAACACCAGCCGTGATGATGTGTTGAAACTGATGAATGGTTTGATGCCTCAACCTATGGATATTGTATGTGTTATCTCGTTTTTGTTCCGGTAATAGTACCTGTTTGGTTTGTTAGGTTTTAAATGTTGGTAAGAAAATAAAAGATCAAGCATATTTACCTCAAGAAAATCCTTATAAAGACGATCAGGAAACCAGAGCTTCTTATAAGCTCCAACAGACAACAAAACCTTACACCCCTTCACGGTTTCCGGCAACAAAAACTCCGCCCACGACGAAAACCCCAACCCACTTAAAGTAGCATCGCTAATAGAATCCGTCATTGCCAAAATAGAACCGGAAACCACCATCGCCTTGACCATCTCCGGATACATTTCCCCCATCCTAAACGCCACCATCCCACCATAACTAAACCCCACCACCGTACACTCCTCCACACCCAATTTCCTCAACCCTTTAAACAAACACTCCGCCTGAAACGCCAGCGACCGGTCGGGGCTGTCGGTGGTGGAGCCACCGAAGAAGAGGAGGTCCGGGATGTAGACAGAGTACTTTTTAGTTAATGGGCCAATTTGGAATAGCCAAGTGACTATTCCCTCGGCAGCAAAGCCGTGGATTAGGACTATAACGGGTTTGTTGGGGTTGGGGCGGGTGGTGGTGGTGATCTTCTTGCCGTCTTTTTTGGACTTGTGAATGGTTTCGTTTGGGACCCAGAAGTTTAAGTGGGTGCCGGAGTCGATTTGAACAGAGTGGGCTCGGATCCCGGCCAGTGTCATTAGGGAGGTCATTAATGGCTTCAGTAAAGCTACTATGTTCACCATTTTTGGTGCTCTGTGTGTGTTAATGTGTGTGCACTGTGCAGGCAGGGGAGAAGGGAGGAATAGGGAAGACTTTTTAAACAGGGAGGGAGGAGGGAAAGTAAAGATTGGTGTTGGTGTTGGGTTGTTACTTGTTGTGGGTATTAATGGAAGGGCCCATTTGGTTTAATTGGCTAGCCTATATTATGGGCATATACATACACTTTCTCCTCATAAATATTCTATTACTAGAGTAAGCCCGTGTTTGAGGATACGTTATTTTTTTTTAATTAAGCCCGTGTTCGAGGACACGTTTTGTTTTTTTTTTTGTTTTTTAATTTAAAAAAAAATAAAAAAAAATTTAAGGGCAAAATGGGAAAGGAACAAAATAGTGAGGGCAAAATGGGAATTTTGGCCATTGGAACTATTCATTCAACTTTTCACCCATTCCCTCATTTATACTATAGATTGGTTGATTTTTTACTATTTTCTTTCGAAAATTTTATCTCACTTTAATTTTTTTTTAATTTTATGGTCAATTTTATCAAATTTGGCCATATTTATGAAAATTTAGATAATTCTTAAACAATTCTAAAATTTATTCTTGTTTCACCGATATAAATACTATTTATAATATTTTTTAAAATTACATAGAGATATCTTGTTTTTATAAAATTATAAACTTATGATTAAAATTCGATTAAGTTAATCATAAAATTCAAAGCGGGAACAAACTTTTTTTTTTATTTGGAATTATATTTTTGTGAACATTTGTCAATAAATAGTTACAAAACCATCTAAACACTGTCAGTATCATTTTATTATTATTTTTAATAATAAAATTGGAATTGAATTACCAATTTTGTCGCCTATGATTTATTAGTAGTACGTCATTGTGAGAATAGGGCCATAATAATAATAATAATAATAATAATGAAAATGGTAGGTGTTACTGCTGACCAAAGTTTGGCCCACCATAATAACTAAAAAAAGCACATAAGGTAATTAATTGAGATATTTTTTTAATCGTTAACTGCTGAAATGAAATTTGATTTTACGTTTGAATTTTGACTGAATTGATAATAGTTAGCGTCTAAATATTGATTTATGAATTACTCAAACTGTTTGAATATTTATCTGAATTCACATCTGAAATTAATGTTACGACATTTAATTGAGTAAAGAAATCAGATGAATGATTATTGATCTAGTGTTTGGGTTGAGTATTTTTGAAATTACGTGTTTATTTAAGAGATATATATGAAAAAAAATCAACTAATAGACAAATAAATGAATATATATGAAAAAAATCAACTAATAGACAAATAAATGATAGTTTTACATCTGAAAATTAAATGAAAAATAAGTCATTTAGATCTAAATTGAAAAAAATAAAAATAATTTGAATTGTATTATGTATGGTGCGCTCACCCATTTAGATCTAAATAAGAGATGAAAATAAAAAACAAATGAGGCTTAAATCTATTTTTTTTACTATATTTGGATATTTGTAGTTTCCTCTTGAGAAGAAAATTGTACAAACCAACTTCCATGTATACACATTGAGTTGGAATTCGAAACCTCCTCTCTCGAAATAATCTTTCTCCTCTTTTTTTTTTTTTTTTGTTATTAGTATGAATTTTAGTAATAAATTTAGGTTAATTTGCTTATTTTGATGAAAATTATAAACTTATTATTGATACACCATTATAAATATAACTCATAGTAAGTCTTAGATGTTCATTAGGATAATTAAAACTAACATAAAATTATCGTTCAAAATAACTTTGTATTAAAATAAAAAAAAAAAAGTTGAAAGATAATTTCAATAAGAGGGATTTTTTTTACATTATATTTGAAATTTACGTGTACTAGTGAGATTATATGCTTACACATGCATAAACCCTTTAGGCAAGGTGGTCATTCGACCCTCTTATCTTTTAAAAGTTAACATTTTAAAATTAGAATAAATTATCTTTTAGCACTAAATTGATAAGAAAAATTCAATTTTGATCCCCTTTTCTTGAAGAAAAAATAATGTAATTTTGACTCCCTTTCTAGTCAACATTTGTATAACATTTATAGCATTTTATGTCATCATTTTTCGACCCTGTGAAAAAAATTGGGCTATCACCACTACCGGTGAGTACTCCCCTCTGTCCCCATGCGTGAGTGGAGATTTATTTTCTTTTTCGTCCGTTTTATATGAGTGGAGACTGCCCGAAATGATAAAGTTTTTACACTATTTCTTACACTTATTCTCTCTTCTATTTTATTTTTATACTCACAACACTAATCAAATTAATATTTCTCATTCTCTCTCCTATTATATTTTTTATACTCACAACACATGAGTAAAAGGCTTGTTTATTCATGGTGTGTGATGTTTATTCATGGTGTGTGATAAGTGTTTCAAAATGTCTTACCAATCTTTTGGATAGCTTACAGTGTGGATTTTTTTTTATTTAGGGTGACGCGAAGCTAGAATATCAAGAGCATGTAGGCTCGCACGTGTAGAGAGTTTGCTTTGCGACTGTTATTATGATAAAGTTTGAAGTTTCATTTCAAAATCAATTGGGTATGATAGGAATGACTCATAATCTCTATATAATTAATATACAAGACTTGTTTATTCCTGATATGAAATACTCCATTCGTCGCTTCATTTTGATGTCTCATTACAAAAAGCACAAGCTCAAAAGGAAAGTTTTTAATACTTGTTTACTCATGAGACTCGCTTGCCATACTCGCATCGTTTATCCACTTATTATTTTCTACCTTTCTCTCTCTTACCTTACTTTTCATACTCACAACACTTACTATATTATATTATGTATTCTTTTAAAAAAAAAATTGTGCAAAAACTCATTTTGTACATTTTATAATGAGACGAAGGGAGTAAATGTCTCATCACACGCAACAACTTAATTCTTTGAATTACGAAATAAATATTTTTTTCTTAATTTTCGTGTTAAAACATTTATTTTTATATAATTTGAGAGTATAGTATGGTTTAGTCATATTAATTGAGAGGAAGAATTTGAATGAAATACTCTTTCCGTTTCAGAGAAATATACACAATTTTACTTGACATAAGAATTAAGAAGAAAAAATATAAAAGGTGATGTGTTGTGAGTGTAGATGGTAAAACAAAAATGGGTAATTGTTGTTAGTATAACAAGTGTGTATCATTTCATTTTTGGGATTTTGCTGATTAATTTGAAATGATAAAAAAAAATATTTTTACATATTACTACGGGTTACGGGGTGGAGGGAGTAAGGTGGAATTTGGTCAAGGGATTTTTGCCGGGAGTGTTGTGTCTGATCTATCTGATCTGATGTAAAAGAAAAGAAATCACTCTTTTATTTTGTCAGTTAGTACTCTCCTTTGATTTGCTTTGCTTTGATCAGCTCAGCCAAAGAGACTCCATAAAATAAAAGCTGCACAAATGAGTGCTTCCGTTGAAGGAAACTGTCCCAAGTTTTTCTATCACTAATTATTTTTGAAATGCAGAAATATATACTCCATGTTTTTAGATTAATGTCGATTTTTTTTTTCCAAATTTACTTTTAAATCAAGAGCAAGTAAATTTGAAAAAATAAATCGACATTCATTTAGGTTAGAAAGAATAAAATGTTTGATCAATAACAAAATATATATGTATAAATGCGATAGTTTTCTTAAAAAAAAAATACAGTCATTTTAAACTAAAACGCTCTATTGAAATGATATTAATTGATTAAATACTAAAATGTTGTTAATAGTATTTATTAATGACAAATTTTAAAATTTTACAAAGATAATTATTTTTCATAAATAATATTTTAAACTTTAAATAATCTGTTATTGAACGATGTCCTAGACATAAGATAAGGAGAACGATCGAACCTGAAACTTAGTTTGTGATTAATGGAGTACTATGCATAATTGCACAGATATTAGACGGGGCACATAAAATGCTTAAAGAAAGATGGATACAAAATGACGTGAAGATATTTTATTGACTACAGTGAACTCGTTGACGTATTATTCTGATCAAACTTTCTATGTCAATATGATTTTAAAAACTCAATTCCTATTAAAAAAAAAACATTTTAAATAATAGTTCAAGGAAGATTTGCCGGGAAAAGTTGTTCCACAACCATGCCAACTAAGCCAAATACTCCCTCCGTCCCGCTGACTTTTTGCCATTTTGGGTGTCCCATTGAAAGTTTCACCTTTTCTTTTTTGGCAAAGGAATCTTTACTATTCCCTCCACTCATTCTCTCTCCTACATTATTTTAATACTCACAACACCATTATAATTTACTATTCCCTCCACTCATTCTCTCTCCTATTTTCAAATTACACTCACAACATTTTCTCCACCTTAATTTGCGCGCCGGAGCCAAAATGGTGAAGTAATAAGCGGGACGGAGGGAGTATATCCATAGAATGAATCAAAGGAAGGAACAAACACCAATAAAATGCTACAAAAAGAATAAACCAACGAAAGTAAGAATTAAATGGATAAATAAATAAATAAATGAAATTGGCTTTTGGCTACAAAAACTAGACACCCGTAGAGGGGACAATTAGAGGTTGCAGTGTGTGTTTTATGTTCTTGGAGGTCAAAATCTTGACCAAAGACTCCATCTTTTCATGTGGCCAAACAAGCAAGGATCTGGAGTATGGAGTATTTTTGATCTAAAATAATTGTCGTTTTTTATAAAATGTTTGATTCAAATGATTGTCACTTTTGGGTTGATAGCATTCAATTTTCGAATGTACCCCTATATTGAAACTTGGATCATTGTAGTACGTAATTGTTATACCGAGTGAAGTAATGTAGAAAGAGAAATATTCCTTCTGTCCAAAAATATTTGCAGTTTAAGGAGAGATTTTTTGTCCCAAAATACTTTTAGTTTTACATTTTTTCATAAAATTTTAACATACTTTGGCTAAACTGCCCTTATTTATAATTAGGTAGTTATCATTGTAAAAACATTTAATTGCCAACGTAATTGAAATATTCAAAGGACAATTTAGTCTATTTGATATATATTTGTTTTTGTTTAATAGGTAAAAGATGCTAAAACTACAAGTACTTTGAAACAGAGAGAGTAATAAATAAGGATAAATATGATATTTTCGTCATTAAAGTGTAGAAGTACTTTTTTTTTTTTAAACCGGTGAAAAGCGCAAAAGCAACAATTTTTTTTTTGACCAAGGGAGTATTATTGTATTTTGACCTCTCTCAACTGTAGCAGAGAGGGTCACTTATTTATGAAATATTGAATCTGAACGATTGAGCAATTCGACTGTTACACTGCATACTGAGCTAGCCAAATACGACAAAGAAGAAGCAACAACAGCTTCAACTCATTACAATCATGGAACCCTTTTGCTCTTATGACTTAACTTTTCCTTTACCAGTCCAAATAGGATCTCACTTTTAACATTATATAATATTCCTGCAACTGCAAAAAGTAAGATCCTTCTTCTAATTCCAAACCCAGTTCTTGAAGATTTCTAAAGCAATGTCTTGAGAGTAGAGTGAGATTCATTTCTTGTTGCTTTTGAGGAATGTTTTTGTGTGTGTTTTTAGTACTTCAAAACTGTGTTTTCTTGACTTTGTATTGTTACAATCATGTTCTTAGAAGAGTTTGAATTCCTAGGTTTATTTCTTTTCTTTTGAGTGTTAATTATTGTATTTTCCATGCATGCATGCATGGATACGTGTCGTAAATGATGGCACTTGGGTTAACACATAAACTTGCATGTCATGATCATTAGTTACTTTATACTCCCTCAGTCCCGGATTAAGCTTCACCATTTTGATGAAGCACGCAAATTAAGAAAGCAATATATATATTCAAAAATAATGAGAGTGAGAGAAGGATTGTGAGAGGGAAGAAGTGAGTGGATATGACAAATGGGACCCATAATTTAAATGTGTGAGAGAGAAAAGTTAGTGGGTATAATAGAATATTTATAAACCTTTTTCATTTTAGAAAATATGAAGCTTGTAAGGGGACGCCCTTTTGGGTAATTGGTGAAGTTTAAGCTAAGCTGGGATGGAGAGAGTATTTACTTCCTCTCCTCTCCTCTTTCTATTCCGATTTAATATTTTTAGTTTGATTGTATTTAATATTTTTAGTTTGATTGTTTGATCTGTTACGCATATTAATAAAAAATAAATATTGTGAGTATAAAAAGTAAAATAGGAGAAAAAAGTGGATAGAGAGTTTTTGTTGTGAGAATGACAAGTGAGTCTCTTTATCCATTTTAGGTAATTAATAAAGCAATTAAAAACCTTTAAATGAGACAAACTAAAAAAGAAAGTAAAAATCTTAAATTGAGACGAAAAAAGTACTCCGTATATGATAAATTTGAAAATGTGTGACCCAAAATAATCAATAGAAAATCCAAATTATTTTGTAATTAAAATGCACAAATATAGACTACTTTTTCTTCAAATAATTTCTCTAAATCAACAGAAAGAATATGCACAAAAAAAAATAAAATAAAATTAAATGCACATGTCGAATTAACTGGGCAATAGAATTTGAACGGATGCTGACGACTAAAAGTGTCTAGGGTATAGAGTACTACACGTATTGCACGATGTACAAGTGAAATTGATATTTTTGGGGGGTGTAAAAATGTCACTCCCTCCGTCCTAAAATACCAGTAATTTTAAAACCTTTCACACAAATTAAGAAAATATTTAATACATATCAAATGTACTATATTAAGCTTTAAATATTTCATGTAATTACACAATTAAATATTTTTATAATGACAAATATCTAATTATAAATAAGAACAATTTAGTAAAGTGTATCTAAGTTTTATAAACTAGTGTAAAAGTGCAACAATTTTGAAAACAAAATATTTCGAATAACTGCAAATACTATGGGAAGGATGAATTACTGTACTATTTTCAATAATAAGTACTCCGTTTTGTTTGAAGAGACAAAGTTTTGGTCTTGTACGAAAATTAAGAAAAGTGATGTAGAAAAGAAAAAAAGTGTATAGTGAAATAAATGTTGTGAGTATGAAAAGTGACGTATGAAAGAGAAAGTGGGGTAAGAAATAGTTAGCGGATAGTTATTGTGAGTATGACAAGTGGATCGCACAAATAAAAAAAGGGTCAATTGCATTTTGGTGACCTAAGTTTTACACATACTTGCAATACGGCAGCCAAGAGTGCAATTTAGTCAATCAATGCCCTAAGTTTGCAATTTTTAGCAAATTGGTATAAAAACTAACGAGATCGTTAATTTTTTGACGGAATGAATTCCATGTGCCTTTCACGTGAGTATGTAATGGGCAATTTCGTCATTTCATGTCCATGTGATAGATTTGAACATATAATAAATAATAATAATAATAATAATAATAATAATAATAATAATAATAATAATAATAATAATAAACAATAATAATAATAATAATAAAATAATAAAAATAATTATTATAATAATAAAATATTAAAATAATAATAATAATAATTATAATAATTATAATAATAATAATAATAATAATAATAATAATAATAATAATAAATAATAATAATAAAATAAAAATAATAATAATAAAAATTTCACCCAGCCTACATTTTTCCCACCTTCATATCATTACCATTCATTCTCCACCATCAGCAACCCCATAGCAACCGCCACCACCATCACCACCACTGTGCCATCACTATCGCCACCACAACATTCTACACCAACAATAATCAAATGAAAAAAAATTCCATTTAAATTCACACCTCAATCTAATCAAAGATTTAAAACCTTAAAACCAACTCATTCCTTTCAAAAAAACCCAAATTGGAAAGAAAAAAAAAGCCCAAATTCAAAATTTTCAATCGAATTAATTTCGGATTTTAAACAAATGGATAAATAAAAAGCCAAAATTAAATTCCCAAAAGCATGAAACAACACCATTTCACAGAAAGAATCGAGGTTTCGACGAGTTTCGTAGTTGTCGACAATAATGGAGATTTCGGCAAGCTTGAATCTGGGAAGCGGTGGGTGAATTTAGGAGAGAAGAAACACGACTAAATATTTGGGGCGGAGGGCGAAAAATATGAAGAGAGAAATAGGGGAAAGGTCTGGAGTGAGGTTGAAGATGGCAGAGGAGAGAGGGAGGTTGACGTCGGTGGTTGGAAATGGGAATGGGTTTTAGGGTGATGGTAGTGGAAATGGGTTTTAGAATTTTTTTTTAGTTACATCTTGATCCCTTCGAATTCAATATAACAAATATTTATCCCCTAAATTTTCACATCAGTAAATATTTAACCCTAATTATTATTATTATTGTTGTTATTATTATTATTATTATTATTATTATTATTATTATTATTATTATTATTTATTATTATTATTTTTTTATTTATTACTATTATTATTATTATTATTATTATTATTTTTTTTTATTTTATTTTATTTTTATTGTTATTATTATTATTGTTATTATTTTTTTATTTTTTTTTTATTTTTTTATTATTAATAATGAAATTACATAACTTGAAAAGGCACATGAAATTTATCCCGTCAAAAAATTAACGATTTCGTTAGTTTTTATACCAATTTGCTAAAAATTATAAGTTTAGGATATTGATTGACTAAATTGCACTCTTGGTTGCTGTATTACAAGTATGTGTAAAACTTAGGTCACCAAATTGCAATTAACCCAATAAAAAAATAATAATAAATTTTTTATTTTTAAGTTGTGCCCTTTCAAATGAAATGAGATATCCGAAAAGAAAATTTGTGAGTGGAACACGGGACGAAGGAAGCAGGTAAGATAGTGGCACAAGGGAGAAATGATAGTGCAATATTTGGAAAATTGGTCCAAGCCGTAAATGGGGGGCCCACAAAATCCAACGGTAGGAAGATACCATGATTATGAAAGCATGCATTAGCACGTAAGTAACAAAAACGAGGATGACAAAACATTAATTACCATTTCATTCGTGTGAAGGGTTCAGAGAGTTCAGATTCATATGATTAACCAAATCCCAGGGTTTCATTTAATTAAGGTTTAATCCCAGATTGTAGTTGTACTAATTATCAGGATTTTTTATAGACGTTTGGATCACTAACGCACGCGCCGTCGAGCGTTTGTATCACACCAACGTATATTGTGATTCCCTATTTCTACTTTCTAGTAGAATTGTCCAAACGGTTTCGATTTCGGTTTCTGGTTTCGGAATCGCTAATTTTCGGTTTTTAAATAGCCGGAACCGTATTCGAATTATATTAATTCGATTTCCGGTTCTCGGTTCTATCCGCTGGTTTCGGTTCCGATTTCAACGGTTTCACCGGTTCCATCATCATCTAACTTTTTTTTTTAAAATCCAAACCTCTTAAGACAGTAAAGACGCTAAATATTACAACATTTATCTAAATTCTAGTCTAATTTAAATAAAACAACACTACACTACAAGTACAAATACTAAATAAATGTTAAATATTACATTTAACTTACCTTGATCAATCGCCGGTTTCCGGTTTCGGTTCCCGGTTCCGGAACCGCCGGTTCCCGGTTCCTCGGTTCCCAATATGGTGGATTCGTATTCGAACCGTTTCAATTCAGTTCCCGATTACGTTCGGTTCCCGGTTCTCGCCGGTTCCCGATTCCGTCGATTGCCGGTTCTATTTGGACATGTCTACTTTCTAGGTCATTTTTAGGCGTGTCAATTTATCCATTAATTTGTTAATCCATTCATCTCAACCCATTAATTATTCAATCCAACTTAACTCAACTCATTTAATATAACGGGTTGTAACGAGTTACCCAAATTAACCATCAAATTTTGCGAGTTAAGCTAGATTTAACTCATGAACCCGTTATAACCAGCCAATCAAAAATTATCCACCCTACATCAACCAACCCCTACCCCATTCCCCCGTAAAAAAATTATTTATATTATAATTAGCTTTTACAATTCTCCCTTCCCTTACCACCCCCACCCCACCCCACCCCTACCACACTCACCACCACTACCCACCCCCCCTGACGAATAAAAAAAGTTAATCATTTTAAATTTAGTTTTAACAAACCCCACTCAACACCACCACCCCCTGTCCCTACCTCTCCAACCCGTTGGATAATTTTTTTTTTTAATCATTTTAGATTTATTTTAACAACCCCCTGCCCCCCCCCTCCCCCAACCAACCCCCACCCCCGTTGGATAAAAAAATTATTTTAGATTTATTTTTAACAACTCCCTGCCCCCACACCACCCACCCACCCACCCACCCACCCCTACCCCCCCCATCCTCCCATCGAATAAAAAAATCATTTTAGATTTATTTTTAACAACCATCCACCCCTGCCTCCACCTCCTACCCCCCACCCCCGTTGGATAAAAAAAAATTAATCATTTTTGATTTATTTTTAACAACCCCCACCCTTCTACTCCCCAACCCCTCCTCCCCATCGGATAAAAAAAATTAATCATTTTAGATTTATTTTTAACAACCACCCACCCACCCACCCACCCCCTCCAAACAACCATTTTTTCGACAAGTAATTTCAACCCATATTAAAATTAAATACGCACACGAACACATAAGCATGAAAATACGTAGAGATATTCAAAGGAATTTGATTTCTAAGGTGGGTTAATGGGTTAGAACTGGATTCTTAGAGAGAGAAAGATTGATTAAGAGATATAGAGAGAGAGAGAGAGAGAGAGAGAGAGAGAGAGATGTGATTTAGGTGAATAGAGGCGAAGGGCCGTATAATTTAGGAGGTGGCGTTCGTGGCGAAAAAGGTTAGGATGGGCAGGGCGGCCATGTGCAATTGGGATGGACCTGTGGTGAAGATGAAGGGTGGGGTTGGGGATGATTGGGTTTGGGAATAGAAATTGAGGTGAGATATAATTTTCAAAATAAAAATAGAGTTGGGTTCTTAAACATAAAATGTTTAGCTTTTATTCACAACTCTTTCATTTTTCATAAAATTACTTTGATCCTTTAAAACAACTATATTTGTAATATTATTTCAATTTGGTCATCATGTGCAAGTCACATGTAGTTGAACTGACTTTTATAACAAAATTTGTCAAAAAAACCTTTAGCTGAGCAAAAAATGGCATGTTAGACATTAAATTGCCAAAATTAAAAAGTCAGGTCCCAAATTAATACTTTACCGTGGACTTTATGCCATATTTTGTAATTTGTCTTTTTAACAATCCCACCACCATAACCACTACATCCATCACCTCAATATTGTCATCATTGTTGCTGCTAGTTTTCCTCACACTATCACCACCTACCACAGCCAAAATTACAGCCCCACCACTAAAACTACTAAAACCACCACCTTATTTCATTTACTACTACTTTGTCCCACCTACTACCACCACTATTGGGGTAGTGGTAATAGTGGTGATGGTAGGTCATTAATTGGTGGTGAGTGGGATGAAGTACCAATGGAGGTAATAGTGTTAATGTCGATAGTGTAATAGTAGAAGTGGTGAAGTTGGGATGACATCGGGGATGGTGATAGTGGTGGTCTTGGTGAGGGTAATGATGGCAGTGGTTATGGTGGTGTTGATGAAGGTAGTGTAATGATGGTGGTGGTTGTGGTGGATTGGGAGGAGCGACGGTGATCGTAGTGATGAGATTGTTACTTTGGCAACAGTGGTTACAAATCGTAATTGAGTCATTTACGCGTTTTTTTTTAATTTGTAACAAAAACTAATTATTAGAAGTTTTTTTGTTGAAAGTTAATGAAATACAATTTAATAGTAAAATAATAAAAATAATGCTCCCTCATCCATCAGTAAATCTCGCACTTTTTATCTTTGCTCGTACGAAAATAAATGACGTGTTTTCAAATAATAAGTAAAGTTGCTTAGAGCAATTTTATCATTATAACTTGTACACAACTGCTGGCTTGAGCTCATGGCTTTCAACCTGGAGGTCAATGGTTTGATTCTCCCAGAAGTTAAAGGGAAGACTTTCTCTTTCTAGGATTTATCTCCTAGGCACTTCTGTGCGTGCATGTGTGTGTGTGTGTGAGTAATGGAAAAAAATAAGCAAAATAAATCTCTCGCCATCAGGCTTTGACCTGGTGGTCAGAGCTAATGACTTTCAACCTGGAGGTTATGGGTTCGACCCCCCCAAATATTAGAGGGAAGACTTTCTCTCTCTAAAATTTTCTAAGCGCTATGTCTGTGTGTATGAGCAGTGAAACAAAATTGAAAATAAGCAAAATAAATCTCGCACTTTTTAAAAATGTATAAATCAAGTGCGTGTGAAAATATTGAAATTTGAAATGGGCGGGGGGAGAGTTGAGCGCGTGGGAGTGGAGTGAGAACAAGAGGCAGCGTTGAGTAAAACGAAGAGTTGGTAGATTACAAAGCGAATAAGGTTAGGGCATCTTTTGGAAAGTGGTGGTGGTTTGGTTTTTGGTTCGTCCCGTTTGTCTCTCTGTCCAACTCACCAATCTCAAGACGATCTCTCTCTTTCTCTCTCTCCTCTCTCTCTCTCTCTCTCTCTCTCTCTCTCTTTCTCTCTGTGTTTTTTGCTGTGTTTGAATCTTTTATTTCAATCGATCCATATTCCAAATATTGTTTGTTTCTATTCGAGTTAATATCAATCAGACTTTGTAGGGTTGCTCACCTTTTCTTAATCTTCTTTTTTATTCATCTTGTTTGTTCTCCACAGTTTATAACTCCCTTAGTTTATCTTTAATTAATAATAACTTGATTAGTAGTATTGCATTTTTTAAAATAAATCTTTACTTTTATCAAAACATATTTACTTATGAATTGAGAAATAACTTAAATATAATTTAATATGAATTAAAATGCATTTAAAAATCAATTTGACTAATCATACCAAGTAATAAAAAGATTTAGTAAGATATTTCGAGGTAAAAACACTCGATTGCATTGTTGTGTTGTAACTTGTACGCGACTTCACCTTTAGAATTTTATGTACTCCCTCCGTCTTATTTAAAAAAGTACAAAATTGACCTAGTATTAGACTTAAGAACAGTGTATAGTGCAGTAAATGTTTTGAGTATAAAAGGTGAGGTATGAGAGAGAAAGTGAATTAGAAAATAGTTAGTGGATAGTTTTTGCGAGTATGGGAGGTGAGTCTCATGACTAAAAAATTATTAAATTTTTTATATTTTAAGAGTTTGTCTTTTAAAATAGAACATGCAAAATAAAAATATACTTCCTCCGTCCCGTTGATAACTTCACCATTTTGAGCTTGACACGCAAATTAAGAAAAAAGGATAGTGGAGAAAATGTTGTGAGTATAAAAGTAAAATATGAGAGAGAATTAGTGGAGGGAATAGTAAATTTGAAAAATGTTGTGAGTGTAAAACTAAAGTAGGAGAGAGAATTAGTGAGTGGAATAGTAAAGATTATTTATCATTTTAGGAAAGGTAAAGCTTTTAACGGGACACCCGTTTTAACAAAAAGTAAAGCTATCAATGGGACAGAAGAAGTACATCTTTTCGAGTGGGGTGAAGTGAGTATATTTCACATATTGTAGTTTATATCATCCATTTTCATTGTAATTATTTAGTTTCCCTTAATACTGGGGAGTTAGCTTTACTTTTTCCAAGTAGGGAAATTTGAGTCAAAGATTTGTATAAACCCATGAAGAAAATAGGTTGCTTTGATCATTGCAGAGTGGTTTGATTACCTTTAACCTTCTCTCTCTTTCACTTTCTTTTTCCAAGCAAGCTTCTCTCTTTCTCTCACACACAGTAACACACACACTTTCCCTCACTTATGATAAAGAAAATCTGAGTATATTCCTTCCATACTGCAGGTGTAACAACTGAGGGAAGAGTGTGAAATAAATTCAAGATGAAGTTAAATTAAATACTCCTCTGATGATGATGATGGCGGAGAAAGGTAAAAATTACTGCAGTGGAATGTGCAGTGTTGAGGGGATGGATTTGTTTGGGTTGTTCACGTGATTCGACGGTACGGCCACTGCCTGTAAGAAGAGATGATTTCATTGATTTGGATTGGATTAGATGGATGGATTTGATCGCCTACTTAACAAAAAACTTAACGGAGGATATTTTCTCCACGTACCTACTACTTTGTTTTGTTTTAAAGACTAGTATTCTCTTATTCGTTATTCGTGCAACTGAAATGGTGACAAGTAAATAAATTTAAAAAAAATGATAAAATTGTCTTCCACTCATTTCAAAAAAAAAAAAAAAAAATCTACCGAATATCCTGATGATTACTTTGTTCCATAATTAACATTTGATGAAGGGTGATTTGTTTGTTTAACTGCCGTAGAGAATATGAGGAAGTCGATTATCGGGGAACCGTTATCCATTTAGGGTTAGTAAAAAATATTTTCTTAATTCTCATTTTACCATTATTCTTTTTTCGTAATCCCAACCCAAACCATTAATCATATATTCCCTCTGTCTCATATTATGTTACCCATTTACTGTTTCGCGCGAAAAATAAGAAATAATGTTATTCAAGTAGGAGTTGTGAGTGGGTAGGAGAGAGAAAGTGGGGTAGAAAATAGTAAGTGGATAATGTTGTGAGTATGACAAATGGGTCTCATGAATAAAGAAGTATTAAAAAATTTCCTTTTTAGAAAAGTGAGACTTTAAAGTGGGACGCCCTAAATGCCAAAGTGAGTAAGGCTTTATGGGATGGAGGGAGTAAATAATTAATAATAATTATAATCCATAACTCATCCCCTATCCTATTTTTATACAAGGTTCGAAACAAAAAACTTAAGTAATCATGACGAATAATTGATTTAGGTACAAACATTTTTCTAAAATCATTTTTTAAAGATTCTAAAATCGTTTAAAGACTTAATTATATATAATAGTAATTATTATGTTAAGATACACTCCTTAAATAAATGATCCTAATAAAATAAAAGAGAAAAATAAATAAATCAAATTGGAATATACATAAATAAAAAAGAAAAAAATACCCAATTTTAATATTTTATTGAAAGAAAGAGTATATATAAATCCTAAACTTTTTTTAAGGAGTATACTAAATAATTAAAAAAAACAAAAAAATGATTATTTATTTATATTAATCAGTTTTTCTGTAAAAAAAAAAACTTAAGTCATCTGCAAAAAGAAATAATAGTTAAAAAAGGAAAATAGGAAGGAGAAAATGGAAAAGAAGGGCGGGAGAATTTAGGCCGTTGGATCAATTTTCTAACTTTGAATCTGAACAACCACTTATGTGGTAGATAATAATTAAAAAAAAAATTCTAAAATCATTTTTTAAGGATTCTAAAATGGTTCAAAAACTTAATCTATATAATATATGAAAGCAGAAGAATTTGGAGCCTTCACACTGCGCCACGTGGCATTATGACGTGGAAAGCCACGTGGCATTTCTCAATTGGTCAGCCATTCTTTGCTTCTATAACCGAAAATTAAAAATAAAATAAAATAAAATAACATAATTCCTACAATTTCGGATAATTCCATATATTTTAAAAAAGTAAATTTGAATTTCAAAATTTGAATTTTTAGTTATAAAATGAGTTTATTTTAGGAATGAATTAAACTAATCCAAAATTAAAGAATCAGTTACTTCCTAAAATTAAGCAAATTCAATAGATAAATCATGAAAAATGGATGAATCAAGTGAATATTCAATTAAGGAAAAGAATTATAAATTTATTGTCATCCTAATTTAACCACCAATTTAAATTTATTTCAAATTCCAATTTGATCTCATATAAGATTTAAATTTGACCGGAGGGAGTAACCTTTGCGCTATTCGTCAATCAGCTTTTCACTAAGTCATATTTTCGCTACATCACTTTTTAATCTTTCATTATCTTGATGCAGGAGCAATGTTGAGCAAAGGGAGGCACTTGATCTTTAACATAATTCATTGTGATTTTTTCCCACAGCCGTTTTATTCTTCTTATTTTTTTCGATCGACCTATGTCTTATGTCTGTTAATGTCTACCCATTTGCATATCATTGTTTTCATATCCTTTCAACTTATTATTTTCATATCCGTCAACTTCTGGTATTCATTTGAAGAGTTTAAGGATGATTCAAAGTTTATGTTTTTCCCAAAATATTTGGCATAGATTTGTGGCAGGTAATTTTTGTAACAATAATTATTTGCTTTTCTTTTAACATAATTTCCATCATTGATCCTTGATGATTGAGATTATGTGATTTTGAAGTCTGAGAAGGCTGATTTTACGAAGGTTCAAAAAGAAACAAGAGGTAGAGATATTGCTTTTTATATTTGTTGCTTAACTATTTTTAATTTTTAATATATATGTATCTAGATTTTTCTAATCCTATATCTTAACCCTAATTGTGTTCCCCTTATCAGGAATTAAAGGAAAATTCAAAAGATATTGACGCCAAAGACAATAGTGAAGTTGAAGATGCAGCAGGAGACGATGTTGATAATGACAAGGAAGATGGTGGTGCCAATGAAGAATATTTCTTTTTAAGGACTTCCTATGATCAGTTTGCTTTGAAGCCACTTTATAAAAATAGCTTTTCCTGGTTTCAATGGACACTAAACACTCTGTTGTAGTAGGCAAATCTCACTCACTACATGTATTCTCTTATTCGCCTTGCATTATTCATTGAAATATGTGTTGATTATATTACTATCTCCGATTCGTATCAAAATGAATGTTAAAAAAAATTTGAAATTTCCTTTTGTTCAATTGCAAATTTGAAATATTTTAGGATATTTATTTTGGGAGGAAGAAAATATATTAAATATTTTTGTTGTTGCATACAAAATATATCATATGCAACATATGTATATTATAATAAAGAAAATCAGAAACATATTATATTTTTATATGTGCCATGTGAAATTTTACATGAAATTCTATTTGTAACTCATTGAAAATATTATTTTTGAAATAATACTCAATTAAAAAAATGGGCTCAATTGAATATTTTTATTATAGGTTTTACTACTCATTAGCTAAATATCTAATCCTTCAATGTCTTGTGGCCAAAAAATTTGAACTTTTCTTCCCAACTCTATTTGAATGTCAAAGATAATTTAGTGAGATTATGATACAAGAGTTTTAAAATATTAACGAAAATAATATTATAAACTAAGTATTGATATCATAATTTAAATCATATCTACGAAATTTAAGTTAACCCATACATTTAAGTTAACCCATAAATTTAACGTTAAAAATAATTTAGTGATATAATGATAGAATAGTTTTAAAACTTGAAAATAGACACCAATATAGAATTAAATTATGCTCTGAATTATAATATATCTAATTTGAATCTAATCTCCTAAATGTAAGTTGATCCCTAACGTGAAAAATAGAAATTGAACTCCATGATTTACGGTGAAGTTTGTGTGATTTTATAACTTATTTTTATCTGTAGCTCATAATCTTATCTATATAGCTATATAATTTTCTTTCAAAACAAATCCCTTTCAATTATTTACAATCCATTTTCGTTATTATGATTGTTTATGTTATCAATATAATTTTTCTTTTGGTCTCAATTGTGATATCAATACTTAATATGAGGGTTTTTTTTTTTTTTGTCTTTTTTTATAGTAATCATTTTGAAAACATTATTGGGTACTTGAAGTAATTTAATATCATACAATTCATGTTATTTTTTTTTTGAATTTTTAATGAAAATATTTACTGTTTATAAGTTCATATGTTATGTCATCTCTCTTTCTATCTATCTATCTATATATATATATACATATAAAATATATATTAAAATGGAAAATATTTGATAACAATTAAGAAACAAATTTTGTTACAAAGTAGACACTTATTTGAGTTTTTTTTTTTTTTGTGACGAATAGAGTATAAAATATAAATGCACAATTATAAGCGGGTCATGTTTTAAAACTCATTTCAAGCAAAATACACATGAACAAAATAAAAAAACACACATATGACGAATTCTTAGATTATATTAACCTGATTTTCACAAGTCTCATGTTTAAACTTTTGTAGGTAGCTCCGATCAATGTGTGAGCTAATGAAATTGAATTGCAGAATTGGTGTAGGAGAAGATTAATTTGGTTTTGGGTTCTACGAAAGAAAGATAAATCGACAAAGCCACGTTTGGTAGCCCTTCTTAACATTTGATAGAACACGTTATCCGCCTTTCACGTAAGCCGAATATTAGTAATACCACCTCTCCCCCGATATAATTAGTAACGGGATGAGAGCTTAATCTCGATAATCTATATACTATATGAAAGCAGAAGAATTTTCAGGCTTCACACAGCGCCACGTGGCATTATGACGTGGAAAGCCACGTGGCATTTTTTAATTAGCCATACCAGAATATTTATAACGCCTAAAAAAAAAAGAAAAAAAATATACAAGCCTAATTCCTTTGATTTCGGATGACTTGATATATCAATTTAAATTTCAAATAATTTACCAAATAAACTCCTAACAAAAAGTTTATTTTAGGAATTATTTACTTGAAAAAACTCCAAAAATCTTATTCAGTTTAAAATTACCTGTTATAACTGAATCAATCAATTTAAAATTCAAACCATTTTGAATCTCCTAATCTAAAGATTTGATCGGATTTTTAAAATTTGAAATTTTTTCATGCAATCTCCGAAAATAAGAAATATAGAATTGATTTTCCAAAAATTGATTTTAAATGGTAAGCCATTATTTCATGTAATCAACGAAAATAAAAAATAAAATAAAAATAAAAGCCTAATTCCTACCATTTAGGATAATTCAATTTTTTATCTTAATTGATTATCTTTATTTTAATTGATAATAGATAATTCAACATATTTTTAAAGTGTTAATTTTAAATTCAAAATTAAGGATCATTATTATCCGAAAATTATAAATACATGTTTTCAGTTGCCATGAAAATTATAAATTCAAACCTAAAATTAAAAAAACAAAAAAAAATTAAAAGCCTAATTCCTTTGATTTCGGATAATTCCATAAATTTTGAAAAAGTAAATTTGATATTCAAAATTTGAATTTTTAGCTATAAAATTAGTTTATTTTAGGAATGAATTAAATTAATCCAAAATTAAATAATCAGTTTATTTTAGGAATTAATTAAATTGGTCATTTATTCATTGGCCAGTAATTATTTTAGAAATTAATTAAATTGGTCATTTAAGGGAAAGAAATTTGAAATTCAAATTCTCTCTATCCTATTTACTCTCTCTATTCCTTATCTCCTCATTCTCTCTAAATATTTTAAAAACACCACACACACACACACAAAAAAGAAACAGACACACACAAGCACATAGTCACACACTCAAATACGCACATATATTCACACATTCGCGAGTACGGTTTCTTTCCGTATCTTGGGTGGGCGACCTCCGGACGGCGATATTTGATATTGCAATCGAGGTTGCGGCCGTATCGGAGAGGGCCGATGAAAGGATTGTTTTGGCACTTCTTCAACCTTATCATTCTTCTTTTCTATTACGGCCGCTTGGTAAACACCACTTGCGAGAAAGAGATCGGTCGAACCATCTGTGGACATTCCTTACGGCGGTTCCCCTTTAACACATTTCTTGAGAGAGCATTTGGGAGGCAACTCTAAGCTACATTGTTATATGTGCCATCTCCCAGATAACAAGTACATGGTGGACATTTTTACACCTCTTTCTGTTAATTTTGTTGGTTCTTTCTTTTCTTAACTTGCACTAACATAGGACATCCTCGGGAATTATAGGTATAATCTTGAAACAATTAGCACATTAAGATTTGGACGACGGGTTAAGTCCATAATTAATCATCCGGTAGTAAATGAAATTTCGAGAGGATGATGTGAATGATCTTAGTGATCGATTCGCTAGTTGAAGGTACGGTTTCCTTTTGAAAGAATGCAATTGCTTTTACACCGTTAGTGATATATACGAGCAACTTTTTCTTGTTTACGGGAAGAACTTATTAGAGCAAAGACATATTCGGGAGCTACATGCGGAAATTTTAACGGGGGGTGTACGCCAAAGCTTGAATCGGCTAAGACTAAGCCTTAACCGCTCATTGATCCTACCTCACATAGATAACGACTTGGAAGACGAAGAAGTGCTTATTGATGAGAATGACGTTAGAAAATTACGTCTACGGCTTGATATATTGCATACTTCTTGTGAAGAAAATTCTCGGTCACTTTGCGGCGAAGCGACGAGGCTCGCGGTTTTTCTCTGGCGAAGGTTGTGAGACGGACTTTACGTGTGAACATTACACAAGTTGTGCGAAGAAAGCGATTATGAAGAAATCAATTCGAGAGGAACATGAGACGGAGCTTCCACAAGAAGACATGTTTCAATCCATGGATAGCATTTCTATCGGTGTGCGCGGGAGTCTTTAGTACTTAATGATCCGCCATTGTCCGAATCTCCAAAATTGGGAGTACCCGGCGAAAAAGCACAATCTTTTCTACGAGTCAATTGGGGTCATGTCGGGGTAAAGTGCTAGAGAGTTATAGGTGTAGTTCCAATAATACAACACATCAATCGGAAAAGGCAAGCGATCAAATCCGATCCTCTTTGCAATCAAGTAAAGCATTTACAAGCCCAAGGCTGAGTCCTTGGGCGCTAGCCTTCAAAGGGGCTGCGGATTATTGACTACCACCGGCGAACTCTGCATCAAACAAATCTTTGGCGTCATTCTCTTTCGAGCACTTGGCTTTGCAAACGAGTCCGAGAGCCGACAAGGCCAATGCTTCTGTTCATACATTAGAAGAAGTAACACGATCTTTGGGTGGGCTCTGCGCTTCTTTCTTATGTTCATCCTGCAAGAAAAGAGAACTTGATGGTTCGATGAAGTCCGGGATAGCTTAAAGACGTGGGTTGTAGCTTGATGAAGGAGACAGGGAACTTAAATGGACCGGCAAATCAAGTGTCTAAGGTATGTTAAGCTGAATCAAGTGTAACCAAGTTCCGTGCATCTTTTCTTTTTTTTTTGGCCTACATGCATGCTTAGTATATTCTCTTACTGATCTGTTCTATTTCTTGTCTTTCAGGAGGATGCAATAAAAGAGTTGACAGAAGCCAAAGAAGAGAGAGGAAGAGCTTGAAATTGTTTGCAAGGAACAAGTCGCCAAAATTGAGTGGCTCAAATCAGCGGGTGTGTGTTGTTCTTTTTCCCACACCAACCATATTATTAGAAAGCAGTATACATTATTTTTTTCCAAATTTGGGTCTCTTTTCTCAGTGTTTGACTGTCTCATGTGATTATTGGACTCTATCTTCTTAGAGTAAATTGAGTTTGCAAAATAATATGGTAGAATGAGTGCATGTTTATTGTTTTTGTTCTTATGTTATGTTTTGGTAAGTTGTATGGAAAACTTAACAAAAGGGTTTTCTGATTTTCGTTAATTTAACTTGAATCTGTTCTTATATTCTGAAAAATAAATGTGATATTTTCATCAAATTCTTGAATCATTTGTGTTACTGTATTTCTCTAAATATCCTTCATTGTGGAGTTCCCTTTCTTTTCCTTAGTCTATCATAATTTTGATTGTTCTTATTGCGGATTTAAATAGTTTAGTCTTCTGAAAGAGCATACGGGTGGAGGTCGCATATCATTCTTGGACTCTGATTTACTTAGTTGTGGGATATGAAGTTTATTTTTGGGTATTTGATTATTCATTTCATATATGAATTGAATATGCTATTGAATGACAGAATTAGAAACAAAAGGCACCTTAAGAGGGAGTATACAATTTATTTCCTTTTTTAATATTTTTTTTTTTAATTTTTCGGTCTTTCAATTTGCATGTATGTACCGAGTAGTTAATAAATTGTGAAATTTTATTAAAGATTTTTTTAATAAATAGTAGACGTTTATTTTGTTTTAAATAATTTTTATGTAAAATAATTTATTTCCTTTTTAATATTTTTGTTTTTAATTTTTTCGAATTTTTTATATTTAAGTATCTTTCAATACGTATGGACACGAGTTATTTTAAAATAATATTTTTATGTTTTTTGTTTATTTATTTAATTTTTGGTTAGTCTATATTTTACAAAAAAGAGATTTATTTTTACGTATGTTTTGAATTATAATTTGTAGGGTGAGAAGGATGGAGGATTTGAAATTTGAATTGATTAACGGAGAATGTAAATGATTAATTTGGGAAGACAATGTGGACTAATATTGAACTTTCATGATCTGAAATTTATGTTCAAGTGATTTTGTATACAATTTTAGAATTTCTAATTTTGTTTTTAATTTTTTTGTACATCGAGTTGCAAGTATTTGTTAATTTCAACAGTTGAAAGAAAAATCACATATTTCTTTAGATTTATTTTTTCCTATGATTGATTGTCTTTTCATGTTGCGTATAGTATTTATCATGAAGGTAATAGTTGTATTCTTTAGTATCTAACAAAATACTCTTCCTTTTTCCTCAAATAAAGGCGGAGATTGCGGATCCCAGTGGAAATATGGGAGGTTCAATTATTAATGTTGTGAGTTGTTGTAGTCGGTGATCTGTTGAAGAAGAGTTAGAGAGCGTTGAATAGAAGGAGAAGAATGTGTTTGGGTTGTTGATGACGGCGACAACGACGATGGCCGGATAATTGAAAATGTTTTGTCCGGAGAGTTGAAAAAAGTATGTGTGTATAAATGAGGGAGAGAGAGAAGCTTGGCCAATTTTAGGGGTAGGCGGATTTGGTGTGGTAAATGGGGGAGTTTTGTATGGGAACCGGCTGTATTTTATTACATTTTTCTATGAATAGAGAATAGGTGTGTAGTGTAATTAATGATTGAATGAACATAATGAAGAGAGAAGTCATTTTTGAAGAAAAAAATATTTGATGAAGCGAAGCGGTAGGTTGATGAGGCATAATTATTTAGTGGTGGTTGATTTCAAGCCTTAACCCGCACGTTCATCGTCATCACGTGTCTCTTTTAAAAAAATAATCAACTTTAAAATAAAATAACTTGAGATTTTGAAGTAAAAAAATCGAAAATGTCGTTGTGTTCGTCTCGACGAGACGAATCAAAGTAGTAGCATCATGATATGATTTTAAATTATTTTTTATAAAATTATATTTGTACAAACAAAAAAGTTAAGTTGTTCGATACCTGAAATGTAACACTTACTATGAAGAAATGTTATAAATAAAATTTTGAAATATAACAGTTTTTATTATAAAATGTAATTGTAGTTTTGCGAGACAATGTTATATAGTTTAATTTACAAATGAATATAATAGTTTTTGTAAAGTCAATGTTACCTTTTTTTCTTTAAAAAAGAGCAAGATTTTTCACAAATGAATGTAACTGTAGTTTTTATTATAAAATGTAACATTAGTTTTGCGAGAAAATTTACAATAGTTTGTTTATTAATTTTTAGAGAAAATAACAATTGAAATGTAGCAGATTATATGCATGAGTATAATTTGTTAAAGAAATGAATGTAACAATTTCTAAAGAAATGATACATTTTAATCTTTTGCAATTCATATCTGTCACTCTACTTATTAATAATTTCTATATATGAGTGTTTTCGTATGTGTTTTCTACATGAAGATCAATACTATGAAATTTCTTAAGTATTGTTTACATATGTTTATTAAGCAATTTAATTTGTACTGTTGTCTCTTTGTTTACTTATTTTTATTATTATTAATTAGGAAATTGTATACTCCTCAGATCCCGACTAAGTACTTCACGATTCTTGTTGCACGGGGATTAAGGAAAAAAATAATGATATAAATGTTGTGAGTGTAAAAGTAAAATAGGAGAGAGAATGAGTGGAGGGAATAGTAAATTATAATGGTGTTGTGAGTATTAAAATAATGTAGGAGAGAGAATGAGTGGAGGGAATAGTAAATATTCCTTTCCATTTTGGGGAAAGAAACAAAGTGTGAAGTATGTAATTGGACGCCCAAAAATAGAAAGTGTGAAGTATGTAACTGGACGGAGGGAGTATATCATTGTCATCGCACGGGTGATATACTAGAGTTATTCGTTTCTTGGTTTGGCAACCTCGGGTGTAGATCTTTGATATTGCAACCAGGGTTGCGGCCATGTGAGTTACCTTCTTACCTAATCACCTACAGATCCCCGAACCTTGCTTTACCTATTGACAGTATTTAACGTTGAAAACAACGAGATTTGAGGGAGAGGTAGAGAGAGAAATCAAGATAAGAGAGAGACGAGAGAAAACGGAGAGATCACAATTGGTGAGAAAAAGAGAGAGATAGAGCGAGAGAAAGACTTACCAGAAAAAAGCGGCGACGACAATCCTTAAGTAGGAGACCACGAAGGTGATGCGAGGGTAACGAATAAGTGGGAAGGGTTACGGGGATGGAAATGGAAATGGGTGGCAGGGGAAGGTGAACGAGCGGCGGGGAATGATGGGAGGGGTGGCGGCGGAGAGGGGTAGCGGCAGAGAGGGGTGGCGACGGGGAGGGGATAAGAGAAATGGGGAAGGGAAAGGGTATGGATCGGAATAAATGAGGGGAGTGAATGTTTTCAAGGGTTATTATTTGGGAAGGATTAGAGGGTAATGAATTTGGGTTAGTGAATTGGGCTAGCCCAATTTAGGCAGTTAATTAGAAAAGATTAAGTAGGTGGAATTTTAATTTGGGATGATTAATATAATAAGTAGGAAGGGACGCCCAAAATGGCAAAATGTCCTAAGTTGGACAGGACGGAGGGAGTATATAATTAAAAGAGATGTAGTACTACCGTATATTAAAAGGAATTAATTAACCTATTATATTTAATAAAATTTGATTTTTTGACTGAAATTTCATAAAAAATTAAAATAACTAATGGTATATTATGATTAAAATTAAAATTTTTAAATTCTTTTTTGAAAGAAAACTTACTTCCTATGGTCCAAAATAATTGTTGTTTTTGGACATTATGAGAGTGATTGTAATGGGTATATTTTTCGGTGGTTGCACTACTTATATTTAAATAAGAAAGTATTTTAGAAAATATAATAGGAGACATTTATTTGAGTTACATGTAATTAAATTGTAATGTTTTCAATTTATGTTTTTATTTTATTCAGGTTACCACCTATATTTATATTTCGATTATTATAATTGTTAATATAATTGTTTTATCCATCATCCTACATTTTTTTCATAATTTGGATTAACTTGATCAAAATTACAAATTATAGTAGGATGGATGCTATATATAATAACTAAACCACATATTTTATTTTTGGTACAATAATTTTAATTATGCACATTTTTTATTTTATACGAGTTGTTTACACGGTGGAGTTTCAAAAACGAGGTCTTCCCCATGCTCATATTCTTCTTTTTCTCAAAAGTAAAGATCAAACACTAATCGGCGAGGATGTCAACAAGTGTATAAGTCTTGAGATCCCAGATAAAGAAACTGATCTGGAATTGTATGAGGCCGTGAAAGAATATATGGTGCATGGTCCTTGTGGTGTTGCTAACCTAAAATCTCCTTGCATGGATAACAAAAGATGCACGAAGAACTTCCCCAAAAGCTTTAATGAAGGCACTTAGTTGACGAACGGATATTATGTTTACAGGAGGAGAGGCATTTGGGGCAAATGTAGACAAAAACGGAGTTTTCCTTGTGGTGTTGCTAACCTAAAATCTCCTTGCATGGATAACAAAAGATGCACGAAAAACTTCCCCAAAAGCTTTAATGAAGGCACTTAGTTGACGAACGGATATTATGTTTACCGTAGGAGAGACACTGGGGCAAATGTAGACAAAAACGGAGTTTTCCTTGATAATAGGTATATTGTGCCTTATAATCCACATTGTTGTTGAAGTACCAGGGCTCACATCAAAGTGGAATCTTTGTAATCAAAGCAAATCAATAAAGTACTTATTCAAGTTTATCGTGAGGAAGTGACAGAATAGGGGTAGGTTTTGAAGTGAATGATGAAATTAAAAGGTATATCGATTGTCGATATGTCTGCATGTGAAGCGATGTGGAGAATATTTGCATTTGATATCCATTACGGGACACCGATTGTAGAGCGCTTATCTTTCCATTTAGAGGGAGACCAAACCATTCCTTTCGAGAGATGGCGATTATCTTACGGATGTTGTGGGTAAGCCTCTTTGTTGCCCAACGACAATTTTTACAGTGGATGAAGATCAATCGTGAGAATCCAGAGGCTCGACAGTACAAGTATTACGAATTTCCGCAGCATTTTGTTTGGGATAAGTCAAAGCGAGAATGGCGTCCTAGAAGGAGAGGCACATCAATTGGACGAATTTATCATGTCCCCATCAATTCAGGCGATATCTACTATTTGAGGTTGATGTTAAATCACATTGTTGGTGCTACGTGTTACGATGATTTGGCATACCCATACAAGTCGATGAAAGCTCAACAAGATTAAGCCAGGTTCTGATTTGTGTGGTCTCCTAAAGAAAACGAAGCTGATAATTTGGGATGAGGCTCCGATGGCACACAAGCACTGCTTTGAAGCGCTTGACCGGAGCTTGAGGGACATTATGCGTACTCATGATGGTCGTTGCTCTGATAATCCCTTTGGTGGATTAGTTGTTGTTTTTGGAGGAGATTTCAGGCAAATATTGCCTGTTGTGCCTAAAGAAAGCTGACATGATATTGTACATGCTGCCATCAGTTCATCTAAACTTTGGAATTCGTGTGAGGTCCTAAAATTGACAAAAAATATGAGATTGCAGGTAAATGATCTAATTTAAAACTCTTTACATGTTACATTTCCCTGTTGCATAAACTAAATGTTTCATCTCATTCATTGCATAAATGTAGGTACGTTCCTCTTCTTCTTCGGATGTTCTAGAGATCAAAAATTTTACTGAATGAATATTACGGGTAGGAGATGGGGATGTCGGTGAAGAAAATGATGGAGAAGTTGACATTAAGTTGCAGATGATATTTTGATAAGAGATACTGGCGATCCTATTGCAACCATCGTTGAAAACACATATCTGACATATTACATAATATGCGCATTGATGGATTTTTGAGGATAGAGCAATTTTGGCACCAACTAATGAGATAGTAGATACTATCAATGATTATGTGATGTCGATGTTGCCGGTGATGAAGTGTTGTATATGAGTTACGATAGCATCGGCAAGGAGGACGGAGATATTGCGGCCACGAGGATGTATTTTACGTTGAATTTCTTAATACAATTAAATGCCCCGGATTGCCGAACCATTCCATACGTTTGAAGGTTGGGTGTATAGTGATGCTACTCGAAACATTGATCAAGCTTCGAATTATGCAGCGGAACGAGAATGATCGTTACAAATGCAGGAAAACATATAGTTGAAGCAAGAATACTTTCGGGAAAGAATAAAGGAATGAAGGTGTTTGTGCCCGAATGATGTTGAGCCCGTCAGATATGACAAAATTCCTGTTAAATTCCAACGTGGCGGTTCCCATTAAATGTTTGCTTCGCTATGACTATAAATAAGAGTCGTGACAGTCACTTTCAAATGTTGGGCTTTACCTTCCTCGACACGTATTCGATCACGAGCGGTTGTATGTGGCAATCTCGAGAGTTACAAGCAAAAATGGGCTCAAAGTTTTGATTTGTGAAAAGGATGGTGAAACGAGCGAGTTTACTACTAACGTGGTCTATAAAGAAGTTTTTCACAAATTATGAGGTAATCCAAAATTTATGACCTTTAACCGTTCCATTAATTCATTTAGGGACGGTTAGAGTAATCTGATTTTTGAATGTCAATTTATTTTAGGACTAATGCTCTTTGTTATTAGGTACATAGTTTAAGATTGTGATTACGTAGAAGTAATGATAAAGAACCAAGCTGGTTGCATGACGAGCTTTGAGGATGCCGTTTCCCAAGCTTTTAAAGCAGGTTAAATAACTTTTATATAAATAAATCGAGTTTATACATTGAGGTTATGCTGTAATATTGACATTAATTGTGTTATCTTTTATTTAAATATTTTAGGATTGGATTTGGATTGCGGAAGTTTCTATTCCAAATATTCGTGCAGAATCTTTGTGGTACAAGGGAAGCTTAGGGAAGCTGAAATAGATAAGGTTTTGATGAATCTCTACATTGTACTATTGAGGCTCGGGTTTTTTGATGGAAGAGGCTAATAAGTTGTTGTTGAAGATCAAGAAATCTTCATTAAAGCCTGATATGTATACATATACAGTTGTCATGAATGGTTTTTGCAAAGTGGGTAGGTCAGATGAGGCCATAGAGTTGCTTGATGAAGCCATTGGGGCTGGATTGGAGCCGAATGTCGTTGGGCTTAATACTCTCTTCAATGGGTTTTTCAAGGAGGGGAGGTCAATGGAGGGCGTTGTTCTATTGAAGAGAATGAAAAGGAGGGGCATTTTACCTGATTATTTTGCTAAAACACATTGTTACATGGGTTGTTGAAATGGGGGAGAATTTGGTCAGCATTTGGAGTTTATGAGGAGATGGTAAATGTTGGTTGTGGAGTTGATGAGAGGTTGATGAATTCATTGCTTAGGAATACATCACGGGAAGTCTAGGATGGAGAAGGGGATGCTTGAAATATGCCTATAATGTGTTTGATAAAATGTCTGAAGGAGCTTGTGAGGTCTACCCTTGTGCACATGAGCTTACTATTGAGGATTTTTGCATAGGGAATGAGGTAGACAAGGCTTTTCATAACTTGTGCGAGATGGCTAGGCGCGGGTGTTCTTTGAGGTTGTTTACGTTCGTGAATGTCATCCGTGTGCTTTGTCTTGAGGCAAAAGCCGAGGCCGCATCATTGTCGGTTTTGGTCTTAATGTGTACGAAGGTGGAGTACCAAGCGGGATGACGTTCAACGTTTTGATTAGTGCTTTGAATCGGCAAAGAATGGTGTTGAGTCTTTGCTTATGTTTTTAGTGTAGCTTTTCCAGAAAATGGCTGAGGAGCATTTCAATTAGAATGAAGCAGAGGTTATGCCTGAGAACTCACACCCTCCAGAAATATAATTTCAAGGGTCTGATAATGATTTAGATGGCAGCGGTGGCGTCAATGATGACGTAGCCACATACACCACTGCAGTTGGTTGTAATAAGATATAGATGACATTTATCATTCAATTCCCAAACTTCCTTCATATATGGTTTGATTTTAAAGAATTGAATGAATGAGAAACTCATAAAATTACTTGATTATTTTAATAGATGTTTCCAGTTGGTTGTTGAAGAGGTCCAAACTTTCATTCTGTACTATAGTTTTAAGACTCTCTCTCTCTCTCTGAAAAAGCTTTGCGTCAGTTTTTCTTAATTGATTAGCTTTATTATTCCCGTCGATTTTCGACGGGCTATGAACTAGTTATATATAATAGTAATTATTATGTTAAGATACACACCTTAAATAAATTATTCTAATAAAATAAAAGAGAAAATTAAACAAATCAAATTGGAATAGACATAAATAAAAAAGAAAAACATACCCAATTCAAATATTTTTTTTTCAAAGAAATAGTATATATAAACCCTAAACTTTTTTTAAGGAGTATACTAAATAATTAAAAAAAATGATCATTTGTTTATAATCGATTTTTCTGTATAAAAGAAAAAAAGGGATGCAGACAGTTATGAAAAAATATGGGAAGTTACAGACGGTTTTGGGAAGTTACGGATGGTTCAATGAGGGAGGGAGGGAGGATTTGAAAAGTTATGGGAAGTTACAGAAGGTTATGGAAAGTTACGGACGGTTAAATGAGGGAGAGAGGATTTGGGATGGTTATGAGAAGCTATGGACGGTTGAAGGAGGGAGAGAGGATTTGGGAAGTTACGGATGGTTTTGGGAAGTTACGAACGGTTGAAGGAGAGAGGGAGGGAGGGAGGGAGGGAGGATTTTGGAAGTTATGGAAAGTTACGGACGGTTACGAAAAGTTACAGCCGGTTACACTACCAGAAAAACATGTTTTAGCGGCGGAAATTTTCGCCGCTAAAGTAAAAATTTTGTTGCTAAAGTCAATAACCGATGGAAAATTATGTCGGTGATCCGCCACTGTCAGCCCGCCGCAATGGTCCGACGGACCAAATTCCGTCGGTATACACCGACGGAATTAATATTCCGTCAGTGATCTTTTGATATCAGCTATGAAAATTTTCGTCGCTGAATTAATTTAATTTAATTAAAATTTTATTTCAGCGACGGAATATTCAACCGGTAAAATTAAAAATTAATTAAAATGAATTAATTCAGCGACGAAAATTTTCGTCGCTGAGTTAATTTAATTTAATTAATTTTTAATTTCACCGGCGGAATATTCCGTCGCAGAAATAAAAATTAAATTAAATTAAATTAATTCAGCGACGGAAATTTCCGCCGCTATTTTAATTTAATTTAAATAAATTTTTATTCCAGCGACGGAATATTTCGTCCCTTGACCATCACGACTCGTGACTTCCACATGGCACGACTCGTGCCTGAGGGCACGACTCATGCCAATTCCCATTAAGTTTGATCAGAACGATTTGGCCTCCCATCCACGAGTCGTAACCACGAGTTGGCCATGAGCACGACTCGTGCCTGAGGGCACGACTCGTGCCACGGCCAGAAACAGGCACCAACAGCAACAACAACTCAATAATTCCAAGAAACCAAATTTCAACCCAAGCTTCCCTTTTTATTGGTGAACCTAAAAGCTTACTAAACTTCATACTTCACATACTAAATCATTTAGACCCAAAATGATGTAAACCTAGATCATTTACCACATGATTTCCAACCCATTTCACTAACACATTTCAAGTTAACCCTTTTTAATCTATTCAACCCATCTTCTTACACTTTGATCAACCTCCATGGACAATAACATCATTCTATACCATTAATCAATTCCTCAACTTCAAGAAGGTTTTCAAAGCATCAAATAACCGTTGTAACAACAATAACAACAATAAATATTTCATGAGCATTTAGAGGAATAAAAGTCATAATAACTCACTTAGCAAATATGGGATGGAATGAAGATTTTCCTAGCTTGATGTGCTCCTCTCTTCACCCCGAACACGAAAGTACACTTGGATTGGAAAATGGAGAAGGATTGAATTCTCTAGGAACTTGGAAGTAAATCTTCAAGAAAGAGCTTCCATGGGAGTTCTTGGGAGGAAGTAAGAAGAATGATGAGGAAAATGAGGGAAGGATGGAGGAGGTATGGGGGGAATAGGGTGCCTTGACTAAGGAGGTGAAAGGAGAGTAAAATAAGGGTATGGCCCCCCATCCCTTATTAATAAAAATCTTCCCAACTCCTGCACTAAAGCCCCTACAAGTTCAAGAAATGCACTTAACCCCTTTACTTTCTTTCTCTACACAATAAAATCCTAACTACACTCATTTATTTATTGTCAATTATTATACTTCCCCCATAATCTTTATTTTATTTTCAATTATTGTAATTCGATCAAATACTTTAACTTACTTTCATTTTATCCCAAGGCTTTAGAATTATCTCCTAACCATCTCAACTTAACATAAACATTAAAGGCATAGAATAAGCACATACAGTTAACATTAATATTAAAAGCATATAATATGATACTAAAATTGTGTCTAGGGTTAGGATCGTTACATATAGGGTATAGGGTATAGGGTATAGTGTATAGGGTATATATAGGGTATAGTGTATAGGGTATAGGGTATAGTGTATAGTGTATAGTGTATAGTGTATATGGTATAGGGTATAGTGTATAGGGTATAGTGTATATTGTATAGTGTATAGGGTATAGGATATAGGGTATAGGGTATAGTGTATAGGGTATAGGGTATAGTGTATAGGGTATAGGGTATAGTGTATATTGTATAGGGTATAGGGTATAGTGTATAGGGTATAGGGTATAGTGTATAGGGTATAGGGTATAGTGTATAGTGTATAGTGTATAGTATATAAATGTATATGGTATAGGGTATAGTGTATAGGATATATATAGGGTATAGTGTATAGGGTATATGATATAGGGTATAGTGTATAGGGTATAGGGTATAGTGTATAGGCTATAGTGTGTAGGGTATATGGTATAGTGTATATGGTATAGGGTATAGTGTATAGGGTATAGTGTATAGTGTGTAGGGTATAGGGTATAGTGTATAGGGTATAGTGTATAGGGTATAGTGTATAGTGTATAGGATATAGTGTATAGTGTATAGTGTATAGGGTATAGTGAATATGGTATATAGTATATGGTATTGGGTATATATATAGTATATGGTATAGGGTATATAGTATATGATATAGGGTATAACGTTTTCAGATAGTTTTTTGAAATTTCAGTCAATTTTTTAACGTTTTCAGTTAGTTTTTTTTAGAATTTCTGTTAGTTTTTTAACGTTTTCAGTTAGTTTATTAACGTTTTCAGTTAGTTTTTCAAAAATTCAGTTAGTTTATTAACGTTTTCAGTTAGTTTTTCAAAAATTCAGTTAGTTTTTTGAAATTCCAGTCAATTTTCTAACGTTACAGTTAAATTTTTTAATGTTTTCAGTTAGTTATTTTGTTAATTAGTTCTAAAAATAATTAAAAATTAAATTTTATAATCACCGACGGAATAATTCCGTCACTGATAAATTAAAAAAATTAATTTATCACCGATGGAAATTTTCCGTCGCTGGTTTATTAAAAAAAAAAAAAAATTTAATTTTTACCGACGGAATTATTCTGTCGCTGATTAATTAAAAATAAATAAAATTAAATATTATAATCACCTACGAAATAATTCCGTCGCTGATACAAAATAAAATAAAAAGATAATATCTTTTCACCGACGGAATAATTCTGTCGCTGAGAAAGAACTAACGATGGAATATTCCGTCGGTAAAGTTGACGCCAATTTAGTGGCGGTAAAAAAAGAATATTCGAGGAATATTCGTTTTGCGACATAATTTAGCGACGGACTTGAATTTCGTCGATAAATTTGACGCCAAAATCATTTCGTCGCAATAGCATAATTTCCGTCGGTAAATAGCGACGGAATGCTTCCGTCGCTGTTGATTCCGTCTCTAAAGCACCAGTTTCTGGTAGTGTACTACCACTGCTACCACACCACCACCACTACTACTACTACCACTACCACCACTACTACCACTACTACCACACTACAACCACTACTACTACTACCACTACCACCACTACTACCGCTACTACCACCACCCCTAAACCCTAAAACCCTAAATCTCAAATTTCATATACTTATACCCCTAAACCCTAAATCATATACTTATACCCCTAAAACCCTAAACTCTAACCCTAACCCCTAAACCCTAATCCCTAAATCTCAAATCTCATATACTTATATCCCAACCATAAACCCCTAATCATATACTTATACCCCTAAACCCTAAACTCTAACCCTAAACCTAAACCCTAAATCCTAAATCTCAAATCTCATATACTTATAACCTAACCCCTAAACCCTAAATCATATGCTTATACCCATAAATCCTAAACTCTAACCCCTAAACCCTAAACCTTAAATTTCAAATATATACCCCAACCCCTAACCCTAAATAATATACTTTATACCCCTAACAGTCGGTTATTTAACCGGTTATAACCGTTTGAAATTCCAGTCAATTTTTTAACGTTTTCAGTTAGTTTTTTAGAATTTCAGTCAGTTTTTTAAAGTTTCCAGTTAGTTTTTACAATTCCAGTCAGTTTTTTAACCTTTTCAATTAGTTTTTTAGAATTTCAGTCAGTTTTTAACGTTTCCAGTTAGTTTTTTAGAATTTCAGTCAGTTTTTTTAACGTTTTCAGTTAGTTTATTAAAATTTTAGTCAGTTTTTTAACGTTTACAGTTAGTTTTTTAGAATATTAGTTAGTTTTTTAACGTTTTCATTTAGTTTTTTTTTAACTTTTTTAGTTTGTTTTTTGAAATTTCAGTCAATTTTCTAATGTTTTTAGTTAATTTTTTAATGTTTTCAGTTAATTATTTTTTTAATTAGTTCTAAAAATAACTAAAAATTAAATGTCTAATCACCGAAGGGAATAATTCCGTCTATGATAAATTAAAAAAAATAATAATTTATCACCGACGGAATAATTCTGTCGCTGTATAATAAAAAATAATTAAAAATTAAATGTTATAATCACCGACGAAATAATTCCGTCACTGATAAATTAAAAAAAATAAAAAAACAAAATTAATTTATCATCGACGAAACAATTCCGTCGCTGTATAATAAAAATAATAAAAAATAATTAAAAATTAAATGTTATAATCACCGACGGAATATTTCCGTCGCTGTATAATTAAAAATAATTAAAAATTAAATGTTCAAATCACCGACGGAATAAATCCGTCGCTGATAAATTTAAAAAAATTAATTTTTTTTTATCACCGGCGGAAATAATCCGTCGGTGGTTTATTTAAAAAAAATTAAAAAATATTTAATTTCCACCGACGGAATAATTTTGTCTCTGTTTAATTAAAATTAATTAAAAATAATTAAAAATTAAATGTTATAATCACCGACGGAATATTTCCGTCGATGATAAATAAAAAAAATAAAAAACAAAATTAATTTATCATTGACGAAAATATTTCGTCACTGGTTTATTTAGCGACGAAATATTTCATCGGTAATTTAGGCTCCAATTTAGTGGCCGTAATGAAACGAATATTCGACGAATATTCGTATTTAGCGACGGAAATCAGCGATGGAATTTAATTTCGTCGATAAAATTGACGCCAAATTTATTCCGTTGCTATAGCATAATTTCCGTCGCTATATAGCGACGGAATGATTCCGCCGCTGGTAATTTCGTTGCTAGACACAGTTTCTGATAGTGTTATGGGAAGTTACGGACGGTTGAAGGAGAGAGGGAGTTTTGGATTGTTGGATCACTTTTCCAATTTTCAATCTGAACAACCACTTATGTGTGCCGTTTATATAGCCTTGTATTGTATAATAGATGTGAGAAAATTAAAAGCACAACATGTAGCAATGATAGAATAAAGAAAAAGTTTTTTGAGCAACAGTTCTAAAATATTTAACTTCAAAACGTATTGCATACTACATAATTCTTTTTTAAAATGTTCATTGAGACGAAGGAAGAAATGTTCATTCTTTTTAACATAGAAAGAAATTCTACTTCTTTAAAAAAAATCTTCATTTCAAAAATTAATATTACTTTCGTCTAAAAATTAATACTACTTTCTATATAAAAAAAATGAACATTGCTTCCTTCGTCTCAATGAACATTTTAAAAAAGAATTATTTTTTGGGATGAAGGAAGTAATGTTCAATTTTTTGGACAAAAAATTTATTATTATTTTTTGGTTATTCATTTTGAATTGAAAGTAATATTCATTTTTGATATCAAGGAAATAATTTTTTTACAGTAGTACATTTTTTTAAGTATTTATTTGAGACGGAAAAAATAATATTTTCTTTTAGTTTTCTTTATTAAAACATAATTTTTATATTTTTATTTTATAATTTAAAGCGAGACGGAGAATGAATTAGTAATTTGGTTGTGTTCACACAGAAGAAAAGAAACTTAGAACTCGCAAATTCAATTAGCGAGTTCAAATTTATTTTTTATTTTTATTTATTAAAAAATAATTTTTATATTTTATTTTGGAATTTAAAGCGATACGGAGAATGAATTAGTAATGTGGTTGTGTTCACATAGAAGAAAAGAAACTTAGAACTCGCTAATTCAATTAGCGAATTCAAATTTATTTATTATTTATTTTTCTTAATATTAAAATTTAAACTCGTTAAATGGTTTAGCGAGTTTAAACGAAAAAAATTATAAAATCGCTATACCGTGTAGTGAGTTTCAAAAAATGGCTCATTTTGGTCAATAGTTTTGAAGGGTTGTTATTTTGGGATATATTTTTTTAAAATGAAATATTTTGAGAAAAAAAAACGTTTTGGAAGAAGAGTTCATAACCGCTGATAACTGCTGTAGTTAGGGGGATCCGTAGATTCAATCACATCCGTTGTTTGTCGTTTTTTAAAATCAAATCCTGACTACTCTTTGTGTGGTGGTTGAAATCCACATCTATTGTAATATAGACTAGTACTCTCTAACCCGTGTCAATGGCACGGCAACAGTATGAATGATGACAGTATGAAAATGATTGATCCTATAAAATATCGACGTACTCACAACATCTATCCACTTACTTTTCTCTACCCCACTTTCTCTCTCATACCTCATTTTTTTCATACTCATGACACTACTCTACTATACACATTTCTTAATTTTTGTGCAAAACTCATTTTTGTGTCTTTTGTATTGGGACAGAGGAAGTAAATGTTTTATTTGTCTAGTTTTGGTAGTAAATTAGGGGTTTCACAAAGCATGGACCTAAGACCAATAATCCCTTATAGAAAAAAAATAATACAAAAAGAGAAAATGATTTTAATTTTTTTTCCCAAGTGGCAAAAAAGTAAAAAAGATTAGAGGGGAAGTAGTGAACATGGTATATGGGGAAGGAAAATCACATTCCATAACCGATAGACAATGATTTACACGGACTCTTAAGTCTTAATCAAATGCAGTTGTTTGAAGAACGAAAAGAAATATAGAGATGAAAAGAATTAAGGAAACATAAAACTAAAAGCAATCTTTTGGGGCATGTAACCAAACTAACCTTTAAATCTATCCCACCACAAAACAGAGAATGCAAATTGAAATTTCAAGAAGAAGTCAAGAGAGTAAAAGAAACAGACAATGAAATTAGGTTTTCACTTAACTTCGATTCGGTAAACCGTAAACACAGAACTCCTATTAGTGGTCAATGATTTTGGAGAAATAAAAATATTTCCCATGAATTCCATGGTTAAAATGCATATCAATCAAAACACCAGAAGCGAAGACGGGTATTCTTGAATAAAGCCTAAGCATTTATGGGATGGACGAGCAGTCCAAATTTCTGGACAAATTTGGACAGCATGACGGGTATTCTTGAAGGATTTCAAGAAAAAATTCGGCATGACCTCTCGTCGGTGCACGTTGACAATGCGGCATGGTCTCTCGTTAGAACATGCCGTGAGAGCGACATGGTCATACGTAAAACCATGTTGCATTGGCAACATGCCCACACGTGCTAGGTTTTGGGATAGGTACGAAAGTCTATTATTAATTTTGAAACAATTCATTTTAGTTTATTTGAAAATGTTGTGTCAAAAACCAACCGTTAGGTAATCTTAAAAAAAGTGTGGCTCCAACTATGATGCGCTAAGGGGATAGGATTGATATTAGGCGCTCAAGCGTAGGCGACATACATCACCGTCCGCGATGCCGTCAATCGCACCAAAAGAATCTAAATCTAGTGATGTAGTGTGCGGGTGACTAGATTCTTTTATTTGCGAAAAAAGTTTTTTTTTTTTAATTTTGAGTTAGTTTAGAAAATTTGTGACAAATGAAAAGCACACACACACGCTGGAACCCACAAGATACAATAATCAAAGTATCACTATCTGATCACGGGACTGCCCCGAATCAGAACCAAGTCAAACAAATCAACTTCTGCAGGATGGCTCAACCTGTCGCATGACTAGCCAGGCCAGAAATCCAGAACCTTAAGCAGAAGCCAGAACCAAGCCTCCAAGCAATGCAACACTCATACCATGGCATCAGAATACCAGAACAAGAACAAATGCATAGATAACAAGATAATCAATGCAAGCAAAGCATATGTACACATAAGGTCACACAACAAAGAACATGACAAATGAATGAGAAGGATGTTAAATGAGAACGAAAGCTTGACCCTCTTATTTTGCAAAAGTAAATTTAGTTTATTCCCCAGCGGAGTCGCCACTGAACATACCCCGTATGAAAATTTTTATTTTTGGAAATGGGACGGGAAATATGTGAAAGTGAAAGAAAGGAGTCGCCACGCCGTTTTATGGAAAACATTGAAAAACCATTTGAAATCAGAGAGAGGGTTCGGGGTCAGGTTACGTGTTGGGAAGAACCGAGAGTTCACCCAACACGCCTCGCGAACGAGTCTTTCTACAATAAACATCTAAATCATTCAAGTGTGTGTGCAAATGTGTGAGACAGAAATGTGTTTATGTGCTTTGCTTTTCATTACAAAAAAGAGAGAAATACAATTTGTGAGCCACTTGGTGTGGGGGCCACATTCCGATTACATTAACTGGAACAGATTACAACTGAAAGGAACCTGCTGCAGATGGGCTAGGTGTGTCGCACGACACAGGACCTAGCATGGCCAAGTGTGTCGCGTGACACACCATGCCATCTGCAGAGGTTTTACAAAGATGACTTGCAGAATGTACAAAGGACCATTTAGATCGAATTACATCAGAGATTCATTTCAGAGAACACATATATCAACAATCAATCATTCAAGAGGGTGTGGATATGGGATAATCCACACTCTCTTGATGAACATGCACAATTACATCAAAGTAGCATTTTATAACATCAAACTACAAATGATTTGCAGAATCAAAGAGTGAAACAGAGATATCGCGGTCAGAACTCAACAATTATAACATATTGAGCCTAAACATTAGATTATGTAGGGGAATTACATGTAAATTGCATAAATAAGCATGGAATAGAGAGACGTATGGAGAGAGGGAGCTTGTTACCCTTGTAGTCCACGTTTCCTATACCAAGTTAGGTATAGGAATCTTCTGATCAGCTTCAGAACTAGTCCTCAGCAGCTGAATTGTGAGAGTGAGTTGGATAGAGAATGGATAGAGAGAGAGATGGTTGTAGGTGAGAGAAAGAGCAATTGAGAGAGAATTGGTGTGTGTTTGTGTTAGTTTACTGTGTGTTTATGCCAATTTTGGCAGAGTGACAGTAAGGGGTCGAAAATGGATCCAGAAATGGGAGGAGGAGCCTCTGATTTATAGCTGCTGGAAATGGCTAAGAATGTCGCACGACAGGACGAGCCATAACTGCTTTTTTTCTAGAAACATGAAAGGTGGCAGACTGGAAGGCTCTTTCCAGCGAGGTCCTGTCCAAATTTATTATTCCTGACAGGTCCTTCCTTCCTTAGAAAGTTTGAAAAAATTCTCGAATTGCCCCTAAACTTTATGAAAGTTTGGGGAATTGTCAGGAAAATTTAATTGAAAGCAGAAGCCAGATTTGGGTACTTACAGAAGCCCCTCGAAAGTTCCGAAATAATAAATAAATGTACCAAAATGCCCCAGTACACTTTTATTGTGTAAAAAACACTTTTATTAAGTCGCGAGTTGAATTGAAATACTCACAATTCGGGCTCATCAGAATCAAACCGCGGTCACCTCTAAGACCATTTCCAATAGGGTGATTGAATGGGGAGTTGAGAGGGAGCAAGTTAGTTGAGATGGGGTAATAAGGGGTTGAGAGGGGGGTAGTTGAGGGGGTTTGGTTGAAACTTTTCAACCGGGTTGGAGAAAAAAAGGTGGGGCCCATCTATGTCACGTGTCGCGAGCCTATTGGGTCGGAGAGGGAGCGTGGAATACAAGCGCAGAAGAGGCGCGTTGAAGTGAAAGGTTTGACTTTTTTTTTCTTTTTTTTCCTGTCACGCCACTTGTCATTAAATGATTGGACACTGATTTTTTTTTGGTTTAAATCCTTCGATTTTTTCAAAAGCAATTATCTTATATCAAAAAAATTTATTTTTTTTTACACCAAAATTCTTAATTTTTTTTATCTACAAATAGAGTCTTGTTTCATTTGATTTGGACACAGAAAAAAAAACACTATTTTTTCAATATAAATTAATTATATTGAAAAATAAAGATTATAAAATAAAAGATGTGAATTAAAAAAAATTAAAAAAAAATCTCGAATTTATAAATAAAATATTAATAATTTATTTTTTAATAATAAATTATTATTATTTTTATTATTTTTTTAATTATAAAATTAAATATTGTAAATAAAATAAAAAGCGGTGGGGTATAGAATGATGAGTTGGGAGGAGTTGAATTTTAAACTAAACTAGGTTATTGTGGGGGTGTAGTTGAGAAAGTAGTTGAATGATTAAATGAATGAAGAGAGAAGATGAAGTGTCATAATATTAGAATAATTGAATATTTTTTGATAGTTTACCTATTGAACTTGGTCTAAATAGTACTGCTATTATTGAAGTTGCCCTTAGGGGAGAGGGGAGGGGGAAATTCCATTTTCCTTGGGAGGGGTAGTAATGACAGGAACAGGAAGAGGTAGGGATACGGACAGGAGTTTTTTTGTGATGTTGTATTGGGTATTGAGTTTATGTACTCTACTGTATTTGTCCTCGTGATCGCCGAACGCCAGATCCCCTCCCCTCTCCTCTGTTTCCCTCTGTCACGTGGGTGGGTTCTTTTGACCATCCTTACCTCTCTCCATGACCACCACCTATCTACTATTTTCACCCAATATTTTGTAATTTTAAAAAAGATTTAAATCCATTTAATAATTTGTTTATCACCTGCACATACAAGATATCACTACCACTGTTAGTCCCACTGGTGTACGACCTCCCCCCACACTAGTATATATACTACCCAAACCTCCCTCCCCTTCTTACACTTCACTTCTCCCTCGTGCCATACAACACCCCCTTCCTCTCTCTCTCTCTCTCTCTCTCACACATACAAACACACTCTTTCTCTCTCTGGGTCCCATCCATTTCTAACAGTAATATCTAAGAGCTAGCATTTGACAACAACGTGCTTCTCTGCAACTGCTGACTCTTATTTCGCCATTTTACTACCCCCTCTCTTATATATACCCCCACCCCTTCCTTCTCCATCTCAGTCCATTAATTCATTCAAACAGTTCAAAATGAATCGATGCAGTTACAACAGTCATTGCAATATGGTGGGCCCATGTTCTTGTGGTGGTCTTTTCCATACCCAAACCACCACAAACAACTCCAACTTCTCTATGCTCTTTTCTTCTTTTGATGGTTACCAAGGAGATTTCTGTCCTTTCACATCCCACACTTCTCCTTCTTCCAATGTTGACTGTACCCTTTCTTTAGGTACACCTTCTACGAGGTTGAGTAACAATGACAGTGAAAAAAGATCATCGGATCACCGCCGTCCGGCCGCCGCCTCTTACATGTCTAACTTTTGTTGGGACATTTTACAGCCCAAAACACCCTCCAAAGCCAGCCGTGGAACCAATGGCGGCGCCACCACTAACTCAGGCGGCGGTGACCCTCTTCTTGCTCGCCGGTGTGCTAACTGTGACACTACTTCTACTCCTCTTTGGAGGAATGGCCCTAGGGGTCCTAAGGTCAGTCAACTCTTCTTCAGTTCAGTCAAACTTTTTATTCGAATCTCTGTTAGATTGCTACCTTCAATATTATAAAAAATGGGTCATTGTCAGTTTAATATAAACTATACTATAAACGATAATATTTACACAAACATAATAAGACACGTGAAGTATCTCACTGCATTGGCTTGGTACAAGATCTTATGCACAATGTACAATACCAGACAAAGCTTTGATTTGTGGGAAAATATGATAAGTTCATTAGTTTATCGAAACTGTTTTTCGGAAAACTGATGGGTTTTGATTTGTAAATTACAGTCATTGTGCAATGCATGTGGAATTCGATTCAAGAAAGAAGAGAGGAGGGCTAGTGCGGCGGCGGCCACCAACAGCGGCGGTGGCGGTGGGGCTGGAATGATGGTGGACACCCAACACATGATCAACAGTTCTTGGGTTCAAAACACCCAGACGAAGATTCCGTCGTGCTACTCTCCGGCAGCGGCGATCGGAAACGAGTTCAGGTTCATTGATGACGTGGACGACCGAGATTCTCCGTTCCTCTCCTGGCGCCTCAACGTCACTGACAGACCTGGCCTTGTCCATGACTTCACCAGATAAACAAATTAACGCAACTTTTTATACAAGCAGATGGGACCCACGTATTGATGACTAGGATCACACGTGGGTGACGTGGCATGATGACTAGGATGATGATGTTGTTAGCTTATTTACAAGCTATCAAAAATTACAAAAACAAGAAAATTCTTTTCTCTTATTAGGCGGATATATAAGCTTACTTTTCTGAACAACCTGACCCGACCCATCATTGATGGAGTGAGAAGTGGGCTAATTAATTCTGTTATGTTTTTTATTTATTTATTTAGGGAGTAACTTTTTCTTTATTTTCAGTCAATTATATAATATATACTAGCTTTTCTCTTTTGTCGGGTTTATGCTTTTCAAGTGTTTTCAACTTTGCCTTAAGTGGAAGCTATGATCAAGTCAGCTATATTGGGTTTCTTGAGGGCCATTCTTTCAATTAATTATATACTCCTTCCGTCTCTAAATGTTTGTCCTATTTGACTTTTCAAACATTTTAATTTAGTGATTTTGAAGCTTTAATTTTGATTATTTTTACGAACGCTTAGAAAATTATTGATAATATACACCGCCGTTATGTAATACTCCGTCCCTAAATGTTACAAGTTTTGAAAATTTAGTGATTTTGAAGCTTTAATTTTGAAAATGAGACTAACTTTTTGAGACAAAGGAAAAGGAGAAATGGAACATTTAGGGACGGAGGGAGTATTAACTTTTCTTTTTGTTAAACTCGAAATCGAATTAAGGAATAAGTAGTTATTAGTACCTTTTCTAAACATCTTTATGTGTTAAACAAACTTAAGTAGTGCTTATGTTTCATCGTATTTTTGCGCCGATTCACGTATTTTCTCATTGTGAAGTGAAAGCCATAGTTCTTAGAGCACAAAAATGATCCGTGAATGGATATCTGGTGAGCGTATACTCATCAACCCGAATTCTATATATCAAGTGCTAATCGCAAAATATTATCTGAAGGACAATTTTTTGAATATCGCATTGAGGTAGTGCCCAAGTTTTACGTTTAGTGTCATTCGAACGTCTGAAAATTTAGATTGAAAATATCGTTAGTGTAGGTTAAGAGATAGATTTTCTTCACGATAAGCCTTCGAATTAAATGCCATATATTTTATAATTATAAATACACTTAAATTTGTCGTTTGATAAAAAAAAAATGAATTGTCATTGCCATCTCTTCCTCCTATAACTTATTTCTAGCTTGTCATATTTTTTCCATGATTGTTTTGAACAAATTGTCAATTCAACCAAACACAATCAGTTGATTAGGGCTGGAAAATAGTATATTTAGTAAATTATGGGAGGCAAAAATTTATTCATGGGCTGCCCATTTTTATATTTTTAATGTTTTACACTATTGTTTACTTTCATTAGTACACCACATCGATATAGTATACGAATCACTCATTATTTTATTATTTTTTAAGTTGAACTTTGACCACATTTTTTATAAATAAAATGGTTATCTTTATGAAGTTTTTATTTTTTATGATAATATTATACATAGTGTATGAATTAAAATTTTTAGAATTTTATTAGGATAATTAATTTTTATAAAATTTTGGTTAAATTATACTTGAATTAGCCTAAGGCGATTAAAATTAAAATGAGAATATTTTAACGGGACGAAGGAAGGAGTATGCTCCCTCCGTCCCATTCGACTTAAGATTTTCTCTCCCGATGCAGGGGTTAAGAAATATTATTATAAGAAAAGGAGAGAAGCAGTGGAGGAGGTATTGTGACTTGTGAGTTGTGGGTATGAAAAGTAAAATAAGATAGGGAATGAGTGAGAGAAATAATAAGGAAATTGCTGTTGTGAATATGATAAGTAGGTTCCATTAAATATAAAAATAATATTAACTTGTCTCGAATGGACGCCTAAAATAGCAAATTGTTTTAAGTCGAGGGACGGAGGAGGGAGTAGTTTTTAATGGATATTGGATTTCCGTTGACACCAAACGGTGGATCAACAAATGAAACAACGACATGGGCTTGAAGCCCAATACACGTTACATAGGCCCATTTACTTTATCAGTTTGGGGTTTAGGGACAGCACCACCAAAACCTTTCCAACGTTAAAATTTCCGCTGCCGGCCTTCGTAGCGCCTCTTCTCCCGCCACCTTGTCACAGTCTCCCCTTCAGCCCTAATTAGCGGTTCTCATCTGACCTCCGCCACCACCTCCTCCGTCCGCACACGAAGGCGCCAATACACTGTGAAAACCTAACTAGCAACCATGGGTTCCGAGGGGTACGAAGAACCTATGAACTTGAAAGTGCGAGAGCTCTTAAAGGAGGTCCAACTCGACTACTCTCCGGAAACTACGAAAACCATTGACGACGTCGTTTCTTCTATCAAAGAAGCCATTGATAAAATCCCCGAAGACCTCCAGGTCAATATTTTCCCTCATAAACCCTAAACCCCAAACTATATTTGTCGTATGAGCTAATTTGGAATTTGAATTCGGTCTGCAATCTCGAGTTTTTTAAAATGCTTATGAATTTTTTGTAGGTTACGGCTGATGAGGCACCAAATTTTGTTAGAGATATTGGTGCGGATAAAGTTGATTTCAAGTTTAGTAAGCCGGATGCTATTGAAATTGGTGGTAGCTATTCATACCAATGTATAGCTAAACCTGATGTAAATATTGATTTATTTATCCGGTTGCCGAAGGTATTCCTTTTTCTTTTAATTTCTTGTGCCCTGTGTTACTTACTCGATGGACTTTGAAATTGGATATAAATAATATAGAAGAGTAAATAAAACTGTATTTAGTCCACATTGCAATTATTAAGCTTTTCTGATATTTGTATCTGCTGCGCTAAAAATGTTGTAACAGGAATGGGTTAGAAGTTGGACTTAAGGCATTAATTATTAGGTCCTCCTTCCCGAAATGGTCTTCCTACCTTTTGTGCCGTTAAAACCATCGGCAGAGGTAGTAAGGAGTAAGGACAAAGGGGGACAATTGTCCCCGTTAGATAATAAATAAATAAAATTAGTAGTGCAAATATTTTTAAATTTTTGGGGGGTTTAGTGCAATGTAGCGAAGTTTGTCTGTAAAGAAAACAAATATACTAAAATTATATTTTGCCCCCCTTAAAATTTTAGTGAAGTTTGCCCCCCCCTTTACGAATATTCCTGGCTTCGCCGCTTGTTAAAACAAAGGTACTTTGAGCAATAATTTTAGGTTGATTTAATTATCCGAATGAACATCTAATAATTGTTATTGATAGTATTTATAATGGTGTATCGATAACATGTTTTAAACTTCCTTAAGAATATTTAAATCAACCTAATATTATTGCTCAAAATACCTTTGTGTTAACGACAAAAAAGTGGGAGGATCATTTGGGACGGAGGGAATACTATGATGGAGGGATGATATGAGATAATTAAGTTAGAAGTTTAGCTATGTTTATTTTGTTTGTTCAAGCTTTGCTGAATGGAGAACACTTGAAGTACTACTATCTCCGTTCTATGTAAATAGTTATTGCTTGGAAATTTGACTTATTAAATTTGTACTGCTCATTTGTACTTCTTATAGTTTGTACTAAAGCTACAGTTTTTTTTTCTCTATGATAAGCAATAACACCATCATATCTTGACCATATACCCCCTTAATGCTCATATAACCAAGTTCCACAATGAGTTAAGAAAAATGACTAGTGCATGATCTTGAAATAACAATGGAGTATGTTAGCTTAAACAGACTTGTTTAAACACCCACCGTCAGCTCCCTTTAAGCCCCTATTTAAACGGAAGCAGATTCCTATACGAGGACTAGGGAATCCATCCAACCTTCAAAATGTTAACCATGAAGCTTCAACACAATGAGCCCGAGATGAAATGATAATCATTGGATTCATATTGGTTTCTGCACAAAACACTGTTTCAAGACAAGGCCTATTAAGGTCTCTGCTGCCAAGTTGTTAGATATATATCGAAACTATTCGTGGGAGTCATACTTTTTTGTACTGCCGCTGAGATTTTCTTCAACTTTTGGCCCCTCAATTTTGTGGGAAATACTGCATCAAATGAATGTGAACTGGGTGATGACCTTTGGTTGTACTGTGCATTGTGCTACATAATACTCCCTCCGTCCCAGAAAGTTTGTCTCATTTGACTTTTCACTTGAACTTTGACCACAAATATATGACAATTTAATTTTGTTCACGAAATTCTAAAAAAATCTATTGATTCACCGTTAATAATATTATCAACAACAACTCTTAGAATTTCATGAACATGATTAATTTCTCATAAATTTGTGGTCACAGAAAAGTCAAATAGGACAAAATTTCCGGGACATAAGGAGTACGAAAATATGGTCTCTCTCTCTCTCTCTCCCTCTCCGAAGGTAGGGTAACTGAAAACCTGCAGTATTGAGCTTTGGTACTGACTGGAACTACTTAACATTGTCAAGTTTGTACCTTACAATTTTGGTTATGCTATCTTAGTATCATACTTCTTTTTTTGGCAGGAGTGCTTCCATGAGAAAGACTACTTGAATCACCGGTATCATGCCAAAAGATGCCTTTATCTTTGCATAATCAAGAAGCATTTGAAGTTCTCCTCATTGGTTAAGAAGGTTGAATGGTCCACATTTCAGAATGAAGCCAGAAAGCCTATTCTTGTTGTCTATCCAGGTCTATGATTTAGCTGTGTTACTTGGTGAATTATAGTCAGATGAGTGTGGTGTAAATGGTTTATTTTGGTTGAAATAAACTGTCTTTGAAATTGCAGCTTTGAAGCTTGTCGGAATTCCAGAGTTCTCTATACGACTAATTCCCTCGGCAAAGTCTCTTTTTAGCATTAAGATGTTGAGTATACAGAGAAACAATATTCGTGGGCTGAATCATGGTAGATTTTACATAATAGTTTAGGTGTACTTGTTCTTTTGCCTTCAATGATATTTATTTTGCAATTTTCTTTTAATCATTGGAAGGTCAAGCTACGCCAATCTACAATAGCAGTATATTGGAGGACATGCTTTTCGAGCAGAATGCAGAATTTGTGAGAAAAACCATTATTGGATGGAAGTCGTTAGGGGAGGCTTTGCTTTTGCTGAAAGTATGTCACGATCCCTTGACAATTAAAAGATATTGTTATAGTGTCCACATGTAAGTGATGAAACTTTCCTTTTTCTGTGGTGACATAGGTTTGGGCCAGACAGAGAAGTTCTGTACACGCATACGATTGCTTAAGTGGTTACATTATCTCTATCATAATGGTATTCCTTGCGACAGAATCTAGTAAAAAACGCATCAACAACTCGCTTACAACAATGCAGATATTTCGCATCACACTAGACTTCATTGGTATTTCCTTTTGCAATATTTATTTACTCGTTCCAATAATAACGGGCACTTAATCTCTCCTCTCAACCTCATATGAACATGTTGAAGGGATATGATTGCGATGCAGAAAGTTTTCAACCTCTTATGAAATCCATATTCCATTATTTGGAATGATTAAGGTTTCCGGGACTTGGCTAAAAACTTTCTGATGTTGGCTAACAACTAACCTCTCTGTCCAGATTCTATTAATATGTGTTTTGTTACTAAAATGCAGCCACTTCAAAACTATGGGGTACCGGGATCATTTTTAAGCCCGAAGGAGAAACCAAAATCACTAAAGAGGTAGGATTTTCCACATATTTATGCACATGAGTCTTCATTTAGTGTTCTGTTTTTGCTGATCTTTTTCACTTTTCATCCTGAAACTAACCATGTCGTTTGGAAACTGAGTTCCGAAGGAAGAACAAACATATATTGAGGAAAAATGTTTTTCCATCAGATGTCTCCAAGATTTCAAACATGAGACATTGGATTTTTTTTTTAATTTTTTTTAAAAAGATTTATCAAAGCCTATATTATCAGAGCTCTTTCTGAAAACTTTTGGAAGATGAGAATTTTGAGAGCAATTTAAAATCTTTTATTCATCCATCTCATAACTGTCTCACTCCATAATAATTGCTTCCCTGGATGGCCTGGCCTTTTTGGATATCGTTTTTGCTTTTTATAATTGAAGTAACATTCTTCATAAGTTAATGCAGAAGAGGAAGCAATTCTGTATACTCATAATCACATCACATGTTTCCAGATTTCTAAACATAGTTTTGAGGGTTTCGAAGTTCTTTGTCAATAACATTGGTCAACTTGAAACCTTTTTGTTTAGAGTTTTAAGAGCAAGTACTGTTCACCCATCATTTCTGTCTCATTCTATAACAATTGCCTCCAATGATATTTTATCTTTCTCCTTACATGCCAATAGAATATGACTTGCTCATGTTTTATATTGTGACTAAAGTCTTCTAACTATTAAATCACAGGACAAGAAGAGATGTAGATTTATTTCCAGCAGTTATATGTGACCCGTTTGCTCATTTTAACTTGGCATTCCGCATGACTAAGAGTGGTTTGCTGGAGGTACTTTCTTGGGGGGCAGTAATCTGTCAGTTTTATTTGTTATTGCATACATTCGCCTGCTGATATCATGTGTATCGTGCAATTTCAGCTTCGAGAAGAGGCTGGTTTGGCAATCAGCTGCATGGACAAATGCCTCGATAGGGGATTTGTTGAGATTTTTATGACCAAGATGGACTTTCCCTCTAAGTTTGACTACTGCATGAGGTAATTTTATCTAGTCCCATCACTTCCTGTGCAAGGAGTTACTGACCAAGCGTGAATCATAGGATCGGGGTATTCACAGTCCCTAATGAGAGATTTGCATCTCGTGACGGGATTTAAAAAGGCATGTGGGAGTAAATCTTCTTTTCCTGTCCAAAAAGACTGAGATACTTATCAAGACCTTTGATTGCACTGGAAAAAACCTTGGATCCTTAGTTCCAAAAATAACACAGATCCTATGTATGATATTATGGTATTCTTGGGACTAGTAAGAAGCCGTTACCCCTAACCCTAAGTATTAAAGGAGAGAGCAAGAGAGACCCGTAACCCAAACATATCGTTATGTTGTGGACGAGCCTATATGTACCTTGAATCATTTCGGGATCTTGTATACATCTACATGCGAAAAATGACTCAAATTTTGCTCTAAACTTTCTCTCTTGATCCACCTATACTATGTCCTCTAACAAGAAGAAGAATTTTGTTAGAAAGGAGGGGAATTATCAAAAATAAATGGGTGGATGAAAAGTAGTCCATTCCGAAGGAACTTAAGCAACAGATTTTAATGCTGTTAGTACCTTTTGGTTCATGAAATGTTGTTATCTATTAACTCTTTATGGTTTCTTCTTTTCCATTGCTTCATCCTCCATCATCTTATCACTGTCATACGTTTGTTCTTTTTCAGATTGAACTTGAAGGGAAATGCTGAAGTATATGAATCAGGGTTTTGTTTGGATAATGAATGTTGGAGACTGTACGAACTAAAGGTACATTCATTGTTGCAGAGAGGATTAGGAGGTAGAATCAAGTGCCTACGTGTTACCTGGAGGAATGCAGCTTCAATAGAAGATATCAATAATGTATGTTAATTTAAGGAGTGATGCTTACTGTTCGCTATGCTTGATGAGCTTGAGTTTTACATGTGTAGTCTTATTAACTTGTGATTTTAGGGCCTGTCAGGGCTTGACAGTGAACCATTGGTCGTTGGAATCTCTGTCAGCTTACCAGATGCTTTGAATCAGTATACAAAAGGTCCCATTCCGTCGAAAGAAGACGAGGTACATGTCTGTTTGCCTTACTAAGGAGTACACGTCCTCTAGATTTATACCAATTATATTCATGTTTTTTTACGTAGGCTCTGGAGTTTCGGAAGTTTTGGGGAGATAAGGCCTTTGATTACCTTTTTCATAAAGGTTCCGTCGCTATGGTAGCTGTTGGTAAGGCAATTATTTATGCTTATGTTTTTGCCACCTTGTAAGTTAAATTGTGTTATGTGATTAACATACCATGTATAATTCCTTACTTAATAGACTGGGCTCTTCCCAATGAAAAGCCATTACAAAGGCATCTCATTATGAAACGGATCACTACCCATCTTCTTAGGTTGCATCTTTTCCTGCCGGAAGAAAAAATATTGCATGCTGTTGATCAACTTGATTTTGCTTTGGTTCCCGCCAATAAAGGTAGCACTGCTTAATTTCTAGTAGTTAATAGTGCTATTTCCTTCTTATTTCTTCGCATTTTTTTTCTCTTTATCAGTTCTAAATTTCCTTTTATTGCGGTGATACCTCAGATTCAAGTGCTTCTCCTGGAGAGTTGCTTGAAGCCTTTGACAATTTAGCAAAGCGACTACGTAATATGAGTGACATTCCTCTGAAGATTTCAAGCGTTCAGCCACTGGACCCAGGTTTCTTTTCAGCTAATAACCCTTATTGTCCTTGGGATGCATTTCTTAGTTGTGGATTTATTTGCCACCTATTTTTCTAATCAAAATTGTTCCTTTTCACTTCTCTATTTGTTTTGATTCACTCATATACTCTTATGAGATATTTACAATTTATAATGAGATTTTGATCTTTATCTTTCTGCGACAGAATTGTATTACATGAGTACTAATATGAAAACAGCAGTACAAGGCTTTCGCCTACTATTGGTGACACATTCATGCATTCGTATGTAGTTTCTCATTATTCTGCTTGGTTTCTCATAAACCTGGGAAACTCTAATTTTTGAAACCTTTGCCCGACTCTTGGTGATTTCTTCAGCAAATGGAAATTGTGATTAATAAATGAATTGGAGAACAAAGGAAATCGATGGGTAAAAGATTTTTAAATGAAGAAATGTGGTGGTGGAATGAGGTAGTCTAATTAGCAGTCCGATTCAAAGGTGATTCTTTTACATCTTGGCAAAAAACCTAGAAAATTAGAAGATTTGGAGCAAAACAGGCTCATACAGAAGCATAGAAAGATAGCAGAGAAACTAAGTCTCAAACATTCAATTGACTTTCTAATAAATTGGATACAGAAGATGGGGAGAACAAGATATAATACTTGCAAAACTAAGGGAGAGGAAAACTAGGATTTCAGCGAAATAAAATTTATTAAGATGAAAATTTACGGGTCCTAGTCAAGGATGAAGCTAAACTGTCTGGAGACTTATGAGTGTCTTGACTTGTTAACAATGCAATAAGATTATGAGTCACAAAGAATGATAGTGTTTCTAGAGCGGTAATTTGGTGGGTGTTAGAGAAGAACGGGGCTAAAGTGATATGCACAGATGTGATCAAGCAGACAAGCACATATATATGTAGCAGTGACATTAGCTAGAAATGTGGCAACTGGCAGGAGACTTGTGAATTGTGATTTCCAGATTACACCAAGATTATTCTATGTCCTTAAATTAACTTTGCCTTACTGTTGGATGAGTTAACTGAACCTTTACAAGTTGAGATGATGGTGCATGTTGTTCAAGGATGATATTCCACTGGTTGATAAGATGAGAAGTTGGATCCATGATAAGGTAGAAAAATGGAGCTAGACTTAAGAAGTCAAAGGCTTTAAAGTACATATGAATACCATGGAGTATATGATTGAAGCTTTAGGAGTAGAATATGAGGCATAACAAAGTTATAGATTTCAATACTTAGGAGCATTTGTTAGTCAAGACGGAGAGGTTAGAACTATGACAATTTATGGTAATGACTTTTTGGCAACTAGGAAAGAACTTGTGACAAGATGAGGGCAGCTGAAATGTGATTGCTACGATGTATATGTGATAAAATTAGAAATAAATAAATCTGTGTGATATTAATCACCTGGATAGGAGGTAAAGCGTGGAAATCACTTAAGATGGTACAGAGTCCAGACACCTACAACGCAGATCGGTTATCAACATCAAGAGGATGAAATAGGGGAATAAAAAGACCAAACTTACACTGAAATGGTAATAAATATATATACTCCATCTGTTCTGGAATGTTGGTCTCACTTTAATTTTGGTGGCCAACTTGATTGAACTTTGACCAAAGATTTTGGAAAACCGCAATAATTCAATGAAATTCTTAACTTGTTATTGATACACCATCAAAATACTATCAATAAGATTTTTTAGACTTTTATCAAGTAATTATTGAGTCACCAAGTAGTTGTGTACTTGTGTACATTTCTACCATGTGTATGTTATGTTTGAAGTGTTACATCTCTCTCTCTCTCTACATATATATATATATATATATATATATATATATATATATATATATATATACACATATACATTTAATGCATATGTGCATATACAGCTTTCAGGGGTACATCTGTCTTCTCTCCGAGACCTCATCCCTTGGCTTATGAAAACAATGTGATTAGGATCAAAGGGTCTGCTTCAACTAGTATACAGCCGCTAGAAGTTATGATTCAGGTATGCTAGCATAGCAATGTTACTTATAGTAAATGTCTAATTTGCATAACAATATTACTTGATTGCAACTCCCTTTTTGTTGCCCTATAGTTGGAAGGTTCAGGTAACTGGCCGATGAATGATCTTGCGATTGAGAAAACCAAAACTGCTTTCTTGCTAACAATTGGAGAAAGGTGGGCTAAGTTTTTAAGTTTTATAGCCTAAATGTGCAGGTCAATTTTTTAAGTACCCATTTTGTATGCGCTTTTGCATTGGGGTCACTCTACCGTCATTGAAGTCATAAACTGGTGAAATAAATCTGATTGTTAACACAGGAGTGCTTGACGTGTGCAGTACTCACATATGTTAGCTTTTGGCTTTTTTCCATTCCTTTCATTTTTTTCCCTTTATATAAGAATATCCTCTAGTACAAATTATGATCTGAATGTATTGTTCAAACAGTCTGCAGAAGAGCTGGCGAATGAAATATGCGGCTACAGAGAACGCTGTGGACGTTTTCATGTCTGGATTTGCATTTCGTCTCAAAATTTTGCATGATAGAGGCGTAAGCTTGTTGAATGGACAATGTAAGAAAATGTTTCCTTTTCAACCTTAAGATACTTGCATGTTTCAGGAAAAACTTTGTGATGGTCCCTTCTATTGTAGTCGGAAGTGCTCAAGTGAAGCGGGTCTCTTTGGCTGATAAGAAACTTTTTCTGAGGAACCAGCACTCTAGCATGATTAATGGTCTGCGCGGACGTTATTCTGCTTACGGGCCTGTCGTTCGGTGAGCATCTAAATTTTAGACTTATTCCCCAATCCACCCCTTGGTGATACTAATGCATAATGTCCCTTTACCTTTTGTAGGTTAGCAAAACGTTGGGTTACTGCCCATCTCTTCTCAGCTTTGTTCGTGGAGGCGGCAATCGAGCTAGTGGTTGCATATCTATTTCTTAAGCCGTTTCCATTTTCTCCTCCTTGCTCGCAGATCACTGGATTCTTAAGGTTTAGTTTATCCTGTTTGAAATCATTTTGCTAGTTCTACTTTATATGGATCTGCCGAGCTGCATATCAAATGAAGTTACATCATGAGGGTTCTCGCTTGTTGTTCTCTATAAGCCACATGATCTATATTGTTGAGCTGTTGGTTTTTGTATTCCTTACTCAGAGACTCGTTGAGTTCTTTTACAAGCTGCAATTTGAAGTTAGAGTCAGGTTCTTTTAGTTTGACGTGATTGTTTATGCAACTCCTTTGTAATTGTATTAGCTGATTGAGTTCTTTCAAAAAGTGCAATTTGCGCTTCGATATTATGCATGTGGCTTATGTGGTTCCCTAAGGTTGTACAGACTCGTTTGTTTTTTTTTTTTTACAAGGCATTATTCGAACTTAGAAAGAGGGTGCGTGGTTCCTGTAATTTTGTTGATGATCCTATAGTTTCATCGGTTCCTTACAAGGGGTAACACTGTAACTTTGAACGAGATCATGTCTGGTTTGAGGTGATTCTAATTTGAGGGGGCAAACATGCAATGATTGCTGTACACTCAACTGAGCTCTATACTATCTACCTTGTGTCTCGGGGGAATATCAGGCTGTTCTCATTCTTTAACAGTATCCCTCGGTGATTTGACACAAGCTATTCTTTCCCTTTATACGAGGTACAAATGATCAAGGACAATGTTTATCTAGTAGTGATGTCCTAGTTTGGTTCGAACAACATGTCCATGTTCTAGTTTATGAAATGAATTTTCTAGGCTACTTTTGGTTGTGTACCCTGAAATTGATCCACAACACTGCTAGAAATTGTCAACTTAGTTTTTGCTTTTGTTTCGTAATTTCATAAGAAATTGATGAATTGATTCTTTCTATTCGAATCTGAATATCCTGTATCATTATAGGGTAAGGAGTTGGATTTCTTGATTGTCTTGTGGTGAATCGGTTTGATCTGTTCTCTCTGAATTTTTCCTCTCTTTTACTAGATAGAAGTTATTCTTTATCATCATTGAAAAAAGGTGCTCCCTGTTCCTGTTATCGCTTTACTCCTATTTTCCCATTTGAAGAGTCCCATATGCCATTGGCACCTTTCACAGGTTGAGGAATAGGTGCTACCTTGATAATGATCATGGTAACAGAATCTCCCAATAGAATCTCAACTTTTTTTTTTTTGAATGAATGAATGAACGAGGGTTAAATTAAGAGTACTATGATTGCGGAACCTAGTTATCCTAAAGTGACTGACTATATGTGACACCCCAAAAAAGAGAAATAGGACTCTCCTAGCAAGAAAAAGGGAGGGATATTGTGTCTTAGAAAAACAAATACTATGGAGAATTAGATGTGGTTCATCTTTTGCCTGAAAGTTTTTACTGCTTACATTATTCATTTCTTTAACACTGACTTGATTGGCAGGTTCTTGCGGTTACTGTCAGAGCATGACTGGACCTTTTCTCCTTTGATTGTTGACATTAATGGTGATTTGACTCCAGCTGATGAAAAGGAGATCAATGTAAGTAGAATCATTTTGTGCATTAAACCTCTTCTATTTTTGTTCTGGAAGTATTCTAACACAACATTGGTTTACCCTCTTTTGTTCTTTGAATTTTGCAGGAAAACTTTAGGTTAAGTAGAAAGGCATATGAAGAAGGGAAGGGAAGCGTAAAATCAACCATGTTCTTGGCGACAACTTATGATAAGAGCTCTGAAGCTTGGACCAGCTCATCTCCAAGCTTAGTGGTGAGTCTCTTTGATGGATGTGGTTTCATTTTCCAATTTACTATGAATGAAATTTCTATTGTAGTTTTTTTTTTTGTGTGTGTGTATCCAGCTGCTAGTGACACTTGCCACTCATGCAAAGTTGCAAACTGTGCTAGCACGACAATCTCTCACCCTCACTCTGCGTGACAACACCCCTTGATGGCAGCACCTGTGGGCTGATTCTCTGCAGTCTGCAACACTGATTATTTTCTTGATGATTCCTCTGCATGCACTACATAATTTGATTGATGATTGATTTCTTGAAAATGAACGAATTCCTTCTTTTAGCTTGTTCACTGGAAAGATGTGTTGATATTTCTTCTGAAATTTGCTTGCAATAGTGTGCTGCTTGATTGTGCAACTGAATATGTTTGACTTGGTACTAGTAGGTCTATGTAGTAGCAATTATTAATGTGCTCTCTCTCTCTCATGTGTGTGTGTTGAAAGGAGATGAGAAGATTGGCGGCCTATGCAAGAAGCAGTTCAAACTTGTTGATCAGACTTATTATGCAAGATCAGCTTGATTCTTATGGATGGGAGGTAAACTAGACTAATTTAACTTTTCTGATACCCCACCGTTCCCCTATCATGTTCCTTCCCTATTGGTTCACACCCGTGGTATCTATTAATAGTTCTATTCTTATTTCCTCGCAGTGCATTTTCCGAACTCCATTGAACAACTATGATGCCGTTATTCTTCTCCACCGGGATAAGTTGTCTTACCCTGAGCGTCTTCTCTTTCCATCAGAACTAAATCATGGTATATTCCAATTACTATATTGTACCTGGTGTTAGTATTTTTTTGTGTGCATGCATTATAATATAATTTTCGTAATACACTCTATCTGTACAGGTAAACTTGTGGTCCGGGGAAATGCAAGCAAGAAATTTCAGCCCTTCATGTCCCTTGGAGATGTAAAAGGGTTCAAAGATTAAATAGAGGATAAACTATTGATAGACTTTGACCCATTACAGCGCTTTATTAAGAATTTGGAGGCAAGTAAACATTCCTTGACTTACTTCTTCTGTAACTCATATTTGCTGATTCTTGCTTATAATTTTGAATCTGGTTATATCATTACTGCAGAGTGATTACCCTAACTCGTTTAAGGTCTTGTATGATTCTATTGGAGGGGATGCTATTGGCCTAACATGGAATAAAGACGGTTTGAAGGTAAGTCTGATTTTAGTTTAGTTGTTTTGCTGTCCAGATCTTGGTGGGCCAAAAGACCGTCAATGCAACGTAATTCCCAAATACTACAATATACTCGTCAGTGACAGTATAGTATAGTACAATATACTAACTTAAAACACTTTCAACGTTAAAAAACTACCCGTAGAACTGCCAGTGGGACAGTGCCATGTCAGCTCCACATAGGCACTATCTTTGACTCTAGTGATGTGGAGCTGACATGTCACTAACATGTTGCTGACGTGGCATTACCATGTTGGCCGTTTCGTTAGTTTTTTAGCACAATAAGTGTTCAAGTTAGTACATTGCATTATTAGTAAACATATGGAAAGTAAGTTGTACAGGGTACTATCATATTGTCCCTAAAATTGCATTATTTGTAATTTTGGGTGTAGTACGTTGCATGATATCTTAATTATTCATATCTTTGGTGAAGGCTTATATGTTTTTTATCCACTTACAGAAGCGGGTTAGAGAGGACACTGACACTGACAAGAAAGAAGATGTCGTCGATGTATTGAAAGGTGTAGGCCAGGTCGGAAAAGGGTTTGTGAGGAGTATTTATTCGCTTAAGGTGCCAAAGCTCAGTAATTGAAAACAATAACCCTCAAAACAGATCAAAATTCTGCTATTGAGGATGAATGATGCGTAATTGCAATGACCCATTCTGGGGATTTTCTTCTAGTGGACCCGACCCTTCATTGGACTCCACGCATGGTGAGAGTTGACCACCAGGCTGACAAATAAAATGGCGTCGCGAATTTTCGGTATATGCTGCTCCAGCTTGATTTATTTTGCAGTCACTTCTGAAGTTATTAACTGCATAAGCTTTTGGGAGTTTGTGTCATTGTATCATCAACATGTTTTGTAGATCACATAATCTCTTTTGGATTTTTAATTATTGCTAGATCATAATTACATTGAATGGCTGTATTTTTTCTATTATGGTCATTGATGTTTTTATTTTTATTTCTTTTGGAATTGTCATTACCAAACTACCAATTTTTTGCAATGTCGTCATCACTCTGTTGATGAAGCCGTTTAATTAGTTGGTCATGTGTACGCTACACATTAATAATTAACGGTTCGAGTTATACTTAACGATTTCAAAGTTAAGAAAGTACAAGAAAATAGTGTTCTCTAGAACCTCAATAAAAAAAAAAATCAAACAAAAATGCGGCTTCGTCCATTTGTAGATATGATGATCCAGGCCTGGGTTAAAAACCCAACGAATGTAGAAGAAAAAAGAAAGAGGAGGGGGCGGAAGCAGGGGATTCGTTTCCAATCATTTGTTCTATCCAAGCTGGAAAAGGGGCGAACTGAGAAGCAATGGAAGACAAAGAAGCGGATTTGATTTCAATTTTGCTCGATTTAAGAGCTTGGTTTTTCATGGCTATGGAGTCTATGATGGCGGAGCTTCATCACTACACCATTTTTACCCGCAATTTTCATGATCGTTTAGGCGGTTTAGCACTCCCCACTTTCCGGATCTGCAAAAAAAAAAAAAAAAAAAAAAAAAAAAAGAACCACTCGCCATTTTTGTATTTAACAAAGAAAGAAGGGGCCGACAACAAAGGGCAACAGTTAGGGGCGGTGCAAGAGGGTGGGATTGACGGTCGGTGGGTGAGGCAGTCAAGGGTGGAGAAGAATAGGAACCAAAGAATTTGAATTGATTGGAAAAGTGGGTTGCTGGAACCGTGAATGAGAAAGAAAGTTTAGGTTTCTATTATTAGGGTTATTAAATGTTGTTACATTTAGCCCCCTATAGTTTACAGAAATACCCACATAACCTTATAGTTTACAGAAATACCCACATAACATTAGGTATATGTCAACTCAATATCAGTCTTAGGGGGTGACAAGTTGTACTCGACTTTACCAATCAACTCGTATACCAATCCGTACCAATTATAATTGGTACAAAAAGTCGGTATACCAAACTCTTGGTACGGTAGTGCCGTACCAATTGTGTCTAATTGGTTGGTACATGATACGCAAAAATGACTTCAGTTCGGGCACGATTATTTGCAAGGCATGTTATTTGCAAGGCACGGACAATTGACAAAACTGTTCTCACCCGTACGCGAACGTTTCGTGTGATTATACACGACGTTGTCAGTTAAGTTTCGTATGAAAATACACGAAATGTATTGAGTTATTTCGTGTAGATTTACACGAAATATTAACAAATATTTCGTGTATTTCATACGAAAATTATCTGAAAAATTCGTGTATATTCACACGAAATGTTTATTTACACGAAATAAACATTTCGTGTAAATATACACGAAATGTTGAATAACATTTCGTGTAAAATGATACGAAATGGTTCTCAACATTTCGTGTATATTCACACGAAATCCACAGGAGAAATTTTCCTTTAGATTTCGTATGATTTTACACGAAATGTCATTCAACATTTCGTGTATAATCACACGAAATCTAAAGGAGAAATTTTCCTTTAGATTTCGTATGAATATACACGAAATTTAGTGAATCACTTCGTGTAAATTAGTACGAGTTGAAACTGTCTATTTCGCGTATAGGCACACGAAACACATAGGTAGGATTTTGAGTCTCATTTCGTGTGCCTATACACGATTTACAATGGAACATTTCGTGTAACTACACACGAAATGCACAAAAACATTTCGTGTATAAACACTCGAAACACCCCACCAGTACGAATTTTTTTGCAAACCCAGTTACGTATCCTTTGAAATTGACATTGAAATTGAAAGCTAGGTTGTAAATTGATGTTATAACAATTTTCGACTCAAATTTATACTACAATTACGCATTGTAACATCCAATTTTAGGCATTAAATCTATTAGGGCTTCAAATCCAAATTTGGGTAAATTACCTATTTTTCGGCGAAGACAGCGACGGTAGACGAGGTCCCAGTGGTAGACTTGGCGACATTGAGAATTTTCATCCGAACCATCGTAGAAGAATTGAGTTTTCCGGCGAAGAAACGGTGGTTGGCGTTGGGTACGTCGGAAATGAAGATGGGGAGGAGAGAGACCGACGTTTGAAATGAAATTGTGATTTTTTTTTTTTTGTTATATACTCCCTCCGTCCCATAGAACATTACCCCTTTTGCTATTTTGGGCGTCCCTCTTTAAAGTCCCACTTTCCTAAAAAGGAAACCTTAAATCACTATTCTCTCCACTCATTCTCTCTCCTACATTATTTTAATACTCACAACACCATTATAATTTACTATTCTCTCCACTCATTCTCTCTCCTCCCACTCACAACATCTACTTTAATAACATTATTCCTTATTTTCCGTTCTCAATAGTAAACGGGCAATGTTCTATGGGACGGAGGGAGTATATACAAAGGCATTGTGGTCATTTCAAAGTGCCTTACACATTTGGTGCCTTGCAAATAAAATTCACCATTCAGTTTATTGATATACCGGATATATCGACTTTATTTATTAAAAATATTTATATATATAATAATAATATAATATAAAATAAAAATAATTTAAACGTAAAATCTATTTTCAAGTGAACAGAAACAGAACAGCCGTGGCTCTTTCTTCTTTCTCTCCTTCTGCTGGCGATTCAATTGGCTCCACCATTCGACGCCGGTGCGCGGTGCGCCTCCTCCCACCTCAGTCTGCTGGCCAAGATCTTCCACCGCACGCCTCCTCCCCTTCTAAAGGTAATTTCTCTACTCTCGATTCTCAACTCTCAACCGTGTACCATCACATTCATGTTTTGTTTAGGGTTTGATATTTGTTTTTGTGTTCCTTTCCTTTGTGCTCTCATACATTTGGTAGTGCTTTATAGCTTTTGTTAGCACCATTCTGTAGTTTATTGGGATGAGATATAAGATACTTCTGATTTTGTTTCCATAGATGATTCATTCAGATACTGAGTTTGGCCTAGTAGAAAATTCCCGTTCTCAGTTGTAATTGGTTATAGGATTAATTCTCAATAATCTAAGAAATTTAGAAGCGGGTGGTGGGGGGGGGGTTACCGTGCTGTATAGTTGTTCATATTTGAGGACGCAAATGTATCATACTTTATTTGTAAATTGTGCTATAATGTGAACATTTGGTCTTGGAATAGCTAGGATATAACACATTCAATCTTTTCACTGTGTTGAATTTTCTTGTGCGAGATGGATGTAGTTTGTTGTTTACCTAAATTATATTTGGGGGCCACATCTTGTGTGAGTTTGGGAATAGGATGTTGGAATCTTATCATCATTCTGTAAGCAGATGAATGTTGGGGCGTTTCTTGCTTATTTTTGCAACTTTCTCCCACCTTTTCCACGATTGTTTTCTTTTTTCCTTTTGCATATACTTTTAGCTAATAAAATCACCTGCCGTGATCCTGCTGAATAATCATTTTAATCAAAACATGTTTAATATTTGAAAGAAGTTGGTGATTACCGGTTGGTAATACTACACTGTCTTTTGCTATGGATCCGTTGTACTGAAGAATTTAGGATTTATTCATATTTGATCTTGTTGGTAGTGCAGCTGCTGTAGTTTTCTGTATAACTTGTTTTATTGTACCGTACAAGATTATTTTGCATTCTTATCATTGAGGAGTTTGATGATAAACTTCAATATAGCATTTTGAGCAATCCAATTACAGTTTAATTTAGCTATTCAACCTCCTCTGTGTATGGCTGAATTAGCAGTCAAAGAGGTTCTTCATTTGTTCATAAATTCCATGCTATGAATGCATTTTTTTTTGTCTATGTTTACATATGATATATTCGAATACCAACCGTACCAACCAAGTACCAACCGTACCAATAAACTTGGTATACCAACTTTTGTGATTGGTACTGGTACATATTTTTGTATACCAATTTATACTTGGTTGGTACATGGTATACGTAAAATACAGTCAGTATACCAACCGAACCACCCCTAATCAGTCTCCCACATAAGCCAATTAATGACACTACTGTGACACATCACCCTAAGTTAACGGCAACATTAACAATAGTCTAATAGAATGACCACATAATACCTAAATAGCCAAGTTTAAGGACTCATAGGTAAAAAAATATTGTTTAGTGACGTAAAGTTAAAAAATTAAAAAGTTTGGGAACAAAAAAGATATTTTTCTCAAGACTACTTGTCTCAAACTATGTGATCTTTTTTAACAGTTCATTTAAGCTAAAATTTAATGACAAAGATTATTTACTCCTATATTTTTGCTATCCTTTTTTTTTTTAAATTATTAACCACCTAATATCAATTCTATTAAGCAGGTGGTATTGAAACCAAAAGCTCTCGATGGAGAGAATTAAACCTGCTCAATATGCCGCTTGTACACAAGTCCTTTGGCTTTGTTATCCCTCTTTAAAACTTTTAATTTTGCAAGTTTACAATTAGTTTATAATGAATTGTGAATTAAATTTGGTAAATAAAATGTTGATAGACAAAATTAATTTGAAATTATACATTTATTTTTTTGGCAAAATTTTTCAAATAATGGACATCCCTTTAAAATTAGTCAATTTAGGGCCGGAGGAACTAGGGAGTAACACCGTGTAACTCTCTCCTCACTTTCTTTCAAACAGCTTTCCCCTTCCCCCTTCTGCCCTTCGATCTTCCCCTCCTCCCTCCTTCCTTCATTCCTGACCCCTTTCCCCCACCCGACACGATCAGGGCGGCGTCGGAAAACCTCACCCGACCTTCAACCTGAATGTGGTTACGAAGATCCTGACTTCACATACTACTACAAGGTTTTCTTTAATCTCTATACTTTTCCCCTGTTGTCTTACATTCATCTTTTCATTAAATAATTCAAAGTTCAATTCGGCCAAAACCCACTGTAATTTTTCAACGTTCGAACTCTATTTTCTCATTTCCGATCTATTTTTAGTTCTGTATTTGTCTTCATTTATTAGCTGCGTTCTGCGATGAATTTCATTCCACGATTTCTGTGGATTTGAGACACTATGATTTCATTGAGATTTAACAATATGGTAATGTAATTTGAAATGTTCACTAGTGTTTGGGAGTAATTTATAATTTGGTGCCATGGGGGGGGGGGAGTTCAGAGATGACAAATGTGCACATACCCTTTTCAAATTTTCAGACTTTGTATGATGAAAGAGAAAAGGCAGGGTTTTGGGGTCTTCATGAGAGTTAGAGTAAGAACCCACATAGCTGGTGTTAGAAAACGGAGGCAACGATGCCATTGATTAGTATGGGATATGATGACGGGTTTTCAATTTTAGGGTCTTATTTGGGTTTGGGTTTCAGATCCATCCCACTAACTACTTCCTCAAAATCTTAACTTTTCTTCCTGGCATTGATCAAAGGTTGAAGATGGGGGTATATTAGTCATTTTCTATCTCACAATAATGATACTCGAAGTTGGGTTCTTGAAGGGTCCGGTAACTACTCTTGTAAATCCTTTTTCAAATTCCTGATCTGTAGTTCCAATCCTTCTCCTTTCCCCCTTGTCTCTTTTATTTGGAAGTTAAAAACCCCTTTCACGGTAAGAGCTTTTATGTTGACTTTAGTGCTTAATAAACTTAACACTAATGACAAACTTCAGATTCGTCGGCCCTCAAAGTGTATTTCGCCTGATTGGTGTGTGAATTGCAAGCTTTCTACCGAGTGTCATGATCATCTATTTCTTCATTGCACTGTTACTCGCTATCTATGGAATCATCTCTTTGATGTGACTGGAGAAAATTGGGTGTGTCCTAGTTTATTCAACTCCTTTTTGCTTACTAAGTTTCGAGGCTTTGGACGAGACAAGGATGCAGTTCAATTGTGGGATTGTGGCGTTTTAGCTATCTTGTGGTGTTTATGGATAAAGAGGAATCACAAGACTTTCAGGAATCAGCATCTTCCGAATCAGTTGTTATGGGATAGAGTGGTTTCTACAACTATTTTATGGGCGTTTGCTAATGGTGCTTTTAGAGGAATGTCAATTTCGGATTTGAAACGGGATTGGTCAGATGCGATAGTTTACATTTTGATTGTTACAATTGCTTTTTATTTTTATTTTTTATGGGCAGCCGGTCCATCTCTTGTATATTCTCCTCTTCAATCTAACACATTTCTTTTCTTATCAAAAAAAATAAAAAACAAAAAAAAAAAACACCATACACATTAAAAACCAACACACTCCTCAAAACCCTCAATTCATCTTTTCCAACCATTACCACCACTCGGTCCACTCTCCTTCGTTCTCTCTCCCCATTGTTGGAGCTCTACATATCCATCTACATTACCTGCAAAGAAACATGCCCTACTTTAAAAAAGGACTGTGTGCTAACCCAAAAAGCCACTCTTATGTGGCCTTTCAAACTCTTTAAGTCAATATTGAAAGCAAAGATTTCGTTTTTTGTGGGGGGCTTCATTGGATGTTCAAGCTCACAAGCTGACCCCTCTCCCCTCTCTAGGAAAGGAAGACTAAAAACACCCCCCCCCCCAAAAAAAAAAAATTAAAAAAAAATTAATAATAAAATATATATATATATATATATATATATGTATATATATATATATATATATATATGTATGTATGTATATATATGTATGTATATATATATATGTATATATATGTATATATATATATATATATATATGTATATATATATATATATGTATATATATATATTTTTTTTTTTTTTTTTATTTATTTTTTCTTTTTTGAAGTTTATATAGTTCGGTCATACCCAACCAAACTTTTAAAACAAATTTAGTCACACCCAGCCGCATTTTTAACACAAATTTGGTCATACCCGGCCGAACACTTAAAACAAATTCGGTACTGGTTCGCCCAACTTTTGAATTAGTTCGGCCGCCAGTGACTGGACCTTTGAAAATAAAAAAATGAAATTTTTGGCCGGGTATGACCGATTTTTCTTGAATAGATTGGCTAGCAGTGGCCAAACATGGTGATAAAGTTCGTTCCCTGCTAACCGAAAACCATAATTGCTAGATTTTTTTTCACTCAAATTTTGAGTATGTTTGCAGTTTGTCGGCAAGGTACCCAGGAGAATGTGTATTTGCAGCTTGTTGGGTGTGAGAGTGTTTTTTTTTTCTGTGCGTCTGTTTAAGGAGTTTGAGAGGGTAATTAGTTTAAAAGGGTAAAGAGGGAAAATAAGGGCTTTGTATTAAATTGTTTGGGGTGGGTTTAGTAATACGGGTATACTCAACAATTTTATGGGTTTATATAACAACTCTCTTTCGGTTAATTCTGTTGATGGACACATGACACTAGACCAACCTCCGTTAAATAATTGACGTCTCCATCAACATGATGAGAATGGTAGTTGGGTGATGACATACCAAAATAAGAATAAAAATCAGTGACCACATTTGAATAACAGGTATTGTTGAGTGAACAAAATATCAGTTTTAGCTTATTTATACTCGCTCTCTCTCTCTCTCTCTCTCTCTCATTTTTGAATAAGAAACTACCCTTTTTTGATAGAAAAGGAATTTAATATAGATTTTTGTATTTTTCTTTTTGTTGCTGACGGGACGTCTTACCCTTCTGTTTTGTACTCTTGAGTGTTATATAATAAATTCCATTTTCTATGATAAAAGAAAGAAAGGGTAAGTTCATGTGCTTTTTAATATCAGCAGCGTTTGCTTTGCAAATTGCAATTAACTAAGCCCTACATTCTCACTATTAATCCAACAAAAAGTTGAAGCAAACTAGCCGTCTCTATCTTCCTTTTCTCTGTTCTTCAGTGCCGATACTATTTCCTAATAGATGTTTGAAGAATCTAAAGCAGAGTATGGGGCTTCTCAGCATAATTCGGAAGATCAAGCGCAAAGAGAAAGAAATGCGCATTCTCATGGTGTACGTTTACAAACTCTACCAATGCTATACATTTCTATTTTATGCATGATTAGGATGGCCAAATTTGTAAAGTTTTGTTGATTGTTATTTATGTATGGATGGATGCAGGGGTCTGGATAACTCCGGGAAGACCACGATTGTATTGAAAATCAATGGCGAAGACACTAGTGTTATCAGTCCAACTCTCGGCTTCAACATCAAGACCATGGCCTACGACAAGTAATCTCTTTCTCTCTCTCTCTCTCTCTTTCTCTCTCTCTCATTGCATTTACTTCATTCACTGTTGTTCATGTTGTAGTTATCTGGAGTAAGTTTTACTCCATCATTTACTATCTAAGAGGCGTTTTCTCTAACAATTGTTGTGCTAGGTGCTTAATTTGTTCCAAGTACATAACTGTATTATGCTCCTTTGATAGAGTCAACTGGTGGTCTATCATCCCTCCACCTCTCACACAAAAAGAAGTCCCCTTTTGACTTTCCATTGTCTGTTGGATCGATGTATGGATGCTAAAACTGAACTTGCTAAGCATGTGTAAATGAAAATTTTTTGCACTGGTATTTCTCTTTGATGCGTTGGAAACAAATCCTCTTGCATTAATGGACAATGCCAATGTAAAATATTTAAACTAGCAGCTACTTAACTAGTGCCATAATGGCACTCATCTGAACGGCCCGTTAGTTTTAAGGATGTAACGCCCCCAAAAACCCGAATCTATTTTCAGGATCCCAAATTTTTGGACGCATTACTTAATCTAACACAAACTAAATGTTAAGATAACCTCAAGGTTTTATTACATAAATATTTCTTCAAAAATACAATGATTCATCCCTAATATTCTAGAGTTACAACTCAGATGACAAAATGCTTTAATTACAAAACATCTTTAACCACAACTAATAATCTTCAAACTTCCAACTAGCTCACACTAGTCTTCGTCCAACCGTCTAACCTGGAAGGTAGAGAAGAAAAGGAAAGGGATGAGCGAACAATGCTCAACAAGTTCTTATACGGACCTCTTCGGGTACTAAGAAGAGGTGACCGCAAAACGAATAACTTCAAGAGTACAATATAACGAACGAAACAAAATATCAAATACAAGTTTAACAACTATCAATACGAATTACCAAACGAATAATCAAAGGTTCACATATATATATAGCATATAGCATGGTCATATAAGCGATCCAACGACCTCAATAAACACTAAAACCCACAAAGGGTACGAAAAGCCCACAGAGAGCACTAAAGCCCACGAAGATTATAAATTGCTCACAAAGAGCCCCAAAACTAAGTAGTGTATCCGGAACACCCCACTACTAATTCTCAGTAGTGTAATGCCTTAATAGGCCAAATCAATATACCCCGTCACTACGGGTTGTTTAACTTAATATGATCATGCATAGAACGAAAGGGTAACGAATAACGAATGCAACTTAAGAAACAAAAAGTGATAACGAATCACAAAGTAAGTTTCTCTAGCGAATACAATAGTATGAAAACCAATAGTGTGAAATTAATGAAAACAATTTAATTTCACGAAGGTCAACAATAACAATGTAGGATTTATTTGAAAGACGCAAGTTCGAAGGAGACAAAGCAAATGCTAACCGAGGTTAGCTTAACGTTTCAAAGACGGTAATTCTCAAGGAAATATAGAAATCCTAACCAGAGGAGTCAAGAAATAAATAAACCTAAAGACGTATAATCACTTACCTCCTCGATTATGCAACCTTAAGGAAAAACTTGAACTCGCACTAGTCGCCTTATCTTGCTTGCCAAAATCTAAAATCAAATTAAAATATTACAATCCCTTTTATGAACCTCTTTAATTAGAGTAACTATATAGAATACAATGTCCATTAATAAATCTAGGGGTTAAATTATAGTTTCCCAAATCTCTACGGTTCCCAGATTTAATTTAAGTCTAGGGGATGGGTTAAACTGTAAATCCATAATTATTAAGGTTACTAAATGTCAGTTCTCATAATTTATAAACCGATCTTATATAAAAAAAATATTTTAGTCTGGTTTAAATATGAAAATTTTAATAAAGTACAAGGGTGCTAACCGAAACTTGTTAAGGGTACCTAGACATCTTCACGTACAATCCCTTTCCCAAACTCTCACAAGTCACTTTCATATGTACTTTGACCAATTATATATGTACAAATCCATACTTGCATGACATAAACACCATACATCATTTTCCATCATTAAGCTCATACTATATACATTAGCATACACACAGACTCACTCACACATACACATTCGACACACACAGATAATCCAATTTTTATTTTTATTTTTCCCCATTCTGTATTAATAATTTGACACTCTTAAGGTACTAACACACACACCTACAAACTGGCACACAGACAAACACACACCGACGCACACACTATTGCACAAAGACACACACAAACGCACATCATATACTAATAAATAAACAGACACAACCACACTTTACCATTTTTATTCAGATCAGCCCCCTCCCCTTTTTTTTAATCTGACTATTCAATTTGTCTTTTCTAAACTGGCGCTATTATTTACTAGATATTAACTAAAACAACAACTACTACAAAATAATGGACATAATATTTACCTTATAAGTTGTATAGGCTTCTTACAAGCTTCTCTCTCAGCCTCCTTCCCTCCTAACTGATGATCACGCCACACTCTTTCTCTTGTCAAAGTATCTTCAGAAATTTGAAATGAGAAACCTATACACAAGGCTCTTATTTATACTAAAGGAACACGTTAATTACAAGGCAGATACATTAACTCTCTATGGGGAATATGAAGGAGGTTCAAGAAACTATTAAGTTCATGCCTTATCTTATTCAAGCATAGAATTATTCAAGGTACATAGAATTATCTAGAGTAAAAAGATAAAATTATTTTTCTAATTATTAATTAATATTAATTATTTCCTGGTTATTACATACTTACCCCCTTAAAAGAAGTTTGGTCCCCAAACTTGACGTACCTGATCAAACAAAAAGCTTGGGATACTTGTCGCGCATCTCGCTCTCGAGTTCCCATGTCGCTTCCCTTTCAGAATGGTTACTCCATTGAACCTTGACAAAGGGAATGACACGCCTTCTTAGAACTTCTTCTTTCTTGTCCACCACACGAACAGGATGCTCCTCATAACTAAAGTCCTCTTGAATCTTCAATGGTTCATACTGAATTACATGACTAGAGTCCGACACATACTTCCTTAGCATCGAGACATGGAAGACGTTATGAACTCTGGATAACATGGGAGGCAAGGCAAGTTTATACGCTATTTCTCCAACACGTTCCAAAACCTCAAAGGGTCCAACAAAACGAGGGCTAAGTTTGCCTCGTATACCAAATCTCATAATCCCCTTAGTTGGAGATATCTTCAGAAACACATGTTCTCCGACCTTAAACTCAAGTTCACGACGACGATTATCTGCATAAGACTTCTGTCTGCTTTGTGCTGCGAGTAACCTCTTCCTGATTAATTGAACCTTCTCTACGGTGACTTGAACCAACTCGGGTCCTAGCAATTGCCTTTCTCCTACTTCATCCCAACAAGTTGGAGATCGACACTTACGACCATAAAGAGCTTCATAAGGCGGCATCTCTATACTCGCATGAAAACTGTTGTTATAAGTTAACTCAATCAAAGGCAAATGATCATCCCAACTTCCCTTCCAATCCAATGTACAAGCCCTAAGCCTGTCTTCCAAGGTCTGAATTGTTCTTTCGGACTGACCATCAGTTTGCGGATGAAAAGCTGTACTCATGCTCAAGTTCGTGCCCAAAGCTCGCTGTAGACTCTTCCAAAACTTGGATGTAAATCTTGTATCTCGTTCTGACTCAATAGATACAGGTACTCCATGCAATCTTACGATTTCTCTTATGTAAAGCTTTGCCAGCACTTCGATAGAGCAGTTACCCAAATAGCAAGAAAATGAGCAGACTTGGTCAATCTATCAACAATGACCCAAATGGCGTTGTACCCAGCTTTGTTTTTGGCAGCCGATTAGCAAAGTCCATAGTGATATGCTCCCACTTCCACTCGGGTATAGGTAAAGATTGCAACAATCCGCCCGGTCTTTGATGTTCAATCTTAACTTGCTGGCAAACTAAACATCGAGAAACGAATTCTGCTATTTCTCTCTTCATATTATTCCACCAAAATGTATCTCGCATATTCCGATACATCTTCGTACTTCCTGGGTGAACTGCAAACTTTGAACAATGAGCCTCAACCATAATTTCCTGTTTAAGCTTAGCATCAGATGGCACACATATCCTTGAGCCATATCGCAGAATGCCCTCTTTATAAATGCGGAACTCCGTCTTTTCCCCTTCGTTCAAGTTTTTCGATATGTCCATCAACTCTGCATCACCAGCTTGTGCCTCCTTGATCTTCTCTATCAAGCTTGGAATAACGCTCAAATGTGCCAAATAGCCCTTATCACCTCGAACATTAACTTTCATAGAAAAGGGTTCAACCTCATTCACACCACAACTTCCAGCTTCCATCAGAGATGCCAAACTCCTTTTATGTTTACGACTCAAAGCATCAGCGACAACATTGGCTTTTCCCGGATGGTACAAAATTGTGTAATCATAATCTTTAATTAACTCCAACCACCTCCTTTGCCTCATATTCAACTCTTTCTGAGTGAAGATATATTTAAGGCTCTTGTGATCAGTATAAATTTCACATGACTCGCCATACAAATAATGTCTCCAAATTTTAAGTGCGAAAGCAATGAGCCCAACTCCAAATCATGAGTAGGATAATTCTTCTCATAATTCTTCAATTGCCTTGATGCGTAAGCAATTACCTTCCCATTTTGCATCAACACACATCCAAGGCCACTTAATGAAGCGTCGCTATAGATAACAAAACCTCCCGTTCCCGTTGGCAAGGTTAAGATTGGTGCAGATACTAATCGCCTTTTTAACTCTTGGAAACTAGCCTCACATTTATCCGTCCACACAAATTTTATATTCTTCTGCATCAACCTTGTCATTGGCATAGCAATCTTAGAGAAACCTTCCACAAAACGACGGTAATAGCCTGCCAACCCTAGAAAACTCCTCACCTCCGTGACAGTAGTTGGCCGCTCCCATCCCATAACAGCTTCAATCTTTGCAGGGTCCACAGAAATGCCTTCTTTTGATACCACATGCCCCAAAAAGGCAACCTTCTCTAACCAGAAGTTGCACTTCTTGAACTTTGCATACAACTTCTTCTCACGCAGAATCTTAAGAACTAATCTCAAATGCTCTTCATGTTCCTCCCTCGTCTTGGAGTAAATCAGTATGTCATCAATGAATACAATAACACACCGATCCAAAACTCCTTAAATACTATTCATCAAGTCCATGAAAACAGCGGGGGCATTAGTCAACCCAAACGGCATCACCAAAAACTCATAGTGACCGTATCGGGTTCTAAATGCAGTTTTAGCAACATCCTCGTCCTTTACCTTCAACTGGTGATATCCAGAACGAAGGTCTATCTTGGAAAAATAGCATGCTCCTTGCAGCTGATCAAACAAATCGTCAATTCTCGGTAATGGGTACTTATTTCTCACGGTGGCCCGATTCAACTCTCGGTAATCAATACACAACTGCATCGACCCATCCTTCTTTTTGACAAACAACACCAGAGCACCCCAAGGGGATGTACTTGGTCGAATAAATCCCTTGTCCAACAACTCTTTGAATTGCTCCTTTAGCTCCTTAAGTTCAGTAGGGGCCATACGGTATGGGGCTTTTGAGATAGGGCCGGTACCAGGTACCAACTCTATAGAAAACTCCACTTCTCTATCTGGAGGAAGACCAGGCAAGTCTTCGGGAAACACATCAGGAAACTCCTTAACAACAGGAAGCGTTTCCAAAGCCACACCTTCTTTATTGTTATCGAGGATACTAGCAATGAATCCTTGACAACCCTTCCCCAAGAGCGCTTTCGCGCCTTTAGAGCAATGATGATCTTTGGTGTAGCTACTTGCTTAGAACCTTTGAACTTAAATTCTGACTCTCCCTGAACATTGAAGGTCACTTCCTTCTTATAGCAATCTACCTTAGCATGGTAAGCTGCTAATCAGTCCATACCCAAGATTACATCAAAATCTTGGATGTCCATAATAATAAGATCTGCATCTAACACCTTATTTCCCAAGTGCACAGGACATGTTCTAAGAATGGAGGTTACAGGCACAGACTTTTTCATAGGAGTATCAATAACTAATTCATAATTTAGTTTTTGAACAGGAAAATTCAAACGACGAGCAAAATGTGAAGATACTATGGAATGTGTAGCACCAGGGTCTAATAAGGTATATGCATTGCGAAAATAAATTTGTATGGTACCTGCCACCACATCATTAGAAGCTTCAGCATCCCTAGCTGTCATGGCAAAAACTCTTCCTTGCTGCTTAGTCTTTTCTTTATCATCTTCTTTCTTTGCATATCTCTCTTTTAAAGGCTGTGGACAGTCCTTTATCTGGTGGCCCACCTTTCCGCAATTAAAACAAGCACCTGTAGTACGATAACATGCCTTGGTCATATGCTTACCCCCACAAGTCCAGCACACTACATTGTTCCCATTAGTCTGATTCAGGTTCTTGTTTGGCTGAAAACTCCATTGATTGCGGTTATTTTCAGTTGCCCTCCTCTTGCCGTTGTTACTACTTTGGTTGCTTGACTGACCACGAACTCGAGTTGAGCTATCATCTGCTCCTCTCTTCTTTTCATCCTTCTTCTTTTTAAACTCCATAGATTCTTGCTCGATAAGTCGAGCTCGATCCAACACTTCAGCATAAGTAGGGAGCTTCAAAGCAGTTAAGCGATATGCAATTCGCGAGTTCAACCCTCTCTCAAACTTTCGAGCCCTTTGACTCTCATTGTCAAAGAACACTGGGGCATAGCGTGAGAGTTCTATAAACTTCGCATCATACTCATCCACTGTCATCTCTCCTTGCGCCAGGTCTAAGAATTCAACCATCTTCCTATCGCGTACAACCGGAGGAAAGTATTTGTTGTTGTATGCCTCAACAAACATGTTCCAAGTATACTCCTCAATCCCTTCTTGCTCAATTCGACGTTTATCTGCCTTCCACCGTTGGTCTGCTTCACCTTCTAGCACAAAGGTGGCAAATGTGACTCTCTACGCGTCAGTGCACGCCATCATTTCAAATATCTTCTCCATGTTTTCCATCCAATGTTTTGGTTTGGTTGAACCAGGTGCTCCAGAAAAAGATTTCGGATTAAGTTTCTGAAAACTCATTAGTGGATTGGTGCCTTGTGGTGCTAAAGGTGAAGTTTGTACTTGAGCCGCTTTCCCCATTTCCGTAACGATAGCTTGAGTCAAACCTTGTAGAATGACTGCCAAATCATTGTCGGTTTGATTTGCTTCATCATTCGCCCCTGGCCCTTGAGCAGCACAACCAGAGCGACGACGCCTTCCACCCCAATTTCTTCCAAACATTATTATCTAATAAATCAAATCTCAAGTTAGTTAAAGCTCAAACTAACGAGTAACTAAAATCTTAATTTTATCTAAGGGCATAACTAATTTCATGTAGGTAGGTTCTCTATTGATGCTAAGTCAAGATTCTTCTAATCATCACTTTAGTTCTAAAACCTCGGGACCTAAAACCTAAGCTCTGATACCATTCTTTAACGGCCCGAGCCCGAAGCCCGACCCGCTATGTAGGTACCACACACTTGCCAACTAAGCACCTCCTCAATTGGGTCAACCACAGCCCATCACAGGCCTCCAAAAGTCCAATGGATAATTTGATACTTAGTAGTAATGTATGGGCCTTCTATATATCACAATAAATTTTCACATATTTTCGATGTGGGATGGGGGATATCACAATCTCCCCCGCTTAAACCCTTGCCGTTCCTGGAAAGGCCAATCAATACCCAGATCGTACCCCCGGGCTAGCTCGCAAGCCTTAAGGCCGGGGTTCTGCTTTGATACCATTCTGTAACGCCCCCAAAAACCCGGATCTATTTTCAGGATCCCAAATTTTTGGACGCATTACTTAATCTAACACAAACTAAATGTTAAGATAACCTCAAGGTTTTATTACATAAATATTTTTTCAAAAATACAATGATTCATTCCTAATATTCTAGAGTAACAACTCAGATGACAAAATGCTTTAATTACAAAACATCTTTAACCACAACTAATAATCTTCAAACTTCCAAGTTCCAACTAGTTCACCCTAGTCTGCGTCCAACCGTCTAACCTGGAAGGTAGAGAAGAAAAGGAAAGGGATGAGTGAACAATGCTCAGCAAGTTCTTATACGGACCTCTTCGGGTACTAAGAAGAGGTGATCGCAAAACGAATAATTTTAAGAGTACAATATAACGAACGAAACGAAATATCAAATACAACTTTAATAGCTATCAATACGAATTACCAAACGAATAATCAAAGGTTCACATATATATATATATACTCCCTCCGTCCCACCTTAGTGTAGACTTCTTTCCTTTTTCGTCCGTCCCACCTTAGTGTAGACTGTCAAAATTAGAAAGTTTTTTATTATTTTTTATTTTCCCTACCCCACCCACTCATTCTCTCTCTTCATTTTTCACCATACAATTTATTCAACCAACCTACTATTCACTCCACTCATTCTCTCTCTTCATTTTCTACCACACATTTTCATTATCTTAATAATATTCCTTAGTTATTGTGCCCACCACCTTAGTCTACACTAAGGTGGGACGGAGGGAGTATATAGCATATAGCATGATCATATAAGTGGTCCAACGACCTCAATAAACACTAAAACCCACAAAGGGTACGAAAAGCCCACAGAGAGCACTAAAGCCCACGAAGAGCATAAATAGCTCACAAAGTGCCCCAAAACTAAGTAGTGTATCCGGAACACCCCACTACTAATCCTCAGTAGTGTAATGCCTTAATAGGCCAAATCAATATATCCCGTCACTACGGGTTGTTTAACTTAATATGATCATACATAGAACGAAAGGGTAACGAATAACGAATGCAACTTAAGAAACAAAAAGTGATAACGAATCACAAAGTAAGTTTCTCTAGCGAATACAATAGTATGAAAACCAATAGTGTGAAATTAATGAAAACAATTTAATTTCACGAAGGTCAACAATGTAGGATTTATTTGAAAGACGTAAGTTCGAAAAAGCAAATGCTAACCGAGGTTAGCTTAACGTTTCAAATACGGTAATTCTCAAGGAAATATAGAAATCCTAACCAGAAGAGTCAAGAAATAAATAAACCTAAAGACGTATAATACTTACCTCGATTATGCAACCTTAAGGAAAAACTTGAACTCGCACAAGTCGCCTTATCTTGCTTGCCAAAATCTAAAATCAAATTAAAATATTACAATCCCTTTTATGAACCTCTTTAATTAGAGTAACTATATAGAATACAATGTCCATTAATAAATCTAGGGGTTAAATTATAGTTTCCAAATCTCTACGGTTCCCAGATTTAATTTAAGTCTAGGGGATGGGTTAAACTGTAAATCCATAATTATTAAGGTTACTAAATGTCAGTTCTCATAATTTATAAACCGATCTTGTATAAAAAAATATTTTAGTCTGATTTAAAAATGAAAATTATAATAAAGTACAAGGGTGCTAACCGAAACTTGTTAAGGGTAACTAGACATCTTCACGTACTATTCCCTTTCCCAAACTCTCACAAGTCACTTTCATATGTACTTTGACCGATTATATATGTACAGATCCATACTTGCATGACATAAACACCATACATCATTTTCCATCATTAAGCTCATACTATATACACAGACTCACTCACACATACACATTCGACGCACACAGATAATCCAATTTTTATTTTTATTTTTATTTTTCCCCCATTCTGTATTAATAATTTGACACTCTTAAGGTACTAACACACACACCTATAAATTGGCACACAGACAAACACACACCGACGCATACACTATTGCACAAAGACACACACAAACGCACATCATATACTAATAAATAAACAGACACAACCACACTTTACCATTTTTATTCAGATGGCTATTCAATTTGTCTTTTCTAAACTGGCGCTATTATTTACTAGATATTAACTAAAAGAACAACTACTACAAAATAATGGACATAATATTTACCTTATAAGTTTATAAGCTTCTTACAAGCTTCTCTCTCAGCCTCCTTCCCTCCTAACTGATGACCACGCCACACACTCTTTCTCTTGTCAAAGTATCATCAGAAATTTGAAATGAGAAACCTATACACAAGGCTCTTATTTATACTAAAGGGACACGTTAATTACAAGGCGGATACATCCACTCTCTATGGGGAATATGAAGGAGGTTCAAGAAACTATTAAGTTCATGCCTTATCTTATTCAAGCATAGAATTATTCAAGGTACATAGAATTATCTAGAGTAATAAGATAAAATTAATTTTCTAATTATTTATTAATATTAATTATTTCCTGGTTATTACAAAGGAACATCCCTCTGACCCTAAATGAATGTTGAATGAAATCTCAGAAATTAAGGAGGTTGACTTTTATGCACTTTTAGTAACACTCATATATAGATACCCTTAATGATCCCACTATGTTATTACAATGCAAAGAACGAAATGCTAGTTTATACGGTTTGGTAACTTCACTTGTATACTCATTGTTTTGTAATGCACATATCATTGTAAAAATACTTTGGTGTTACCTCTTTTTGCCTTGATCTTATTAGCTTCCCTATCTTTTCTAATTTGACTTTGATGATTATTTGAATATTTAAAGTAATATGTGCTGCATTGGCAGGTATACACTTAATATATGGGATGTCGGTGGCCAAAAAACAATAAGATCTTATTGGAGGAACTACTTTGAGCAAACTGATGGTTTGGTGTGGGTTGTTGATAGCTCGGATCTTCGGAGGTTGGATGATTGTAAATTTGAGCTGGATAATCTCTTGAAGGAAGAGGTATGCTCACTTTGCATCTTTTGTTGTCAATTGTCAACTGATATATCTGCTCTTTCAGAAAGCTGGGCTGGAAATTCGGGATTTGGATTAACGTTGTTGCACAAGTTTGACATTTGTTTCTTTTTTCCATCAATGTAGACAATCCAATTAAGTTCCTCAATACACTATGCAATTCAATTTTAAGACTTGCAAACAATTTATTGTAGAATGCTGCAATATCTATAAAAGCATATTCTGGTCTCTGGAGTAATGGTAAATTTGAAGTGGATATTGCATATTAGAATACTTGCATCTCTTGGAATATCCGTTCTTTTCTTTGTGGATTGCAGTCTCATTTACCTGGCCTATTACAATTGTTATCACATGCACTTCACTTTTTAACTACTGGATATTGACAGTATTGTTTAAAGCGTTAATGTAACGCTTATGTGGTAGTTTGACACCTGATTGAGTGCATTTATTAGTTATTGTAAACTAAGGCCTATTATTTGGTGTTTGCTTCCTCTCTCATTAGACCCATTTTCTCTAACCACCCATCTCGTAAATTTTCTAGCAATCATTACAAAACCACTAATAAAACCATAAAAATAGAAGAAATCACATGTCTAAACAGGGTATAACAATCTTTTGCATTAGCCCATATTTCTTGCTTTTATACATAGTACATTTTATCTGTCTTGTGTCTTGATAAGGATGAATACCTAATTTATTAAATCCTAAGATGCCTCTTTTGTGATCTCAGTAATGTTCAGTAGCCATGCATTTTAAGTATTATGTTGGTTGTGTGATCCTTCTTTCACCTTGATGGAGTTACATTGACTTTGAGATACTTTTATTGGCCATATCTTTACATGAGTCAAGCACTGAATGCTGCATGGTTATTCACCCACTTTATGTTGCACTCTTTTTCATGGGAGAGTGGATTTAGTATATTTGTGGAGTTCAATCTGCTATGAAGCTACCCTAACACTATGGGGGGTTTTTCACTCTTGGGAAATGCCATTATTAGTACCTTTAAATTTTGAAAAAATAAAACTCCATCCGTCCCAGATTAAGGTTCACACTTTCCTTTTTGGTACGTCCCATAGTAAGGTCCACACTTTGCTTTATTTCTAAAATGGCAAAAAAACCTATGCTTAACTAACCTATTTTTTACCAACTTGAATTGTGAACAAGTGTTTTGGACAATTATGTCCGCAACCCACTTGAATTGTTTACCCCATTTTTAGTGTTTCCTTAATAAGTGTGCAAACCCACTTGTGTGAACCTTACTTTGGGACGGAGGGAGTATAGCTTTTTACTGCTAAAAGCATTCCTTTAGCTATCATGACCCCTTATGCTTTCGGTACAAATTGCATTATATTTTTATATTAACCCCTTTTTAGACCAACTTTAGATAAATATCAGTCTTATTTCCTACCTCTAAATCAACCTTGACCCTCTTCCCAGATATATCATGGCTTCGCCACCGAGCACGACCATTGTGATATCTAATTATGTCATCTTAAATGCTCTAATTTTCATTGCAATGTTAATGAAGATTAAAAGATTATCTTTCTTAGTTTGATTGCATATTCACGTGGATCAGGGACTTGCCAAACAGTAGTTGTTGGAACTTTGACTTCTTGATTTTATTCACTTCTTCCTTTGTTTGGCTTGTTCTCATAAACATGACTAAATTTCAACTACATATCTGTCAATAGCTGTGCATACTGTTTTTGATGTGTTTTATGGAAGATAACAAAGCTTACTTCATTGATTCTCTGACAGAGGCTATCAGGAGCGTCATTATTTATTTTTGCAAATAAGCAGGATATAAAGGGTGCCCTTTCACCTGATGGGATAGCCAAAGTAAGTGTGTAGCCTAATGCCATATCAGAGCGCGTGAGCATATATAAATCTGAAAGCTTGTTGCAATAATTTTTCTTGAGCAATAGAGTGCAACCGCCTAAAATGGCTCTTTTATGTCTATTATACTTGGTTAACTTTTGTATACAAGTAGTTCTTATCTTATTGCTACTACAGAATGGAGTTGGCCACTTAATGAGCAAAAAGTTGAGATGATCTTGTCTATTATAATTGCTCGTCTTACTTTGACTTTTATGGTCAATTCGATTGAACTTTCACTTTTTTTTTTTAAATGATAATCTAATTATCCTCATGAAATCTTAAAAAATATCTTTGATGCACCATTAAAAATACTACTAATGAAAATTTTTAGGATTTCATGAGGATAATTGTTTTATCATATTTTTTGGTCAATGTTCAATCAAGTTGACCATAAAAGTCGAAATATGACATTTTATGAGAGATGGAGGGAGTATTAGATAGTAAAAACATTGCTTTTATTAATTTGTATTGTACTAATGCAGGTGCTTAACTTGGAAGGGATTGACAGAACTAGACATTGTAGAATAGTGGGTTGCAGTGCATTCACCGGAGAGGGGCTGCTGGAAGGATTCGGTTGGATGGTTCAAGATATTGCTTCCCGGATTTATGTGCTCGATTAACTCTCACTCTAATCTTCAACGAAGATTTGTACTCTTTTAACTATTGCCTCGGCTTTGAATCACATTCGGGTAACTTTAGAATGTACAATTTGCAACGAGGGATCCAACTAAGTTGTTTGAGTATACTGTAAAGTAAAAAGTTACTGTAGTGAAATTTATTTACTTGGAAACTGGGATTGATTGAGGGCGAGCCTTGGCGCAACGGTTAAGTTGCTCCTTTGGTGACTATAAGATCACGGGTTCGAACCTTGGCGAACAGCCTCTTGGCGCATTGGGGTTTGCCCTTTTTTAAACTGGGATTGATTCCAAGAATTATCTATTATGAATGTATGTTGTTGTTTCCCTTTGGAATTTAAGATGTGTACTTGAATGTGTGTCTGCTTATGCAAAGCCTTGTTCTGGTGGAATTGATGCCCAGACAATTTTGATTGATTGATTAGTTAGTGAAGAAAGCTTGGTCATACTTGATTGATGAAATGTGATACTCTTCCCGGAAAGATAGTTCCGCTTTTACTTTGATAGTCTTGATTGAACTCCGATTAATACTTTATGAAAATTCAATTATTTTAATTATATTTTTAAAATTATTATTGGTAGTATAATTAATGGTAAAAGGTGATACTAAACTATTTAACACTGTATAACACAGTTTTAGGTATACTTGATAATTTTACGGATGTGAAAAATAAGACTCATATTGAAATAGTATCTACATAATTCAGCTCAATAAGACTCGTAAATTTCAATTTCATATAAACTTAAATCACCGATAAACTAAACTGAATTTTCGGTGATTGCAATCGCACAACGGTATAACAATCAACTAAGATATAATCATTTTTAACCTTATAACAAACAATTTAGATATATACTCCCTCTGTCCCGCTACAAACCGCACACTTTCTATTTTGGGCGTCTCATTACAAACCGCACACTTCCTAAAATGGCAAAGAATCTTTACTATTCCCTCCACTCATTCTCTCTCCTACATTATTTTAATACTCACAACACCATTATAATTTACTATTCCCTCCACTCATTCTCTTTCCTATTTAACTTTTACACTCATAACATTTATATCATTATTTTTTTTCTTAATCCCCGCGCAAATAGTAACAATGCGGTTACTAGCAGGACGGAGGGAGTATTTTTTTTAAATGAACGGACTGTCTTTATTGAAAGAACATGCTGTATGCGTAAAGACAATCCTACACTTGCTTGAGATCGAACGGCCATTAACCTAATACTAAGACTTGTGTAGATTAATTTGGTCAACTTAAGCATTGGCTAATCCTTTTCTAAAAATGGAGTGATTAGGAATAGAGATGTTAATCGGTCCAATTCTGTCGGTTTCGGTCTAGTCCTATCAATTTCGGTCTCTAATCGGTCACGGTTTAAACGGTCCACTTTAAATGGTCCGCCAAAATTGCGAACCTAGACCTACCTCTCTCGGTTTCGATTTTAAACGGGTCACTAACGGGTTACACCTAAACGAAATAAAAAAACGTATATATATAAATATATAATTCGAAATCAAGTAATTAACGAGCAACGAGCCAAAAAATAACATTCAACAACACACAATTCAAAACAAAATGACTCAAAGTCTCAAATGAGTCATAAAACGAGTCAACAACTTCAAACGTAAAGTGATAAATAAAGTTCAAAACACAAACAAACTTCAACATCAAGTTTTAGTGTTTTACTAGTTAAAAACTTTAAAGTACTAATCAAACATGAAATGATAAAATAAGTCAATAATCATAAATATCATCTTCACTCTTCGGTCTTCAAACACATCCACATTTAGTCTTCAACCACATTTGATATCAAGTAGAGATGTTAATCGGTCCAACCCTGTCGATTTCGATCTAGCCCTATCGATTTCGGTTCCTAAACAGTCGCGCTTTAAACGGTCCGCTTTAAACGATTCGCCAAAATTGCAAACCTAACTCTGTAAAAACCCGATTTAATAGATCCGAACAAGCGATTATCGACCCTATTAACATCTCTAATTAATTAGGAACCTGGTTCTAAAAGGCAGTTAGTTAATTGAAAGGTTAAAGAAAGGGAAACACAATCAAGTAGTTAAAAAGCGCGGGATGAAGATTGAGCATAATTAAATCAGTCAATACAACGGCGTCTCTCCGTTAAGCCGACATGCGGCTGGGCCACCGTACAGCGACACCGTGCAACGCCATCACCACTCTTCAAAACCCTCAAAAGTAGCAGTAATTCAAGAACAGATTCCCAAGAGAAAATCTAAAAATGGTGCACAGCGCGTACGATTCGTTCGAGCTTCTCAGCAATTGCCCAACCAAGATCGACGCAATCGAATCCTACGGCTCCAAAATTCTCGTCGGCTGTTCTGATTACTGCCTCCGTATCTACGCCCCCGAATCTTCCTCCGGTGCTGACCGATCTCCGCCTTCCGATCGACTTACTCAAACCCTAGAACTTAAAAAGGACCCCTACGTGCTTGAGAAGACGGTCAATGGATTTGCCAAGAGGCCCTTGGTGGCGATGGAGGTGCTCGGGTCCAGAGAGCTTTTGCTTTCTCTCTCTGAATCGATTGCGTTCAATCGGCTTCCCAATCTAGATTTGTTTGCGGTGATTACCAAAGCTAAAGGTGCTAATGCTTATTCGTGGGATGATCGTAGGGGGTTCCTGTGCTTTGCCAGGCAAAAGAGAGTTTGCATTATCAGACACGATGGTAAATATCCTTGTATTTCTGCTCAACTAATTTTGTATACTTAAGTTGTTGTTATCGTTGTCGTTATTGTTTTTTTTTTTTTTTTTTTTTTTTTTTGAGATTTTGAATTTGATTAAAGAAAAGTAATTGTACATTACAATTAACTACTTGAAGCTAACATGTTGAACTTGTGTATAATCAGATTCGAAGAAGAAGGAAACAGAAAAGAAAAAAAAAAAAGTTTACCAGATAGTGAGCCAAAACCCCATACTTAATATTCCTTTAGGGTATGGTTCAACTATTCTAGGAAATGAGAAGTGAAATGAATAATTATGTTACCCCTATCAGTTGTTTGTTCCGTAGGCACCACTTGAATGGCCTAATTTGCAAGTCAATTACTTAAAAGTAACATAATTACTCATGTTAGGCACTCCAGTAGCATTTTTTTGTTGCATCTACCATTCTAGCTTATTTATTTCATGCATTTGGGGTATAGTTGAAATGTTAATTGCAAGCTTAATTGTCTTGAGCCCCTTTGAATGGAATATTGAAAACAGGAATGATTCTCTAGTGGAATGAATAGAGGCAGTAATTTATATGAAGGCATGTCTTGACAAAACTGTTTTTGATCTAATTATGCTCTTCGATGCTCGGACTCTTTGGTTTACCCGCCGTACCCGTGTCGGACACTCCTATTTTAGTCTTGTTAATAAGGGTCCGGCGGGGTAAACCAAAGAGTCCGAGCATCATATTATTTATACTTATACGTAGCACTCTAGAAGCCTCCATGCTTTTGGTCAATGTTCCTTAAAAAGATATGCTAATAGAATTGTAGTTTCTCTCTTCCCCGGATAGTCAAACTGTTTAGTCAGAGACCGTTTTGTATTTCTTTTTTGTCTACTTAATTGTTCTTGTAACCCCTTTTTTATTTTTATTTTTGATTGAAAATAGCAAAGCATCAACTTACATATTGCTTGCGTGAAACTTTGTGGTCTCTTCAGTTTCCTGCCACATTCATACTCCCTCTGTCCCAAAATGAATGTCTAAAAAAGATTTCAATTTTGCTCTTAATCAAGAGCAAATTAGATTTTTTTTTGGACATTCATCATGGGGCGGAGGTAGTATTAGATTATTGTCTACATGTTTGACCTAGCATATATAAGGATAGTTTTTTATTTGAATTTCTTCACCTATGTAGGGGGACGAGGATTCGTGGAGGTTAAAGAATTCGGTGTTCCAGATACTGTTAAGTCAATGTCTTGGTGTGGTGAGAATATATGCCTGGGGATTAGAAGAGAATACATGATTCTGAATGCTACAAATGGTGCATTGTCAGAGGTTTTTCCTTCTGGGAGGATTGCGCCACCATTAGTTGTTTCTCTTCCATCTGGAGAACTTCTTCTGGGGAAGGTACTCTCATCTTTGTGTTTAACTAGTTTAAGTCACACTTTTGTACCCTATCTTACAGAAGACTCAACTTTCTATTTTGATGCATCATGCTGGCAACTAAATAAGTGTTAAGTGTGCCCTCTCTTTTGTGCCTTTGGTTGGGAGAGAATCCGAACAAACTATCCTTAATAAACTAAACCATATTGCAAAGCTTATAAATGAAATGATGTTGCCTTACACCAAAATTATTCTGGAACCTTCCTTTTTAGAGTTGGATGAAGGCTGTAATCATCTTATAAATATTTATCAGACTAGCAACTCATCAGGCAAATCAGTTTTGGACAAAATTGGGTTGGAAGCTCCTATTTATGGAAAATTTCTAGTCATCATATATTATTCACGAGTGCATGCAGGTTATGAAGCATTTTTGACTTTTGATCCCCCAAAATAACTACAGTTTTTCTCTTAGAACCATTTCATAGTGTTTTCTTTGATAGCCAGATTTGTTCCAAATTTCTGAGACATCAATTAATTTGCAAGAAACATAAGTAAGCATTATAGTTTACCATCCAACTGGTAAGCTTGTATAATGTATATGCGCTTTTCCTCAAGAGCCTTAATTTTGTTTTTTATTTAGGTAACACCGAAGAAATCTTTTAAGTATGCCTGAATAAATCATCAATCTCAATTGTTTATGCATTTAGGATAACATTGGAGTGTTTGTGGATCAAAATGGAAAGCTTCTACAAGAAGGCAGGGTTTGTTGGTCTGAGGCCCCTACAGTTACTATCATTCAGAAGCCATATGCAATAGGTCTCTTACCGAGACATGTTGAGGTAGCCTAAACTTAGAAGCCCGCTCCCCTCTGCTTCTATTTATATACTCCCTCCGTCCCAGACCAAGGGTGTATGTGGTGTATTTCACGCTTTTTAAGAAATTATTTTGAAGTGGGTAGTAAATTAGAGGAGAGAGAATGTAAAAATTAAATGTGTGGTAGGGAATAGGAGAGAGAATGTAAAAGTTAAAAATATTTAATAGGAGAGAGAATGAGTGGGAGGAATAGTAAGTTAATGATTGGTTTTTTTGTAAATATGTTAATTTTATAAGGGTATAATGAATGGTTTTTTTGTAAATATATGGAGATGATAAGGGTATAAATATATGAAAAACTTTCCATTTAAGGAAATGAACTCTTGGTCTGGGACGGACCAAAAAGGAAAGATGAACCCTTGGTCTGGGACGGAGGGAGTAGATTGTAAGGACTTTGGAGTTTCTGAATTTTACATATTATGGTTAATTTTTGGATTTGCAGATACGCTCTCTTCGAGTTCCCTATCCATTGATACAAACTGTTGTTCTCCGCAATGTTCGTCGTATCCACCAAAGCAACAATGCAATAATTGTTGCATTGGACAATTCTATTTATGGATTGTTTCCTGTTCCTCTTGGTGCACAGGTTTTTCTCTAATCACATTCATGCATGTATTTATCTGATGTATTTGCACAGAGCAAAGGGCTTTAGCAGCCTCACTTCATCATAGACATGTGTTATTAGTTATGTTCTCTTTTTCCTTCTCTTTCTTGGTCGGCATTTTCTTTTCCTTTGTGTTTCTAGAGATTGACCTGAAAGTGACCTACATTGTTGGTCTTGCCAAATTTACGGCCCTTTCTGAGCTGTTTCATAAACCTGATACATTGTGTTTGAAAGACAAGAAATCGTATGATTATTAATGCCTTACGATACGAGTTCATGAGTTGTGTATAACTGGGTAATTTCAGCTATTGACATTCAACTGAGAAAGCGAATTTCTCATAGAAAACTTTTCCACTCCCTTCTCGTCTCTGTGATGAAATGCTGGTCCTTTTATTTATTTTGGCTTTTTTTTTCACGAGAGATAATGTAAAGTAAGCACATATTTCGTATGTCCTTGCTCACCTTTCCACGGAGAAGATAAGAGTAAGTCAGAGATTCTTTTCCAAGAGTCATCAGTGACATGATGAGGCTTAGATTATTGAACAAATTGTTTGTGGCATTGTCATGCCAGCCTTATGAAAAACTAACCATATCACCTCTGAAAAGCTAAAATAGTGATACTGAATTGCAGATCGTACAATTAACAGCGTCTGGCAATTTTGAGGAAGCCTTGGCTTTGTGTAAATTGCTTCCACCTGAAGATTCAAGCCTTCGAGCTGCAAAGGAGCAGTCAATCCATGTTAGGTACTGTGCCTGTATTTATTGTCGGAGTTATTGAGATGGAAAATGCGCTACACTTTTGCTTGATGCACTGTGTAGTATCCTTGTTGAATGAGAGATTCAGCTATAACTCAATTCATAACAAGATTTGGTGTGCATATAATCAGAGAGATTAGGTTTTTACTTCAGCATGAATATGAGTTCTAACTTTTTTAGGTTCTCAGCTCTATCAGGTTCAACTGCAGGTGTATTTAAACTTATGGAGTATCACTTGGTGGACTTTTTGTGATGCCATTTTAAATTTAACTCTCACAATTTGGATTAAATGTACAAAGGCGACACCTGCGCATTTTGAACTGGTATTTAAAACCTATGTACTACTGGCACTATGATTCCTTCATTGAGTACCACATATATCTACTAGATATCAATAGTCTGTATGCGTTGTGTAGAGCTGAAAAATGTGTTTTCCTCTGTCGAAACACACACATATATACATACACACACACATATATATACTCCCTCCGTCCCACGTGAATGCAAACTTATTTCCATTTTGGTCCGTCCCACGTGAATGCAAACTACCCAAAATGGAAACAAATTTATTATTTTATATTCACCCTATCCCACCCACTCATTCTCTCTCTTCATTTTCCACCATACAATTTATTCAACCAACCTACTATTAACTCCACTCATTCTCTCTCTTCATTTCCTACCACACATTTTCATTATCTTAATAATATTTCTTAATTATTGTGCCCGAAAAAATGGTTCACAATGACGTGGGACGGAGGGAGTATATATCTATACAGAAAATACAAGCTAATATTTAGCCCTAAAATCTGCTGTTTATCCTAGCCCTTAAATATGCTAAACTGTCCATATACAGATCTGCAGTGTCTCCTAATTGAGAAAATAATAAAATAAAATACTATCTACAAGGCTTGAAATCTACTGGCTTTAAATTTCAAGCTGATTCTATTGATAAAGATAACCCCCCCCCCCTCTCTTTCATAAATCATGTGATTTATGCTGCTTTTTTGTCTTAGGTATGCTCATGCCCTATATGAAAACGGAAGCTACGAGGACGCCATGGAGCATTTTTTCGCATCTCAAGTAGAAATAACCTATGTTCTTTCTTTGTATCCATCAATTATTCTTCCCAAATCCTCTGTTGCAGTTGAACCTGATAAGTTTTTGGATATAACCGGGGATTCTTCAAATCTATCACGAGGCTCCTCTGGTATATCAGATGATATGGACTCCCCTCCTAACCAGCTACTGGAATCCGATGAGAGTGAAGATTTGGAGTCTAAGAAAATGAGTCACAATACTCTAATGGCATTAATCAAGTTCTTGCAGAAAAAGAGATATAGCATTATTGAGAAGGCTGCTGCCGAGGGAACTGAGGAAGTTGTTTCAGATGCTGTTGGACATACTTTTGTTTCTTATGAAAGTGGCCGATCCAAAAAATCAAGCAAGGTATATGGATGACTGTTTGTAGTTATTTCGTCATATGGACTCTAGAATGCATACTTGATGTAACTATAGACTTGGTTACTAGATTTTTGTACTAGCAAAGCATAATTGCCGTTTGCCAGAAAAGTAACTTAAAACCAAATAAGTGTATATTTTGGTTATGTAGAGGATGACCTCCTCTCAAGTAATTATGATTTATCTCCATTTCTTGAGTATAAAATGCTTGTGAGGCTTAGACACACTTCCCCATTTTAGTCAGCTAGGTAACCTTCTTATTTTACACTTATATCTTATATTCTCGGCAAAGCATAATTGCTGTTTGCCAGAAAAGTAACTTAAAACCAAATAAATGTATATTTTGGTTATGTAGAGGACGACCTCCTCTCAAGTAATTATGATTTATCTCCATTTCTGAGTATAAAATGCTTGTGAGGCTTAGACACACTTCCCCATTTTAGTCAGCTAGGTAACCTTATTATTTTACACTTATATCTTATATTTTTGGCAGCCATCCAATTCTCACTCTAAGACTCATTCATCTTTGCACATTAAGAAGTGGAGAAGAGCGGTACTCTTTCCTTTAAGGATGTCCAATTAACAGTTTGAACCCAAGGTCTCTACATTGAAAATTGCAGCACTCTTGGTGCTACACAATCTATAGAGGCTACATTGTCCTAAAATTTGGAAGGTACTTTAATTAGATACTTAAGTTTATGTGACTCATGATAGATAGTTATTTGGTCTCGGTTGGCACCTTTGAGAATGATTGTAGACAGTATCTAAATATTTACCAAAGCTGTTTTTTCCAGTTCGTTTCATCAAAATGTCATGTCTTTCGTTTTAGCATTTGTATTGAAGTGGCATCTCAAATGTGTACCTATCTTTATAATGTAGAATTCTCTTGAGTAAGTCAAGCCTATCCCTTTGTGTATATTTAGATTTGCCATACTACTCAAATTTTTCTATTATCTTCATTTTATTTAAGTGAATTATTTTGTCCCCAGGGTCGAGCTAGCATTCCCATCAACTCAGGTGCTAGGGAGATAGCCGCTATACTGGATACTGCACTTCTGCAAGCTCTGCTTCTAACAGGACAATCTTCAGGTGCTCTGGAACTGCTTAAAGGTCTTAACTACTGTGATATAAAAATATGCGAGGAGTTTCTGCAGAAAAGGAATGATATTGTTTGTTTGTTGGAACTCTACAAATGCAATTTGAGGCACCGTGAAGCTCTCAAACTTCTTCATGAACTAATAGAAGAGTCAAAATCAGATCAGACACAAGCTCTGCTTGGGCAGAAGTTTAAGCCTGAGATGATAATAGAATATCTCAAAGTAAGTTCGCTCTTATGCTCCAGCAACCTGCTTTTAGTTTGAATATTCAAATGTTGACACTGTGGAGGCACATCTAATTTTCTGTATTAGGCATTCTGGATTTGTGAACCAGATTTAGGCATCTAGCCTCACGACTTCTGTGAAATATTTCCTTTAGCTTATTATGGAGGTTGGCATGATTGTCTGATTATCAGACAGTATACAACAGGGGCTTAAGATTCTTCTTATTGAACCAAGATGCAAACAATTTAAATGACTTGGTGAAATTTGGCATAAGGAACTTGAGTACATGGAACTGTGTTATCTGTGTGCTGTGTGGTTTTTTTTTTTTTGTTGTTGTTGTTGTTGATAGGAGTGTGGGTTTTTAAGTTAAACCTCTACTCCCTCCGTCCCGTCCGAAAGGGCACAAATTTCCTTTTTGGGCGTCCCATTTGAAAGGGCACAACCCAAAAATGGAAAGTTTTTTATTACTTCTTTATTTGTAGGACCCACTTGTCATACTCTCACAATAAATATCCACTAACTATTCCCTACCCCACTTTCTCTTTCCTACATCACCTTTCACTCACAACATTTATTCCACTATACACTTTTTCTCTTTCCTACTTCACTTTTCTTAATTCCCGTGCAAGGCACAAACTTTGCCCTTTCGGGCGGAACGGAGGGAGTAGTTTAGAACTAATAAACAATTTTCACCAATCACTTCTCTGTTCATTAAATTGGTAACAATATCTTATGGTTTTAGTTGTTCTTAGTAATAAATGTATTTTCTATTACAGCTACATGTGTACGTTCTCAGGCTCCTGATATACAGGAATGTAGTGTGAACAATCTTCACTGGGTATTCCATTGTGATCTCTTAAACAGATGATTAGCAAACATACTTATCAGATATTTAATCCTTCTTATGCAGCCTCTCTGTGGAACTGACCCTATGCTTGTCTTGGAGTTCTCAATGCTTGTTCTTGAAAGCTGTCCAACACAAACTATTGAGCTCTTTCTCTCTGGAAACATTCCGGCAGACTTGGTCAACTCGTATTTAAAGCAGCATGCTCCGAGTATGCAGGCCACATATTTAGAGCTGATGCTTGCTATGAATGAAAATGGGATCTCTGGGAATCTACAGAATGAAATGGTACAAGCACTAATGTCATGCTTTACTTTCTATACCTTTCGTCGGCTGTTGGATGATGCAGTGTGACCAGATAACTGTGACCTCACTCTTGACTCTCTGGGCTTACACTATATCGGCATACCCGATGTGCCAATATGGATTATTGGTCTGGTGCATCAAATTTATAATGAAAGATAAACATAAGTGGTTTGTACTGGTTATAAATTTGCTACTTGAGGCAGAAAAACTGATGCCTAAAACCAACTTCCAGAGGTCTAGCACACACTTTGCATGTGTTTCACAAGGTCTTATTTATTGATGTAATCTTTTTATCTTTGTATGACAGGTACAAATATATCTTTCGGAGGTGCTTGATTGGTATACCGATCTTTGTTCTCAACAGAAGTGGGATGAGAAGGCGTATACCCCAACAAGGAAGAAACTTTTGTCAGCTTTGGAGGGTATATCTGGATATAGTCCAGATCTTCTGTTAAAGAGGCTTCCTTCAGATGCTTTGTATGAGGAGCGTGCAATTTTGTTGGGAAAAATGAACCAACATGAACTTGCATTGTCCATATATGTTCATAAGGTATTACTAAATTTTATATTGGGCTCCATCTGTTGTTACAAGGATCTAGCCACAATTCAGCATGGTGAATTGTGATTTTCCTCTCCTATTGTACTTTCTTCAAACTTTCATTTGAGTTTCCCAGGTAACCTTATCAAGAAGATGAATTGGGTAGGCTCTTAGTTGGGACATTTGCCCTACCAATTCTTACCTTTCTGGTCAAGCTGCTGAATAGATTAGAAGGTTCAATGTACCTGAAGAAGTTGGCCTAAAGAAAGTCTAGTTTTGTAGTCCTCCGGATTATATAGAAAACATTGTTGCTTTCCATGGTCTGACTAGATGATATGGATATAGTTATTGCTTTTAATGGTCAACAGAAAGGCTGTGCCTTTTGGTTGGTTAACCTCTGTAGCTACTCATCCAGTTTGTTAAGGTTTTTTTTTTTTTAAAAAAAAACAATCTCTTCAGTTTGTCGTTTTCTGACCTCTCATTGATAAGTCCATGCGACGTTTCATGTTAGCCGACCCCAAATCATTTTGGGACAATGGCTTTGTTGTTGCATTTTGGTTAGGCCATATTATTTATTTTACTGTTATTTAGTTTATTTACAATAATCTGTACTTTCACTGATATTCTGATTTCGTCCTTGGATATTTCTAGCTTCATGTTCCTGAATTGGCACTTTCCTACTGTGATCGAGTGTACGAGGCTGGGCTTCAACAGAATTCCGTAAAAGCTTATAGCAATATCTACCTTACTCTAATGCAAATCTATTTGAATCCACGGAGAACAACAAAGAATTTTGAAAAGCGAATCACTAATCTAGTATCGGCCCAGAGTACTGCAGTTCCAAAAGTTGGTTCAGCGACACCAGTAAAAACTAGAGGAGGTCGTTTAGGTAAAAAAATTGCAGAGATAGAGCGTGCAGAGGATGCCCGAATCAGCGCAAGTAGCACAGATAGTGGTAGAAGTGACGGTGATGATCCGATTGGGGAAGCAGGCTCTACTATTATGCTTGATGAGGTCCTTGATTTGTTGAGTCAGAGGTGGGACCGGATCCAGGGAGCACAGGCTTTAAAACTTTTACCGAGAGAAACTAAGATACAGGTATATTGTACTTAGGGTAATCTTTTTTTCTTCTTGAATTGCTTTACTTTGAGATTTAGGTATTATAAGCATAGTACACACACAAAAAAAAGCATAATACTAACGGACACAAATAAAGAGTAGTCTCTGAGATCACGCTTTGTTTGATTTTCAGAACTTGATTCCATTTCTTGGACCCCTTTTGAGAAAATCCAGTGAAGCATATCGGAACTTATCAGTGATCAAGAGTTTGAGAGAAAGTGAAAACCTCCAGGTATGTAGTTATTCACTTTTGCATTGAAGTAAAGCTTTGTTTGCACTAGGAAAACTATTGCAAGCACTATAAGCTAAGATAAATCATTATGATTGAAATGAAAAGAGTTTCTATTGCTCAATTTGTAAGGCTGTCTTTCAGATACTGTATTAATTTGAACTTGGTTTTGACAAGAGAACCTATCACTATTGCATAAATATGTCTTTAAAAGCACAAATCACTCTGCTACCCTAATGTATGAGTGTGGCAACTGAAGGGAGATCACCAGTATCTATTACTCTCTCCGTCCCATAAAGAAAGTCCCGCTTTTTTTAGATAACTTTAACTGAACTTTGGCCAATAATTATATGTGAATTTATTTATCCTAATGAAAATCTGAAAATTGTTATTGGCAGTACTTTTAATGTTGTGTTTATAATAAGTTTTAAAATCTCATTTGGATAAATAAAGATACATTAAATGATTCGTCAAAGTTCAATCAAACTTATCTAAAAAAAAGTGGGAAGAAAGTGGGACTATCTTTATGGGACGAAGGGAGTATTGATTACACTTTTTTTCCTAGGATATATGGTTCGGTGGCCTATTTTTGGGCTGTTGTTCTTTGGACCACACGCACACTATGTATATGTAGTCATATTTGTTACAAAAAGCGCAAATGGGAACATCGTTATGGGACGGAGGGAGTATAAGATAAGATTATATTCTTTTTCTACATTTGCAAAATGCTCCAAACTTCATGTCTGAATAGTATTATAAACAAATACTACCTTGAGAACCCTCTTTATGCATTCTTGATTATGCTTTTTTTCCATATTACTCTCTTGACAGACTTAGCATAATTGATACCCTATGTAAACTTTCAACTTTGCACTCAATTGATTGTTCCTCAATGAATTGTTCTTTCTTTTACTCTCATATTGACACATGGTTCAAACCAATTTGCAGGAGTACATTTTTTTTTTTAAATAAAAAATTATTGAAGTGTTTTGACTGTATGAAACAGGTGAAAGATGAACTGTATAGCCAAAGAAAAGCAGATGTGAAGATCACAGGTGATAGCATGTGTTCTCTTTGCAACAAGAAAATAGGAACCAGTGTTTTTGCAGTCTATCCCAACGGAAAGACAATCGTCCACTTTGTTTGCTTCCGAGATTCCCAGAATATGAAGGCTGTGGGAAAAGGATCAGTACAACGCAGACGCTGAAATGAGTTGCTATCAGTTTGTCACTAAAATATTTCATCCGCTTGGGATTTGATGCATGATTGGTAATTGACAAAAAAAAAACCCCTCCTCACATGGTGTTGTTTTTACTCTAAGAAAGGCCACAATACGTTGGCACGATGTTTGTATTTCTTCTTGAGAATTACTTTAGACGGAAAATACAAGGCTCGACTTTAGAGATGTTGGATAGCCAGAGGAATATACACAAGGATTGTTGTAGTTATTCTTTTTGAGTGCGAAAGCCTTTTATTTCGAATGAATTCCTGGCTTTTGGAAGTGGTATGGATAGGTTTGTTGTGTGTGAAGCTTGTTTTTATTTTATTTTTCCCCGCAAGATTGAAATATACTTGCAAATTTTGTGATTTATGTAATTACTGTGTATTTACATATAGGGAAACAACAAATATTTGGTCCTTACATATTCAAGCATTTGAGTTGACATGGTTTGCAAGAGCACCCATAATTTCACCTTCATGATATCCAGATGAGCTCTTGTCCACATGCATTACTAATATTCGGCTCAATCCGAGAAATCCGGGGCTGTAATGGTAAGGTTGGACCTTACAGAAGTTGGAATTTGGACAGCTGTATCAATTAAGTGGGTAATATTGTCTTTTGACATCACCGTCCCACTGACAAGGGGGTGTATTTGTTAGAAGTGGGATCTGGGCCGTTGAAGGATTTCTACTTCCACGAGGTCTAACCTCACAGGCCCCAAATCCTTATTCATATTTGTTAGAAATTGGATCTGGGCCGTTGAAGGATTTCTACTTCCACGAGGTCCAACCTCACAGGCCCCAAATCCTTATTCGTATTTGTTAGAAATTGGATCTGGGCCGTTGAAGGATTTCTACTTCCACGAGGTCCAACCTCACAGGCCCCAAAAGTTGTACTGATAGCTTAACTGACAATGATAAAAATTAACTTGTTAAACTAACAATAGATACATGAACATTTCATGTAAAAAGTCTAAAATATCCCACAGCCCCTATCAGAGTTATGATGTAGAGAACTTCCTAATATACGCAATGCCAACATTTCCAGCCACCATGTTTCGAACCTCTGCAATCATTTTGACTTCTTTCCTTGTTTCTTCTTAATAACTTCATCGATATACATAATGCCCTTGCCTTTATAAACTTCCGGTGGCTTACAACTACGAACTGCAGCTGCAAACTGATGAACTCTTTGTTTGTCAATTCCAGTGCAGCAGACTATGTTAGGCTTGAAGCAAAAGACACGAACAGCTGGAGGAACTGATAGTTCAACCTCATGGCTGTATCCCAACTTGAGGTACAATAATCGCCCTTCTGATTCTGCTCTGGCTTTGAAACCAACCCCCACAATCTTGAGAAACCGAAAGAATTTGGCTTCCATTTTACCTGCACCGAGATTTCACCTGAAATCAGGTACATTGATTGATAAAAACTTATACTCCCTCCGTCCCATTAGTAAGAAGAAATTTACTGTAGATACGGGAATTAAGGAAAAGTGAATTATAGTGGAGAGAATAGTAAATTATAATGGTGTTATGAGTATTAAAATAATGTAGGAGAGAGAATGAGTGGAGGAAATAGTAAAGATTCCTTTCCATTTTAGGAAGTTTGTGGTTTGTAATGGGACGACCAAAAAGGAAAGTTTGTGGTTTGTAATGGGACGGAGGGAGTACTTAGCAAGGGAACAACTGATAAAACGACGGATAATAAAGAAAGATTAGTCAACTTCTGAAATGATCAAACTTATACTCCCTCCATCCAATAAAGATCATCAAACTTTTTTAGTGGTTTGTTTGATTGAACTTTGAGTAAAGATTAAGGAAAGACCAAGTATCCAAATAAAATCTAAATATTGTTATTTGTAGTATCTTTATGGGACGGATGGAGTAACGACTTTCTTTCTTTGTCATAATTTTCTTTCAAAAGTAAACAAAGCTAAAACACATATTCAATCTACTAAGCAAAATCTACTAAGGAATGGGAAAGCACCGTTGCTATAAAGCTAGAAATAAAACGTGCTGAGGAGGTAGATGTTATCATTTCTTAAGTTCCTTTATAATGTCATTTTTATATTATCCACGATTCATCAATTATAATGTGTTGGTACACCCCCCCCCCTTTCTTGAAACAAGGAAGATCAGATGACTTTCTTTCTTTGTCATTTTTATGGGACGGATGGAGTAATGACTTTCTTTCTTTGCCATAATTTTCTTTCAAAAGTAAACAAAGCTGGAACAAATATTCAATCTACTAAGGAATGGGAAAGCACCATTGCTATAAAACTAGAAATAAAACGTGCTGAGGAGGCATGATGTTATCATTTCTTAAGTTCCTTTATAATGTCATTTTTATATTATCCATGATTCATCAATTATAATGCGTTGGTACCCCCCCCCCCCGAGATAAGTACATATTTCGTCCCTAACCTATAGTCACTTTTTCGTTTAGTCCTGATTGTATTTTTTTTTTCGTTTTCCCCCTTTACCTCATATTTTTGGTTGATGTCGTCTTTCCGTCGGTGTTCCGTTCATCTGCCCGTTAAATCTGCCTATTTAGCACAATGACATCATCAATATTCCTATGTGGCAAGTGATGTTGCTCATGTGGAACAATTAGGGGTTAAAGTGACAAATACTAAACTATAGACCCTAAATACTATCATTATTCTCTCTACCTAACCCTATCCTTTTCTCTTCCTTGTATAATCAAATGCCCACATCTTCAAACCTAAGGCCTCCTGGTCTTGTGGTATGCTAACCGGCCTCCCTTCTGGGAGGTCATAGGTTCGATTCCCCCCGGGGATCTTTATGTGGAAATATATACCATGAGTTTCAGGATCCTTAGGAGTCCCCCGGGGCGCAGCCGAGCGGTTAAGGAAGCAGCATTGTTGGGCTTGCAACCTCAGCGTGGGAAGTTCGAATCTTGGCAGGAGCAGCTGGAGCAGCCAATTAATTGGTGATGTAAGAGTGATGTAAATGCCTTGTAGAAGGGCTCCCTTGGGGCCAAGAGTATAAGGGGTGCTGCCACCCTGAATACCTCGGACATATCCCGCGATTTACCTCTGCCAGTCACTGAGGGGCCGGTGGCTGGTGGTCCAGGATTAGTCCGGCGAAGCTGGGAACCTGGGTATCAAAAAAAAAATAAAAAATGCCGACATCTTAAAACTCCTCCCTCAAGACAGCCTTTTTGTTCTTCTTTCCTTCTCCCCGCTCCATCCGGCCATCCCAAGCCCCATCATGCCACGGCACGTCGCGTTGTCGCCTTTTCACACCACCATCGTCTCCGATTCATCTTTTTCTGGTAGCGCCCTCCCTGTTCGACTCTCTCTCTCGCTCTCCCATCATGCCACGGCACGTCGCGCTGTCGCCTTTTCACACCACCATCGTCTCTGATTCATCTTTTTCTGGTAGCGCCCTCCCTGTTCGACTCTCTCTCTCTCGCTCTGCTGGCTTCTCCACCTCTCTCTCGCTTCACCGCCTTCTCCCTCTCTCCTCTTATACGTCGCCTCTCTCCCAATCCGCACACTAAAGACTCATCTCTAATAACCCACTTGAAATCTGTTTCAATTTTTTTCAGATCTGAGATTTAATCTCATTATTTTCAAAATTTAAATTTAAATTTTTGTTATCGAGGTGCTTTGTTATTTTTTCGGATCTGAGATCTGTTTTCTATTTGTATAGAACTTGGTGTTTGAATGTTAGTGTTTATGTTAATTCAAAATTTTAATAGTATTATTAATTTTCATGGATGGTGGTGACGGTTGTTTGGTTTGAAGGGTGGTGGGGGTGGCAGAAGTTTGTTACCAAGTGGTTACAAATTGATGGCAGGAGGGTGGCTATGGTGGTGTAAAAATAGCCTATAAATAATAAAGATGATAGTAGAAATTTTAATTAAAATTATTATAACATCAATTAATAATTAATGGAGAAAAAAGGGAGAAACTAATAAAGAATTTTGAATCATATTTAGTACATCTGATTTTTCATTTATTTTAGTATAAATTATTTGATACATCTTTAAAAAAAAATGAAAGTGGATATTTAGTACATCTGTTAAAAATATGATAGAGCAAAGTTTATAATAATACTAATAAATAATAATTAACAAATATTTTTCACCAAAAAAATAATGAATAAATAATAAGAAATTTATAAATGAAAATATTATTTTTTTTTTAGAAAATAAAATTAAAAAGTTATTTTAAGGGGTCAATAGTTTAGTATTGTACACTTTCACCCCTTAATACTTCCAGCTCAGCCAATTTCAACAACTATAAGGGCCAACTCAGCATTTAATGATATCACCATGCCACATAGGCATTTTTAACGGGCAAATGGACGGAAGGACAACATCAACCAAAAAATATGAGGTAAAGGGGGAAACGAAAAAAAATACAATCCGGACTAAAACGAAAAAGTGACTAGGTTAGGGACAAAATAGGTACTTATCCCCCCCCCCTTTCTTGAAACAAGGAAGATCAGATGTAAGCACTTCATTCAGAAATTTAATTTGTACAATTGTATATATATATATATTAAAAAAATAAAAATAAATAAACGTTGTACTCTATATTATGCAAGCGAGATCTTGTGCAACAGCCCATGAACCTTGGCTTTGGTGGCATAGGGCTCTGGCCTTCCTTTGGAAGGTCCAGAGTTCAAATCCCCCCTATGTTGTAATTGAAATGTTGAAATTTGGCCAAAAAAGAAAAAGATCTTGTGCAACAGATCTAGTTCTAATCTGCATTACCGCGTTCGGTCTTGGAAATAGTGTGTTAAGTGCAGGTTACTCTCAGAATAGACTCAGTAAACATGAGGTTTAGATGCTTTGCTATTCAAAAATGATGTGATATACACACACAATCTCACTGGCTGCAGATTTAGTCATATCCACTTATAGTTATTACTCTGGTTAGGAGCTGGCAGCCCTAGGAAGGAAGTGTATGCATTACATCACAAGTACTGTTCCCATGACTAAGCATGCAAATGGAAAGCGCAAAACAGAAGGGAAATAACGTGTACAAAACAAACAGAGTCCTTAAAAGCAGCCGAAGCACTGTGTACGCCCTAGCACAAGCATTGCTTTCGAATCATTTTTGAATATCCGTTTTTGAAAAAAAACAGCAACATTTAGAGAGATTCCCCCAAAAACACATTGCAATTTCATGAAAAGAGATGCTTGGGGCGGATTAGAAAAAACCATAAGGAATACTTCCAAATTTGATGATATTAACGCCTCTCATTTCGGTATAATCATTCTTTCTTGTGACTAGTTATAATTTGGCTTTGAAACCAACCCCCACAATCTTAAGAAAACAAAAGAATTCGGCTTCCAATTTAATCGACCAAAGATTTCACCTGAAATCAGGTAAAGTGATTGATAAACTTAGACTTAGCAACGGAACAACTGATATAACAACACATAATAAAGAAACATGCCAAAGAGCTTTAGCTCAAGTGGTATCAGGTGAACCTTTTTATACAGAAGGTCAGGGTGGTAAATTTCACTCTCCTAGTGTCACTATTGTAATATATCAAGCCATCAATTAATAAAAAACCCAATTTTTTTTATTTTTTATTTTTAAGATAATAAAGAAACATTAATCAACTTCTCAAATGATCAATTTTCTTTCATTATTAATCAAAGTTAATATACATTTTCAATCAACTAAGCAAAATATACTAAGAAATGGGAATGCACAATTGCTATAAAACTATAAATAAAACGTGCTGAGGAGGCATGATGTTTTCTTTTTTAGTACCTTTACAGTGTCATTTCATATTATCCATGATCAATCAATATAAATGGATTGGTAGGTGGCGATCTCCCATTCTTGCAACAAGAAAGATCAGTTGTAAGCGACACCACTCCGAAATTTAACTTGTACTCCGTATTATGCAAATGAGATCATGTGCAACAAACCTAGTCCTAAGTTGTGTACACCTTTGGTTTTAGAATTAGCGTGGAGTTAAGTGCGGGTTAATCTCAGAATAGACACTATGAACATGAGGTTTAGATGCTTTGCTATTCAACAAAATTTTATGTGATATGCACACATCTAATTGGCTCCAGATTTTATCACCCAAACAGAGCCACATGTCATATCCCCCTATAGATGATAGTCTAGTTTGGAGCTGGCAGCTCTAGGAACAAATAATAGGAAGGAAGCATATGAATTACGTCACAAGTACAGAACCCATGACGAAGCATGCAAATGGAAAGCCAACAACAGAAGGGATACAATGCCTACAAAATGAATAGTGAATTCCGTAAAAACATCCGAAGTGCAGTGTACACGCTAGCAAGAGCATTGCTTTCGAAGCATATGAATATTTATTTATGAAACCAACAATTAGAAAGATTCCCGCAAAAACACATTACAACCTCATGAAAGAGATGCTTGGAGCGGATTTAGAAAAGACCTTAAAGAATACTTCCAAATGCAATCATATTAAAGGTCATGGGCTCATATAACTCCCTCTGACTTCAGTATCATCATTCTTTCTCATGATTATTTATAATTGACTTTAGAGTATGCCCCATTTCAGTTTACATTAAGATTTAATAACTATTCCAAAACTATTTAGAAACAACATACTCCCTCGGTCCCATAATGATAGTCCCATTTGACTATTCAAACATTTTAACAACCTATTTTCATTTCCATCACTAACCTTAGAGGTTTACTTGTTACTCAATTACTCTATCTTCTTCCTTAGTTGACTCTCGTCCTCTCCTCTCTCCCCTTCTTACTTGATTGGCAATTTTGGAAACGAGAATATCTTTTTGGGACAAACAAAAATGACAAATGGGAACATCTTTATTGGACGGAGGGAGAGTATGTGCTAATAATTACAAGTTCAGCAAGGGTGAAATCAGGCTTTCCAATCCTACTGCTCTGTTTTGCAACACATAATTCACACTGGATGTCCAAATTCAGGAAAACATAGTAACTTTGATGGTAATTCAAGGGCTTGAATTCCGTACTCCCAAACACCCTTCACAAATGTAGCCGACCAATAATTATAATGTGATTTACACACAAGGCCACACAATTGCAGGTTTCTCCTCTTGGTAAACAAAAATCAACCTTAATTTCTATTTCAATTCTTCACGGTAATCAAATCGAAGGTCAAGCTTCAATCACATAATGCAGATATGAACGGGCACAAATTTAATCTAATAAGCTTAAGGAGGATTCAGAAGCTTACCTGATTGATTGTCGCTGTTCCACCACGGCTGAAGGAATCGATCGGAGGAATTGAGTACGGCGGCGACTCCTGTGTGAGCGTACCGGAAACCAAGTAGTGTAACTCGAAATGTGCGATTGGAGTAGTCCGTATGGAGTCTCGGTCGGGGTGTAATTAGCTGCTGGATCTCAGAACCCGGTCCAAGAAAGTAGTCAGATCCGGGTCAAGTTGTCCAACTTAAATTTTCTTTAGGTGTTTTTTTTTTATTAAGGGAGAACTAGATTTTTTTTTATCACATTGATTAATCAAGCTTATTACAGTATGGGAAGTCTTCAACTACTCTCAATTGTGTCATAGAGATTGCATTTTTTTTTAATTTTGGGTCGATTACATTCAAAATTATTCAAAGTTATGACAGTTCAGATATGTACGATGAAAATTTATCGAGGGTCATTTCAGAAATTTCATTTGATATTAAGATAAGTATGATTCAGTTTATCAAGGAAGGTTGCGGTATGCTCAAGAATCTATTTTGAGATAGTCAAGAATTGATTCACATTGTTTCATCAGAAATCTGGCAATTGCAGTCATGAGCATTACTTGAAAATGCCTACTTCCTTAGAGATTTAAAGCTAAAATAATAATTAAAAAAAAAATATGAGAGTAGAAATCCGAGTAGTTTCCAGAAAAAAAAAAAAAGACATCAGCTATGAGCGGGGACAAGTGGCTGGAGGAGGCCAAGACATTAAACTTAGGCCGGTGCAGACAGACAGCAGTAGCAGCAACTAGAGAGCTTCCCTAATTAGCTTTTCCGTCAGACCTTTTGGTAATCCCATAACAAAATCAGCTGTTCCTATCTGCCATATCAATGCACAAATTATTTACAAAGTGTGTGTGTGTGTGTGTGTGTGTGTGAGAGAGAGAGAGAGAGAGAGAGAGAGAGATTAATCACCACTGTGTCAACAAAGGGCAATGTTAGCGGATGTTCAAGCATCAAACCTCCAGCAACATTGAGCATAACTTCATCTTCTACCTACCAAACCAGCTTATCATTAAAGCTGCAAAGAATAAATCCGTTAAGTAGGCATTAAAAAAATGAATTACCAGACGATCAATGATCTCGTTTGGTATTTCATGGAAATAAACCTGCAAAAAATCACCACTTAATTATTACTTCTATAGGTGGAATTTCAAAGAGAAAAATCAGTAAAAAAAAAAAAAAAGACTATTGATTTCCTGAGATAATAATACCTCTGCTCTTTCCCATCCCCCTTTTCTGTTGCCTGTGGTAAGGTTGGAAACTACCACAGCTCCCACAACTTCAGCACAACTCCCAGAATAATCTACGGAAAGGATAACGATAATCAGATTTAAACTAACCCATGGAGCGGACGGATAGAGTTGATAAAGAAAGTGAAATAAGCAAACCTTTGATAAACTGGCGTGCTTCTTCCTTGTTCAAAGGTTTTTCTCTAATTACCCCTTCATACACGGCCACCTCAATCAATTAGACTTATACGTGAGAATAACTACAAAATATCTAAATAATTACACACACATAAGGAAACAAAAAGATGAGCGATAAACTATGAGGAAGGCGAGACTAATGTGACAGAGAACTTTTATCAGTTGTCATCCTGGAAAAAACAACTTAACAAATTATTATAAGGAAATCAGGGGAAAAGGTCAATCTCTGCATTTCTTAGTTCAAATTAATATTCTTCCGTCAACACCTCCTTAGCACTAGGCAATCCCTTTCAGTTTCCAAGTGGGAAAATGGAGATGGGAAGTTTTTGAGCGTCGAGGAGGAACTCTAGTGCCAATAACAATTTGAGTGAAGTAGTATACTGTAATGCCACTTTTAACTTTGTCTTTTCAATACAAAATACTCCCTCCGTCTCATAATGATAGTCCCGTTTGACTATTCAAACATTTTAACAATCTTTTTTCATTTCCGTCACTGACCTTAATGAGGTTTTATTATTACTCCATTACTCCCTCATCTTCCTTGGTTGACTCTCATCATCTCCTCTCCCTCTTCTTCTTTGGTTGACGATTTTGAAAGTTCAATGATTTTATCCTAACAATTTTGTAAATGAGACTATCTTTTAGGGACACACAAAAATGGCAAATGGGAACATCATCATGGCACGGAAGAAGTATGATGTACTAGTTCAGCTGGTGTGGTTTTATCTCCTTTCCTGGTTTTATACTTTTTTTTTTCCAGGTGAATAATGAAAGTTATCCCTACGTCCCTAAATGAGTGTTACTTTTTAGTCGAAAATAAAATTAAGAAAGTTGAATCGTGAGCACTTTTAATGGTACATAAATATGCATAAATTCACTAAACGAGTACAATGCGTCGTTTTAAGTGTAAATTAAAGCATGTTAGATCACTTGTGCAATTTCACTTGAAAATGGATACTCTCATTTAGGGACCGAGTGAGTAATATATTTATAATAATAATAATCATATTACTTTGTATAATTGAAGACATGCTCTAGAATCTAATGAGCCTCGGAAGTTACGAGATCATATATAATTTGCATATGTTCAAAAAGGTTAAGAAGACAAGAAGAAATAAAGCATAGTAAGCTTACTGTATCTGCTGTAATTAGGATTGTGGGATGAGCATTTTCCTTCAGATGACCTGTAATTGCAATCCTCGATATGATGGCATCCGCCTAACAAGATAAGAGAAACATGGATCATGTCAAGTTTCAACAGAGAGAGTTGTCGTCCAACGCCTGTATTCTTGGTAACCTTATCTTGAAAAATGTATGGTGCTTTCTTCTTATAAGTATAATATTACTCGTAACAACTGCTTCCTCTGTCCCAAAATGAATGTCCAAGATCAAGAGCAAATTTGGAATTTTCTTGGACATTCATTTTGGGACGGAGGGAGTAAATTAAAGAGATCAAGCTATTTTAAAGAAGAAAGAGAACCATCAAAACTTACACTCGAGTCAAATGGATTTCAAACATGAGGCAAATACAATACGCATCACCTTAGAATAAATAAATAAGGAGAGAGTCAACAGCCGACTTAGGGTGTATTTGTTTGCTTTTAATGAACGAGTCTTGATGGTAGTTCACAATAAGGACTAAAATAGCTTTCACTTCATTTCAGAACTCATTCATTTAGAGCAAACAAACACACCCTTAGTCTGCAAGAATCCATTATCCTCAATCCTTAAATTACAATAAGCATTTGAATCAGCCTAGGTAACAAAACAGCTGAACTGGCAGAGTTGTAATGAGTCCATGGAGTCGATGTTATCAGACAAACTAATTGCCTAACATTTTCAAGTCTCAAGAATACAAAACGCAGCACCAACTTCCATCTCCCATGTCAAATTTTGTGAAGATGAAGCTGCTGCCAGTGAGGCGCCAGGCCAGACGGCCTCCTCACTGGCAGCAGCTTCATCTTCACAAATTTAGATGCACTCGCTCCATAGTTTATAGGTGAGTGTCCATTTTAGTTATGCAACCAAATTAAGAAGTTGACTATTTAGCCCTTTTGTTGGAATTTTTGGTATATGCGGTATGGAAGTTCATAGGTCTATGACTTTGTAGCTTCTTGGGGTTGAACGAATTCGGCAAAGGGGTAAATCACGTCTGAGGGTCTGTGCTCGAGGGCGGCCGCGCTCATGGCCAAGGGCGACCGCGCTACATGGCCGAGACTCGACTTTAGTGTGCTGAAGTCGTGCGCGGCCGCGCTGTGGCCGACAGCGGTCGCGCTCGTGACGGGCTTTGTGATTTTCTGGGCCGAATTGCAGTGCTAAAACCCTAAGATTACCACACATATATAATTCCTTCTTCCTACAGCCGTTTTTTCAGAGATGAGAGATTAAAAAAAGAGAAAACCCTATTTTTCTAGTTTCTCTCATTGTTTGATTACACCCCGTTCATAAGAGATTCGTTCGTGAGATTCAAGGCTACTGAGATAGGACCGCCGGTGATTACTTACCTGTGTGCAAGGTTTTCTTGGTACGTAATCCGAGATCGTTTTATCCTCGGAGGAATTTGCCTGTACCTGAGTTGCACCAATTGGGGGCAATATTTTCTCTTAGGACAGTCTTCCTAAGGCGACTCGATCTACCCGATAAGTTTTTCTAAATCTCTCTGATTTCTTACTTTGTAATGATTGATTTTAGATGCTTGTGTCACTATGTGTTGATTCACTGCTATCGCTACAATTAATCTGTCAAATGCATGATTGTCCCTATGTGATTATTTGCTTAATCTGCTTGTTGTGCAATTTATATTCCAACAGTCTAAGAGAAAATATTAATCATGTTATTTGTTGATTGTAGTTGATTCGATATGATCCATATTTGTCCGTATAATCATTGAACCTGAAAGATTAATTCTTTGTACAAGTAATTTAATATATTTGAAGAATATGTTAAATTGTAATGATTATTATATGGGGTCAAATCTCTTATGCTTGTAATTGGTGATTCTAGGTAATATGAAACGGTGAAAATTAGCGCAAGTAAATAATTGGGCTAATCAAATAAAATATTATAATTGGTACTCTAGATTGTTAATTTTGTGCTGTTGGAGTAAAAATTAGTTGTAAAGGTTCATGAAATCTGAATCCTACTAATTTTTGTATATGAACAAAATATCTCATGGATCATCATGCTGATTGAGATCAAGTTTTGAGTTATTTAGATCATGAGCATAAAATTGATCTACTACCATTTGTATATTTGTTGATTGATCTAAAAGTTATTTGAATGTTCGGAAAAATCGTTGGTTTCAACCTTGTTGAATGAGATTTCGGATACACTCAAATCTTTTGGAAAGTATTATTTAACCGCACTAATTGATGAGTTAGAAAATTAGTACTATATTAACGATGTTATTATGAAAAGTACTATTTATCTAATTTCGTGTTATGATTTCATTTACTTGAGAAAATCAATAACTGAATAAGCGGATGAGAGAAGCCTTGAACATTCTTGTTGTACTCTAATAAATACTTCAAGAGAATTTTGGAGAAAATTCGGTACAGTCATATTGTTTGAAATTATTCCATTAAATTGGAATATTCAGTGTATGACACCTTTGTAGTATTGATAATTAGAGTTGTACAATTACGTTCTTGTAGCTTTTCTTGCGTATGACCAACTTGGTGACAATTGAAAAATTGTCTGAAAAGCTTTATTCAACCTAATGTTAATTACCGTGATAAGTAAAGTGACAAAGTAAAATACATGAGACGGAACGGAAAAACTGTAGTTTACTTTACTAGTTTCAAAATTTATAATTGCTTATGAGTCGCTTAAGTAGTTTGTAAATATATGAGTAAGAGTGCACCTCTTTGAAGTCAAACACTTTCATATATTTACAACTTGAAATTGAAGATTAATGACAATGAGAAATATCAAGTGTTGTTGCAGGACTCATAAACGAATGTGTGAATCTAAAAGTGTTTTTAGTGCTCATTCGTGGAATGTAGTAAGTGCATCACTATATTTCTAAGTGTCATAAAATCTCTGAAATGACTCATATTCAATTGTAGAATATTTTGAGTGGTTTGGTAAAGAAAAACAAATGTTGCTTTTCTTGTGAAGTTGTATTTTGCTGTCTTGCGGTACTTGTCTGATGCCTGTGATTAACTTAGTAGTTGAATGTGATATTTATCTGAGAATAAAGTTTAATTATCTCGATTTGATGACTAAATCGTTTGTGAACGGCAGGTTAACCATGAAGTTTTAAATTATGTATCTATCATGAATGATTAATTTAAATTTGGTTATAATGACCTAGATAATTCAAATTGTGTCTCATCATGTTTAGTTAATTTAAATTGGGTTATGATCCTTATATGATTTAAATTATGTTTCCATCACGGATAAGTAATTTAAATTGGTGTATGATGCTATTAATTGAAAGTCTCAAATTTCTATGAATAGGTGAATTGTAATTTAGTTAAGAGAACGTGTTCTCTTATGAAATTGAATCACCTTGCTCATTGTTAGCTAATTTGTGTGACTATTAATAGTACGATACTTGACATGTAAAATATGATGTCACTTTATTGGTTGCAAGCTTAGACCTCTCTATAGCTATTTAATTGTAAATTAAAGTGCTAAGCAAAGTTTTGTTACAAAGCTTAGCTAAAACTAGTAAGAAACTTATATTGGTTATAATCTCATGAAGCGGATGTAAGTCTAACTTTGATGTGAATCTGTTCAAAAGCCTTTGAATCAGTTCATAGTAAGACTTTTTCAATTACTCAAAATTATTATGAGATGGTGCATGAGAAAATTGCTACTTAAAGGGTTACAGTAGTAGTTTGTTTTTAAAGTTTGAAATTACCAAAGTAATACTTTAAGAGAATCTTTGAATTTGGCTTGCCTTATTAGGAAAGGATATATCTTAAGTATTTGAGTGGTAGTAACTTCAACCTTTGAAAAGATGATGTTTTAGCTTGACTATCTTTTTCAATGTGGGGGTACTTCTCATGAGTACGTATTTCACATAAAAGGATAAAAGCTAAAATTGTAAGAAATACTACTATTAGTGAAACCCTTTAGGATGGATGGTAGCAATGTACTTGAATGATTTTAATTCTAAAATCCTTGGTACATTGGCTAGCATGTGAATTTTCTCCTATGCTATGTTCTAAGAAGATGTTTCTCTCATATAATTAGAGTTGATACCGGTCTCACTCTTACATTTGATCTTTATGTTATCATGCAAAGATGTCAAATGTGGGGGTAAATCCATGAAGTTCTAACTTTGCAAGTTAGATGAATTTAGAGGAAGTATTAAATTTAAAATTGCTAAGGATAGTGAAAAGTAATTAAAAATTGCTTTTAATGACTATCAAGTGCTTGTTTGAAATTTAAGGATGCTTCGAGAGTTAGATAATTTGTATGGTCTCTATATGAGCAAATGCAAATTAGTTGACTCACTTCTAATTACCTACGAATGGATTAAATGAGAAGGTTTATATCTAGTTAAGATTTTAACCATGATAATGTTTAAGACTAGTTGGTTGTGAAAGGGTACCAGCAAATATAAGAAATAGATAACGTCTACTTTCTTGAGTCACTATTAATTGCAATTTTCTTGTGTAAAATATTTGGTAGTATATGTTTTGAAAATCCATCGATGGATGTTATTTTTCTTCTATTATATATAGAGAATAAATAATTTTATACGGATCGAGTCAAAGTCAATGAATTTTGTAATTAATAAGTGGCATGTTGTAATTTCTTTGTATTGTTAAACCTTTTTACATGTGGTGAAATAATTCTCATGAAATATTTCCTTGTTAGCTTTGTATGTATGAATTTTGGTGAACTTGGTCTATTGCAAAATAATGTTGATAAGTGTATTGTCTATGGCGTAAACTTGTTTGCATTCATTTGGTTGAAAGTTAATTGAGATAAATTAATGCCTATCCGTCATTCTTGAGTAGTAAGTTTGGAATTAAGGATGAGAACCATTAACGAGATTCTTGGCTTCAAACCTGATCATTTGAAGTGGTAAATTTTCACAAGATAATTACATATTACTTGAGAAAATTAGAATCGTTAAAAGGTTATATGTTTCCTTAATTAACTTTCTATTAGAATGTGATTTATCTAAATGATGATATTCTCAGATATCTTGGGATTTGATGTATCTTGGAGATTTAATTGTCTTAGAGAAGCGCCTCTAATTGTATTAAATTATAAAGATACATTAATCGACCAAGTAGAGTTCTTGGTGGAGCTCTTGTTTAAGTATTTCAAAATACTTGATGGAAATTGTTTTTCCTTGTGCTATATATTGATTAATCTCAATATAAGCTAAAATTGGTTAATGGTTGTAATGATCATTAATGAATATATTTGCTTCTAGTTATCTTGAGCGATGGGCCCGTCGTGTGAAGATATGTTGAACAAATCTATTGGAATGAAACTCGTTTCATTGAGTTGATCTTCTTATTATTAGTACTTGCTAGTAGGATATAGTTGAATGGTCTAATTGACTTAAAGTACGTATTTAGCCGTGATCAACTAAATCTACTTCTAATAGTTTTGACAAAATTGTCAAAATTATAAGTGTATGAATAATAAGAAATCACTTGGCACATCCAAGTTAGATTGAAATCTATAAGGGATTGTAGGTGATAGTTGTTAGTTATGGTGGTACCAAGGATAACACAACTAACCTTATAAAACTAAAGAACTTGAATTAGTTCTTGTTTATAATATCTAGATTGGGGATGGGTGCGAACCTAGGCGGATTCATACGCAGTAGCAACCCAATCTATGCGAGTGGAGATCCCACAAAGAAGATTGAATGTGGTAATAACAAGTGTGGGGTGAATCGAGCACTTTAAATCAATTGACATGTTACATGTAAGTCTATCCACGAATAATCTGGATGGTGCTCATTACTGCAAATAAAGCAAAAGTTTGAAACTTTGAATGGGATCAAAGTCTTTTAGACAAGATGTTAGCAGTACATCTTTTGAGATGCTTGACTAAGTGAGTGTTGTTGTTGGCCGCAACTAGAGGAATTTGGGTTATTCCTTGAAAGCACTCATGATAGAGGATCGGGACGTATGGCTTATAAGCGTCGAAGTGTTCGATAGAGGGCCTATCATAGCTTTTGTCGTGTTTGTTACAGTAAAGGCCTCTACGTCCAAAGGCATCAGATTCAAGACACCCGTTCAATGCGGTCTGTGGAGGTTTGCGTTGGATAACATAGGTAGTGGTTCAAGCCGGAAGGTACCATTCTTGAAAGCATTACAATGGACAATCTGTACACGTCATATTTCTATGAACTTGTGGGGGATTGTTGGAATTTTGGTATATGCGGTATGGAAGTTCATGGATCATGACTTTGTAGCTTCTTGGGGTTGAACGAATTCGGCGAAGGGGTAAATCACGTCGAGGGTGCATGCTCGAGGGCGGCCGCGCTGTGGCGGGGCGGCCGCGCTGCTACGTAGTAGAACTCGACTTTAGTGTCTTTGAAGTCGTGCGCGGCTTGTGGCCCGCGGCCGTGATCGCGCTCGTGACGGGCTTTGTGATTTTTCAGGCCGGGTGCGGTGCTAAAACCCTAAGATTACCACACATATATAATTCCTTCTTCCTACAGCCGTTTTTTCAGAGATGAGAGATTAAAAAAAGAGAAAATCCTATTTTTCTAGTTTCTCTCATTGTTTGATTACACCCCGTTCATAAGAGATTCGTTCGTGAGATTCAAGGCTACTGAGATAGGACCGCCGGTGATTACTTACCTGTGTGCAAGGTTTTCTTGGTACGTAATCCGAGATCGTTTTATCCTCGGAGGAATTTGCACATGCACGAGTTGCACCAATTGGGGGCAATATTTTCTCTTAGGGCAGATCTTCTAAGGCGACTCGATCTACCCGATAAGTTTTTCTAAATCTCTCTGATTTCTTACTTTGTAATGATTGATTTTAGATGCTTGTGTCACTATGTGTTGATTCAATGCTATCGCTACAATTAATCTGTCAAATGCATGATTGTCCCTATGTGATTATTTGCTTAATCTGCTTGTTGTGCAATTTATATTCCAACACCTTTCACAAGCACATATGATTGCAAGTGTAATTTGAACATGATTGCAGAGGTGGAAATTAGCAACTTCAATAAAAATGAACACTCATTTACGGCAGGGACGAAGCCCTCAAGGGTCAAGGGGGTCAATTGACCCCCCTGAACTTTCAAGAAATGCAATTATAACCCCTTTCAATCTTAAGAAATTATATAGTGCATTTTTTGGTACTTTATACTTCCATTGTTTAAAAAAATCGACATACTTTTCTTTTTTACTTTGTCACAAAATTGTTCTGCTTCAAAGTATAGCAATAATGAAAATATTGTTAGCAGGTTTCATAAAAAAAAATCAGATTTTCAAATGGAAAGACTCTTTAAAGACATACTAAGTATCCCTCGCACTTTAGTTTATACATTGACCCCCTCCCCACTTCAATTCCTGGCTATGTCCTTGGTTTTGAAGATTGTGCAAGCCATAGGATCGATATTGCTATCAATTCATTCACATTTCAATAAACCGGACCTAAATGTCACATATAATATTGGAATTACTCTAAAACAGCAATAAGAAAAACCTAGTGTAATAACTGCACACTTAAATAAATACCCAAATGCAGGGGCGGATCTAGGCTTATTTCTCAAACTTCAGAATTTTCAAAAAAAAAAAATTTTTTTTAACCTAAGTCACCAACTATAAGCCCACGCAGTTTCAAAATTCTGGATTCGCGTCTGCCCAAATGTAAGAGCAATGGTATAATACCTTAGCCTCAGCAAGAGCCATAACCAAATCCTCGGGTTTTTCCCTCCTTATACTCTTCTCATCAATGTCTGCAGTCTAAAAACACATTTCAATTAGTAATTTTTCATCCAAACAACAATTCAATTCACAAGCATAATATGTCAATGGAAAACCCACCATAACTGTAAATTCATATCCCATCTCTGCTAAAATTTCTCTCCGAGCCTTCGAAGACGAACCCAGTATTATCTTTCAATATATCCAAAATAAAAATAAACCCACATCAATTCTAGCAAAATCAGAAAAAAAACAACAATGGGAATGCCTAAATTAAAACTATATTTTAGCAAAAATATGAATAATTGAGTTTCTAATGTGGCTTTTTTTCGAGATAAGTTTGAAAATGTTAAAGAGTTAAGAGGAAACCTGGAATGAGGAATCCTCCATTGCCATCTTCTCTCTAGTGATTGGAAGCTCTCTTTTTTAGCTTGAGAGATAAGCTGTGTAACAATCAGGTGGACCAATTGGCGCCAACCACGCACTTTTTGGATTGCCTGGAATATACCCGCTAAAATTTTCTATTTGCTACTCCCTCCGTCCCATGTAAATGTAAATCATTTTCTTGGACACAATAACTAAGAAATATTATTAAGATAATAAAAATGTGTAGTAGAAAATGAAGAGAGAGAATGAGTGGAGTTAATAGTAGGTTGGTTGAATAAATTGTATGGTGAAAAATGAAGAGAGAGAATGAGTGGGTAGGGTAGGGTGAATATAAAATAATAAATTTGTTTCCATTTTGGGAAGTTTGTATTTACGTGAGACGGATCAAAATTGATGACGCCAAGCTTTTCAGGGTCAGGAGCGGTTCAAGGATATCTGGCTTGATATATTTAGTGGTTTGTTTGTACCTAAATCACAACACAAATAAGCACCGTTAAGGTCAAAGTTGAATGTTACTCCAACTCAGGCCCTCGGGTGTGAGAGTAAGTATACTGAGATAATAAGGCTTTGAATACCTTGGAGTGTGTGTGTGTAGGGTTTAAGAGTAATAGGGCTTACTCAATATATTTGAAACTTACCTTGCCCAAGGGGACAAAGGTCTTCTATTTATAGGCAATGTAGTGGTGCTTGTTGATGTAAGCAATGAGATCAGCCCTATGGGCAGGCATGGGCAACCGGTTCCCGGTTCCGGTTTCGGTTCCGAACCGCCGGTTCCGGTTCCGGGGAAGGGGGGAACCGAGACGGAACCGTCAAAATCCGGTTCCCGATTCCGGTTCCTTGATGTCGGTTCCGGTTTCGGTTCCACGGTTTCCCGGTTCTTTTTTTTTTTCCTTTTTTTTTTTTTTTGAAAACTGTCCAGGTGGGCGACCGCCCAAGAGAGGTGGGCGACCGCCCATAGCAATATTCAAGTGGAGCACTTTATAAAGTTGGTCAGTTTGTATGAACTATGCTAGTGGAGCACTTGGTGCAGTTGTGCTTGTCTCAGTTTGATATTATTTTGGAAACTGTGGGTCCGTTCTTTCTCTTATTATTTTTCCAATGCTCCTCTGGAGTTGATTTTTACTTCCTCAGTCCCATGGAGGTAGTTCTACCACCAATGGCACCTTCGGTAACCGGTAGGAGTGGTATCATTTTTAGAACATATTTTTTCATTATCTTTATCTGGAACCTGAATGCATTATTAATTGCAATCATGCAATGCTGTTTTGAGTTTCCTGCCAAGTATATTTGATTAGATTAAGGATGCTCTTGTAAAAAAAGGGACAAAATTTTGAATTTTTTTGAATTTTCAGCAAGAACCGCCGGTTCCCCGGTTCCGAACCGCCGGTTCCACGGTTCCGGTTCCCCGGTTCCGGTTCCGGTTTCAAAACCGGCGGTTCACGGTTTTTTGGAAAGAGGAGCCGAGACTGAACCGTGAACCAGCCGGTTTCGGTTCATGCCGGTTCCGGTTCTTGCCGGTTCCGGTTCTGCCGGTTCCGGTTCCGGTTCGGTTCTCCGGTTCCACCCGGTTCCGGTTCCGGTTTGCCCATGTCTACCTATGGGGCACTTTGGTATTTGACCAGCTACACGTGTCCGCAGCTAATTGGCCCTGTCAGGGAGGGAACATTGACTGCTGCAGGGGCATGGCTGAAAGGGACATGAGCCGTGTGGCTGGCTTGGCGCATTAAATGAAATAGTAGGCGCCTAACTGAGCCGCATTAAATGCGTGATGGGGGAGCTGGCAACTTGCATGTCAGAGCCAGTAAGCTAACTTGCTCAGTAAGGCTTGACATTAACCGGGAGGCAGGTGAGATAACCGGGAGGCAGACATGAGCCCGCGGTCAACATCGTGGCCGCGGTCAAAGGTAGACGCGGCACGGACGCGGTCATGCCTCTGCGGGCGGCACCGATCCGGCGGCGGATCGCTGCGGTCTTTGATAGGGATAATGCGGGGAGGGACGCGATCTTGACCTCAAGGGCCTATCTGCCCGCGGTCCTTCCCGGCGGTCTAGGAACCTGCCACGTCACTAGTTCCTTGGGGCTGCACCGAGCGCGGGCCCGGTCCAGTAGATCCGGGCTCATCAATGGCCCCTAGCTCCAAGTGTGATTATTTATGGTCTGAGCGAGGAGGTACTAGAAGCTCGGTTGGATCAGACCGCTGCCCTGGCGAGCACCAGTGTTAGCATTTTTTGTTGGTTGTTGTTTTGCCTCATGGGCTTATGGAAACGTTCGGGAGGCACCAGTGAGAGACACGTGGCCCCTTGCATGATGTGCCTCCCGGTTAACAAGTGGGCCCCTTGGCAGATGAAAAGACGGGGCGTGGTACGTATAGGGGGTACGTGTCAATCATCTAAGAGGGGTAATAAATGCTAACCGGCGGATTTTTCGAATTTTCAAATGTTGGAGACGGTTCAGGGTTCGAGGAACGGTTTGTGGGCTAATTAATACGGGTTAAACGGGTTAACCCGTATAGGTAGGCCTTATAAATACCAAACCCTTAAACCTCAAACCCTTTTTACCGTCTTCAAACCTTCAAAGAGCTTTAGAGAGAGAATTTTTGCTTCGAATTCCTTGCTTGTGTTCTTCGAATCCAACCTTCCAGATTTTCTTTCGTAAGTAATTGTTGGGGTGTTTCTTCTTCATCTCTTTCTGTTTTCCTTTGCTGGGTTTTGAACAATGACCACTCGTGAATTTGGACCCCGCCGTCCCATAGAGTTAGGAGATGGAACCACCCGATACCTTCGCCGTTTGTAAACGGACGGGGGAATATTTAGGAAGGTAGGACTAGGGTGGTTAAAAATGTCCCTACATTGTTTTTGTATTTACGTGAGAAAGCAGATTGGGGTCGTTCGTCCCACCCGGTTGTGGGAGGCCAAGAGGAAGTACATTTTTAACCGTGACGTATTGGTGTTGGGGGATACAGTAGGCTAAGAAATTTTGTAATGGGGGTTTTGTGCGGGTTTCCCGCGAGAGAGATCGGGCTTTGAACGTCGTTGAACTTGTGAGGAGAGCGTCCGTGTCCCCGACCAAATAATTGATCGGGAGAAGTGTGAACTAATGGATCTGAACAAACCAATGATGTGCGGGCACCGAGCAAACAGGGACCTGAGTGACCCTTTAGATGTTCTGCCCCTGAGGACCATATTTCCCAATGTGCCCGTGGCCCCTAATGCTAACCCAATCGAACTGAGTAGCAGTGAGGAGCTGGAGCCTCTGAACTTTGAGGTGACCGGAGGCGGGGAAATGAGGCGAAGTAGCTACGCCGCGGTGATGCCACCAGTCTCTTTGGCTCGACGAGCTCGGAGACTAAGGAGGATGACCGCGAGGTTGAGGATAGGAGGGCTGCGGGGACCTCTAAGAAGGCTACTGAGACCACGGAGATTGTGGATGCCTTTGAGGACTCTGACTCCGAGGAGGAGATAGTTGTGGCCCCTGCCCGGAATAAAGGCAAGAGGCCAGCTGCTGGGGTGAATCCTGGCCGTGGCCATGGTAAGAAAGCCAAGGAGGTGGCTACTATTGACTGGGAGGAGGACATTTATGAATTTACAATGTGGACCGCAATGTCTTTCGTGTCCGCACCCTGGGTCATGTACAGATAAAAGGGAAAGACAAGGTGAGGCAAGAGACCATAACAGATGTCCACGAGGACAACAGAGCCTGTGTTTTCTATGGGGCCCAGTTTGAGAATGGCCTGAGGCTGCCTCTGGACCCTTTATTTTATTTTTTCCTCGAGTTCAACCGCTGTCTCCCAATGCACCTGACCCCTAATGCCATCAGGGCTCTTGTCTCCTTTATAACGGTTTGCAGATTCCTGGGTCATGAACCTACCCTGGCCGGGCTTTACGCTTATTATCGGAACCAGATCAGCCGTGGCATCCTGAGCTTGAAGGCTAGGAACTACTCTACCCGGACCTTCTCTCCCCCATCGAACAAATTTGACCAATGGAACCAGAGGGATATCTTGGTCATCGAGTCTAGGTTTGGTTGGCCCTTCTCCAAACCTCAAGTCGATCCAGATGAAGGTGGCCGCTAATAGTTATCCATTACCCCGCACCTCTGTAGATGGTATGCGCCGTGCCATGTAGAAACATCTCGGCCACCTATCTAGACAAAGAGGAGGAGCAGAGTATATGACGTGGGCGCCATCGTTGAATCCGAGCCCCTATTAATCTACTCGGGGTGGCTCCTCGCGGGAGGGCGCCCCATGCCCGAGTAGAAATAGAGCCCGTGCCCGTGACCACGATTAGAGGGTGCACGAGTATTACCAATTTGAGGCTGATTGTAAGACTGCATCTTTGGGCGGCGAGTGCGAGCCTCAGAAGCTGGTTGGTCTACGACTCTTTATAAGTCTGTTTGCAAATTTATCTTGCTTTTGATTTTTTTGCGCATTCTAACCATTTTCTTTTCCTCCGAGTAGATCCAGGAAGAGTATAACTTCTAATGGCCCCTCAATGCCGCTCGAGATGAAGGCCAAGAACATGAAGGCCAATAGGGAAGGCGCCTTGAGGAGGCAAGGCGAGATGGGAGGACTCCGGGCAAGGATAAAGCTTGTGTCCATTGTCGGTAGGAAGGCGGGAGCCTCGACCGGCTCCCAAATCTATCCCGCACCGAGGCTGCCTCGCCCCGAGGGTCCTCCACTTGCCCATGCGTCAGGGCATCCTCTCTGGTCGCACCATTCCTTTTGGGCATAGTATAGAGCCCACGGAAGAGGGGCGAGAGAGACGCGAGATCTTGCGCGCATGGAGAGGGCCTCGAAGTCCCGAGAAAGTGGGGGACGCTCAAGTTCGGGCCCTGCGCTCCGCCTGCGCACGCCACCTTGCTCCCTCCACCGCGGGGACCATCACGCTCTTGCCTATCCCGCATAGCCTCCTTGGGCACGCGAGGAGACATGGGCGGCGAGGAAAAAGGTGGGTGAAGTGCCCGCCATCACAGGAGTGGACTTATATGCCCGATCATCCTACAATTCTGCTGTGGGGATCGGGCTCATCAACAGGCTCTATGCCCCGGACTTTTATCAGAATGTGGTTGAGAAGGAGAACCCGTCAGCCTTGATGGGAGACATTGGGCTTTCCCTCACCGAGGTAGGGACCTTTCTGCCTGTCTGTTTACTTAGCTTCTTGCATCACCATATTTCTGACAATCTTCCTCGCAGGTGGGCAACAAAGCTATGCGGCCGGGAATGCTTTGCGACGGCTTGACCGGCGAGTTGGAAAACAACCTGAAAAGACTTGGCGGGCAAGCTCCGCGAGCTGGAGCGAGGCTCAAGAAGGTGGGAACCTTGAACTCCCTCCTCGATGCCAGGAGAAAATCCTCTCCACGAAGGAGGGCGACTGAAGGGTTTTCGGGAGAGGGCGACGGAGGTGGAGGAGAGCTGAAAAAGCTAAGGGGAGAGGGGTGAACTCGGGAAAGAGGGAGTGAGTGGGAGCCCGGGAATGCCGAGTGTGCCCAAAGGATGGAGGCATCCAAGACCACCATCTACACCCTGGAGGCTAAAGTTGACAGGGCTGTCCGTCAGTGCTCCCCCTTAGGCAATTTCAGTTGGAGAAGGACGCCATACTACTCGCCGCTAGGAAGGAGGCAGTGGAGGAGTATAAGAACTTCGAGGAGTTCAAGAATTTTTCGAACGAGGAGAATGCGGCTCGGTCTGAGGCGGGTCGGGACACGGATCGGGAACCGCGGCCGCGGGCAAGTTCTCCGTGCAGACGGTTGGCCGTGATTGGCTCAATAGTTGCTCTTGCGCGGAGTGCTGCCGGGCATGCGTTAGTTCCTCTGTCCGAGGATGAGGTCGAGGGCTTGGATCTGCCGCAGCGGCCTCCTTGCCTCTGTGGCCGAAGTGGCGCCACTTAGCCTCATTCTGAAATTTGGATGAGCGAGATTTGGGGAAAACCACATACCCCTTGGGGATGCCATAGCTCGCGTTCTTCCAAAGCAGACTGCTTATAGGTGATCTGTTCCCAGCGGGCGGCCCCGCTCCGGTCTCTGGCGAGCACATCCCGATCCCATCGCGGACCTGGCTGGTGAATAGTCTTCCTTCTCCCGACCCGGCCTCGAAGCGGGCGCGGGAGCACGGCCACCGAGGACCCCAAGGACCAAGCTCCTCTAGTTTAGGCTTTTTGCTTTTTCTTGTTGTAATAGATGGTAGGACCCTTGTAATTATTTTTATAATTTAATTGAAGCATTTTTCCCAACTATTTATCTTAATTGCTTGTCTTTTAGGCTGTTTTGAGTGTTTGCAATTTTTTGAGTACCTTGATACTTGCATTCTTGCTTTCTCCAGCGTTTTTGACTTACTGACTAAACTTTATACTCTCCTTACTGCGGTCAAAAGCTTAGTAGGCCCTTTGCCGCATTTTTGAGTTTTCCTAACTCTTTATTCAAAATCACTTGGATTTTTCGTGAGAGTCGATCCTATTTTTTACGTGACCGCGTTTGTTTAGCCTTGTGGCAAATTTAGGGGTCTTGACCCCGGTTTGTCTTTTTGGCTTTGTTAAACTTGTTTGATCACTCTCGTCCATTTACACTTATTCCCGGCCTTGCGGTATTGTGGTGTAAGTCAAAAGCGACAGGCAATGCTACTTTCATAGGGCATGTAGAAGGTGGCGGTGAGGCTATTGTCTACGCATGACGAAGGTAGGAGCATATTTAGCATAGAGGCCACTTTAACCCCACGGCATCTGTATCCACTTATTGGAGGTTCACGCTTTTGACCACTTTATTGAAAACCCCTTGGAGTTTTTGTGAGGGTCTTGTGGCGATCAGTAAGCGAGGCTTATATGTAGGCCTTTGTTACATACGGGCATGCGAGTAACTTGGCCCTAACGAGGTCCTTCGCGCAATTAGTGGGTCCGGACTTGGTGCTTTGTCCCATTTAGAGTCAGTAGTACGGGCATCATGGCCTTTGTACCTACGTTCATCTATATCCACTTTTTTCTTGGTGGTGTCACGCGGGCAGGACGGAGTATCCTCCCCGCGATCGAGTACGGGCATAATGGCCTTTGTACCCATATAGGCTTGCGGATCTTAATGGATCTTTGCGCATCAGTATGTAGGAGCTCATATGTTGGCTCTTGAACCTACTGGCACCCGCTTGCGGGCATCCACCTCTGCTTTTGAGGCTGGTGGGAAAGGCGTTATAACTATTTTTTGCACCAAAATTTGATGGTAACTTCATACTTATATATATAGGGGTCTATACTCCCTCCAAAAATTACAAAGATATCAAAAGAAGTACTTTCTGAGGTGATCGCTATTCCAAGCGTGTTTAAGCTCTTCTCCTTCTTTTGGTCGCAATATGTAGGTACCCTCCTTGACTATTTTGGTGACCTCATATGGTCCCTCCCATTTCGGGGATAGTTTATTGAAACCAGGTTGGGTCCCTTGGACCTCTACGCTTCTAAGTACCCAATCTCCAACTGAAAAACTCCTCTTATTTATCCTTTTATCATGGTGCTTCTTCGCTTTCTGCTTGTAGTTCACCATTTTTTCATATGACCGCATTCTCTTTCCTTCGAGATCGTCCAGGTCACACCTTCTGTTTGCCTCGTTTTGAGACTCATCGAAGTATGTGACTCTGTACGAGGGTAGGGCAACCTCAACTGGAGCCATTGCCTCTGACCCATACGTGAGCGAGAAAGGAGTTTCTCTGTAGAATTTCTTATAGTGGTGCGGACAACCCATAATGCGATCTGGAGCTCGTCCGACCATCGTCCTCCTCGCCCCTCCAAGTTTTCTTTAGGGGCGGTCGGGACTAGCTTGTTCGCGGCCTCGGCTTGGCCATTTCCTTGGGGGTAAGCAACTGCAGACTTACGGTGTTGCACTTTCATTCTCACGCATTCAGCAGTGAATTTTGCGGAGAACTGAGTGCCATTGTCCGAAATTATTGCTCGGGGGACCCCAAATCGACAATAGATGTGGTCGTGGACAAAATTGATGGTATTCTCCTCGGAGATAGTGGCTAAACCCTTTGCTTACTGTCCACTTGGTAAAGTAATCCACGACCGCCTGACATACTTGATGTTTCCTCGGCGAGTTGGGAATGGTCCAATGAGATCAATCCCAACGTATCAAACGACCACGATGGTACAACCAAAGTTTGCTCTGTTGATGGTAGTATGGGGATGCCCGCAAATCTCTGGCACTTATCACACTTTCTTACATATTCCTGCGCATCCCTTCTCATTGTAGGACAAAAGAATCCCTGGAATTTGATCTTGTCTGAGAGGGTGCGAGCACCTGGATGTCCGCCACAAACTCCTTCATGAACCTCATAAAGTAAGTTAGTGACCATGTGAGTTTTGACACATCTGAGCAAAGGCTTGGTGAATGATCGTCGAAAAAGTACCCCATCGAGGACGAGGTATTTTGCGGACACCGTTCTGATGGCTCTAGCCTTTCTTTGGATCCTCGGGGAGGGTACGCTTCTCGATGTAATCCTTGATCTCATCTACCCGAGTCCCTTACTTGATCCTCAATCTGTTTGCTCCGAGATTCAATCTATAGCGGAGTCTCTCCAAGTGAACTCAATCGGCAATCTGTCTCCAATTCGATTGACAATTTCTTGATCGGTTATTACGGAGAGGAGTGTGCCTCCACATTATCCTCTCTCATGACTTGGTTCAGCTCATAGTAGGTGAAATTTTTGATGAGGGTTTTCTGCAAGGCCGCGATGCTTGAGTTAGCTTTGGGTTGATAGTATCATACTCCCCCAATTTGATTAACTATGAGTGAGAATCACTTTGTTGATCTCTATATTACGAACTCCCAAGTCTCTTGCCAATTCCATGCCTGCTATAATTGCTTCATATTCGGCTTGATTGTTAGATGCCTCGAACTTGAATCTTAAGGCCCTCTTAAATTTCTCCGCGAGTGCGATCGAAGTATGCCCGCTCCACTAATTAACTTGCTCGCGAGCCGTCCACGAATAAAGTCCATATTTCTTAGGGCGCTCTTTTGGTGTATAATTTCGGTGCTCGAGCTATCTGGGGATTCTTCTGATTCTGCCCGCTTTCTCTTTCCAAGCTCGCTGTCCGCCAATTTAAATGATGATTCTACCACAAAATCAACTAAGGCATGCGCTTTGATTGTCTTTCTCGGGGAGTAGGTGATCTGGAACTCAGTGAGTTCGATAGACCAAGCTAGAATTCTCCCCGAAGACTCTGGTTTGTGTAAAACCTTTCTAAGCGGGGCCTCAGTTAGTACAATTATAGGATGTGCAGAAAAGTAGGCTCTTAATTTCCAGCAGATACAAGCAAGGCGTAAGCTAGCTTCTCTATATTAAGATAACGCCCTTCTACGGCGGACAGTGCCTTAGAAACATAATAAACTGGTTTTTGGGAGTTATTATCCTCCCTTACAAGAACGGCGGCTCTTGCCCGGATCAATAAGCTTGCTAAAAACAGAAAAAGCTCTTCCGGTGGCTGAAAGTCTTTGAGTAGGTGGGTTGAGGTATGTCTTGACTTCTTCAAAAGCTTGATGGCATTCTTGATTCCATGCAAATTCGTCAGGCTTCTTCCCCCTTTTAGAGTTTTGAAGAAGGGAGGCATCTCTCGGGCCAGCGAGATGAAGCGGCGAGTGCGGTGATGCGACCATTGAGTTTCTGTACATCTTTCACGCAAGCGGGAGGTTTCATGTCCGGCGGTGCTTGAATTTTTTCGGGATTAGCCTCTATTCCTCATTGGTTTACCATGAATCCAAGGAACTTGCCCGCCTTTACCCCAAAAGCACATTTCGGGGTTTAGTTTCATGTTGTTGCGGCGCAAGTTTTGGAAGGTTTCCTCCACGTCGAGCTCGTGGGAGTTTTCTTTGGTTTTTATAACCATGTCATCAATATAGGCCTCAGGTTTACGCCGGTTGGTTTTGAAGACCGGATGACCATTCGGCGATACGTGGCCCCTGCATTTTTAGCCGAAGGGCATCATTTGTGTAACAATAAGTCTTGCCGCAGTGATGAAAGCAACGGAGCGGACATCTTCGGGAGCCATTTGGATCGATGGTAGCGGAGTATGCATCAATGAAGCTCAATACTACGGGCCGGCTATAGAATCCCACCAACTGTCTATGCGAGGAAGAGAGAAAGCGGAGTCTTTGAGCGTACTTTGTTGAGATCCGTGAAATCAACACACATCCTCCACTTGTCGTTGGATTTTTTGACCATAACCACATTGTCCAGCCATTTTGGGTAGGTAATCTCCTTTATTATCCCCGCTTTGAGCAATTTTTCCACCTCTTCCTTGATCGCCATTTCTTTCTCCGGAGAGAAGTACCTTGATTTTTTATGAATGTTCTTGAAGGATGGGTCATCATTGATTTTATGGAGGATCACGTCCTCGCTGATTCCTTGCATATCCTCCACCCTCCATGCGAATACATCGCAGTTTTCTCTAAGGAACTCGATGAGTATCCTTCTCTCCTCGCAGTGAATCTCCAGCCCAACCTTAACAGTTTGCTCGGGGAAGTGGGAGTTGATCACCACCTCCTCGAGCTCGTCGTTAGGTTGAAGGTCGCTGATTTCACGATTGTGCAAGGAGTCAATGATAATAGTTGGGGGTTGACACAGAGCTGCACAGTGGTGTTGCCATAGAAGTATATGACATCGCGGTCAATCTCTCCCTCAATTCCTCGATCAATGTATCCTCCCTCAATAGGGGCCAACTGTTTAGATTTTCTGCTCGTCTTGAGCTCCACCTTAGTGGTATGGAAAGAAAGCATGCCTATTGGAATGGGCGGCGGCACAAGTGCAAGGGCCTTCCCTTTCTTTGGTTTGTCCTCGCCCTCTATCTGCGGGCAGGATGTCTGGCTTTTACTAGCTTTTCTTTTTTCCTCAAGTGCTCGGAGGAATCTCTCAGAAATTTAGTTCTTGATGGTAGCAACCCCGCCCGAGGTGTTAAATTTCACCCTTTGGTGGGGAACGGAAGCAACTATTCCCAATTCGGCCTGAGCAGTTACGCCGAGAATGGCATTGCATTGGGAAGGAAGATCGACCACCATGAAAGTGATTTTGGCCGCCTTCTGCATGGGTTTTTCCCCAATAGTTACTTCAAACACAATCGTCCCCTTTACTCCCACGGCGTGATTCATGAAGCCCTCAAGCATGCCCGCATATGGAGTAAGATGCGCTTCGGTCATTCTTATTCCTACCAAAGTATGGTAGTAGAGTATATCACGGGCAGATCCGGTATCTATCAACACTCGGCCTATGTTTGCCCGGTTGATTCTCATTCTGAGGGTGAGTGGCTGAGTGGAATGAAAAAGGGAGGAGGCAAGTTCATTCCTTTTGAACCCAATTTCTTGCTCTTCCTCCGGAGCCATTGCGGGGATGGAAAAAACCTTCTCTAATGTCCGGATTTGGAGGTAGAGCTGTTTGTTGGATGGGGGTTCCTCTGCAATGAAGTTTATATTGTAGTCACCCTCTTCATCCTCAAAATTGTCTCTTTCCACCCTCTCGGGACCACGCGGGTTTCGTGCTCGCTGCTGGTTATTGTTATTGTGGGCGTTGTTATTGCCTTTAACCCACTTGGTTAGCTCCCCGTCGTTGATTTTCTGCTGGATTATTCGCTTCAGCTGGAAGCAGTCCTCAGTTCCGTGCCCGTGGTCGTTGTGATACTCACAGAACTTAAGCCTACTCCTCTCATTTGGCTTTCGAAGCATGGGGGAGGAGGAGGAAAGTCTGAGGCCCTCATGATCACTACCCTTGGGTCGGTGAGCTCGGTGTAAACTGTTTCCTCTATTGTTTTTCGGAGTTTATCCGATCCACGTCGGTTTTTGCCCTGGCTGTTGGTGCGGGCAGGCTCTAGGGTGGTTTCTTGAACTTGTCTTATTCTTTCCTTGGCTGAAACTCGGGGCACATGGGGCTCTTCGGCGGATGCAATGGCCGAGGCCCTCTCATACATTTCTTTCACGGTTTTAGGCCGGCTGGAGGCAAAATTCATTTTGAGGAAGGAGGAGCTGAGGCCGCCCTCAAAGCAGAGTCTGATGTCTCCCTCCTCTAGGTCCACAATCTCCTCGCTCACCTTCCTGAATCGAGATATGTAATCTTTTGTAGGCTCGTTTGGGGCCTGCTTGACACGGACAAGATCTGTCTTTGGTCTAGCGGGCACCCCTGCCCCAGCAAAGGCATTAAGGAAGATGCTTCTAAACTGGCTGAATGATTGGATGGTCCGGGGCTTGAGGGCTAGCATCCAAGATAAGGCCTTGCCCGTGAATGTTGCAGCCAATGCCTTGCACATCACGGACTCATCCGAGGAGAATAAAGCCATTTGTCCCTCGAATCGTCCCATATGGCTCTTGGCATTCTTGGAGCCATCATAGGTGTCCATTTGGGGGGGGGGGCTTGCCCTTTTGAATTGGTGCCCGGGCGATCTTATCATTGAAAGCATCCATGGTGCGGCCACACCTCTGGGCGGCCTTCTGGTGGGTCTCCCACATTTCGTTCATAAACTTGAGGAATTCCGGGCTCTGGTTATCAACCTTCTGTTTTTTAGCTCGTGGAGTCACGGCCTTCTCATGGCCCAGGGGCGAGTGCGGCTTTGGACCTCGCACGTAGATTGGATTGGGCCTCTTCTCCAACCTCCTCGCTGTCTTCTACATGCACCACACTGCGTTTGGCCGCCTGTCCACGCTCAAGGGTTGGTTCAACCCGGTTTGCCCCCTAGCTTGACTAGCAAGCGATTTGGGGGGAGCTCGTTGGGAGAACCTTTGTGACTCTTGGGGGAACTTGAGTCCGCCGTTGGCTTCTATTTCGAACATTTCCATTTGAGCATCAGCGACGGCCATGGCCTCTGCGATCAGCTTGGATTTGGAGGCCAGAATTTCTTGCCTCCTCAGGATTTGGTCCGGGGAGAGTGGAGTAGTCAAGGCGGTGTTTTTTATAGGAGCTTGGGGAGTTTTTGGGCTATTGTCTAGTAGGGCTTGGGCTTTCTCAGCACGTGCCTCCTCGGTTAGCCGGTGTATAACTCGTTGAGCTGGGGATTTTTGGGACTGAGAGTGGGCCCCCATTCTGTTGAAAACAGAGTTGGTTTGCTTACCTTTATTCAGTGTTCTAAAAGACCCCAGGCGCTAGGCCGTCACAGCGTTAGGCCCTCTTGATGCCTAGTTCTAAGCCCCGCCTAGGTCCCGACTAATCCCGATTAATCCCGACTAGTCCCCGCCTAGGCGCTAGACCCGACTACGCCGCCTAGCATCCGCCTAGCGCTTTTTAGAACCTTGCCTTTATTAATAGTGGAGGGTGAGGCTTGGTTATCCTCCTCTAGGGTCAAATGACCGGCGTTTTCCAATATTCTAGACATATTCTGTAAAGAAAATGAGTGGAAAAAGAAGAGCCTTTCGGCACTTGCTTTGTTTAGGACACGAGAGGTGCCTTGAAAACAAAATACACGGGGAGTGAATAAAGAAAAGATCTAGTTTCCCGGCAATGGAACCACATGATAAGGATTAAAGATTCTTTTGAAATGCGTGTCAAATTAATAAAAGTATTAATTAGTGAGTCTTGTAATGTGTGTTAAATTAATAGAATTATTAATTAGTGAGTCTAGTAATATGTGTTTGTATATAAATATTAATTTGACACACATTACAAGACTCACTAATTAATATTTTTATTAATTTGACACACATTCAAAAGAATTTTTAATTCTTATCATGTGTTCATGGTCACACAATAGAAAAGTCTTTAAATATTTAATATGTGACTTGTACGTGATTGTTTAACGAATTTTTCTAACAAAAATTAAAAATCAAAAATCTTAACATGATAACTTTGGGCCTAAATTCATTATAGTGAAAAAATCGAGTCAACATTATAAATACACACTATGCATTGGGACCCAAAATGCGATTGTCCCTTTTATCCAAATTTCTGTGAATCCAAATTTCTGATGGTGAAAACTTTAAAATTTGTCACTATTTAGGGTTTACATATTAGTTATTATTACTCCCTCCATCCTAGAATTCCTGCTAAAATAAATGTTACATATTGTTAACTAAGTTGAAATTTGATCAAAAAATTATGATAAATGATTATTTTCGTACTTTTTGGCAAAAAGTTTATTGATACACCAATATAAACATTATTTATAACTATTTTTTTGATTTCATGAAGATATACTCCCTCCGTCCCGGTCGACTTAGGATTTTTTGCCATTTTGGGCGTCTTGGCTGGACGCCCAAAATGGAAACCTTAAATCACTATTCTCTCCACTCATTCTCTCTCCTACATTATTTTAATACTCACAACACCATTATAATTTACTATTTCCTCCACTCATTCTCTCTCCTATTTTTAAATTACACTCACAACATTTACCTTTTCCTTAATTCCCGTGCCATTTCAAAAAATCCTAAGTCGGCCGGAACGGAGGGAGTATAATTTAGCACTAAATATTCGTCAAAGTTCAATTTAGTTGATTATATGCGACATTTATTAAGGGGAAAGGGAGAGAGTATATTTCTTTATTTTTTCAATTGCACCATGATTTTTACAGGTCATTTTCTTCCTTCACCTTAACCGACGTTAGAAATTTGTCAAGAATCTTAAAATTTAATGAATTGTTCAAAACCTAACAGGAAAAATATTTTTTTCAACAAAGATGTTAAAAATGTTATATACCTATTTTATTTTAATTTTTCACAAAAATAATATTTAACTTACATTATTTCTAAAAAATATTTTTGAAATTATTTTTTCAAATAATATTATAAGCAAATATTTTTAAATATTCTTATGATTATTTTTTGGATATTTTTTTTCAATAATTTGATCTTAAATAATTGAAGAATCATTATTTAAAAAAAAATCAATATCATGTTTCAATTTTCTTAAATATTTTAATAGTAATATCAAAAAAACCTTGACAATATAATTAAAAATATTTTATTAGTGAATAATTTTTTTCTGAAAAAAAATAAGTTCAATTTTTAGTGTCTTTTTTAATATACTAACAACTCTGTTAAGTTTTGAATATTTCAATATACTTTTTGTTAAAATTCTAACATTTTTGTTGATTTTTAACGATCGTTAGGATGAAGGAAGAAAACGATGGCAAAAATTGTAGTACAATAGCAAAAATGATAAAAATGAAATACCATGGCAAATATGTAGGTGAAATCAAAATACATTAACAATTTTTTTATTTTTTCCAATTAGAACGACTAGACTGTTAATGGTGAATCCATGTTAGAACGACACTCACTTTTGAAAACATTTTTTCAATGATTTTTGGTTAATGCTCCCTCCGTTCCTAAAAGATTGTCCTATTGTACATTTTGTAATTATTAAGAAAGAGCTTCACCTTCTTATACCTTAATAGATTTGCACTAACATTCATGCCTAAGTTTAGAAATGAGACATACTTTTTGGGACAAGTCAAAATGGCAAATGAGACAATCTTTCAGGGACGGAGGGAGTATAACATACTTCCTCCCTCAAAATAAATATTTAAATTTATACTTCTTCTATTCCTAAATATGAATGTTCAAATTCAAAAAAAAAATTATTCAAAAAAAAAAGTTGTTTTTTACAAAAATCTTTGTCCCTAAACAAACGTTTTTTTACAAAAAAAATCGTTATTTATTTTATTATCATAAAATTAAATGTATAAAAAGTGGATGATAATAATATTTATGACTTGGCCATTAGAAATAGAATGTATAAAGAACACGAATTTACAGAATGTCCATTAAAATGAAATTTAGACATTCAATCAGAAATCAGAGACGGAGGGAGTAATTAAAAGTGAATTTTGGACATTTTTTTGGACAATAACTTGGCCATTTTTTTTCTTTTTGTAATCAATTTCATAATTTTTTTTGTTCACTTTTGTACTTTAGATTCAAATAGATAGAGTTGATTAGTTTTCCAAAGTATCAATAATTTTTTTAAAAAATAGCAGTAGATATTAAAAAGTAATTATGCGTCTGATTTTCGATAAGATTTTGTTAATTTATTAGCACAAAAATCGTGAACAGTGACATTAAATTTCTCGACCTACACTTACATAAAATTCTGAATCCGCCACTGATCACCGGCCTTGAACCGTTAAAATATAATACTCCTTCGTCCATTAATAATTGTCGTGTAAAACTAAATATTAATTTTAGTGTAATTTTATAATTAAATAGAAAAGATTAAGCAAATAAATAAATAAAGATTAACTTCCTCTCCAAGAAGTGATTTAAGTTCAAGTTAGCCTTGTTTTCTTGAGAAACAAGCCGGTTAAAAATATATAAAAAGGCTACCTACACACCCACAAAATTCACCACTTGTTCTTAATTCCCTCTCCTTTTCTATCAAAATCAAAGCAAGATTTCATCAGGTTTGAGCTCGTTTTTAATTTTAATTTTCAAAATTTTGTCTTGTAAATGCTGTTATTTTAGCCTAATTTTTGATTCCTGATCGAGATTATTCAAGTAATTTTATGCAATTTGTTCTTCCTTTCCTGTCGAATTTATTGGAATGTTTATCGTGTTCCTTGGGTTTGTTAGTTTGCTAGAGTCAGATGGGCGTGCCTCTTCCAAAACCTGTTACTGTATCGGAACCAGCTCCGGCAGCCGCGCCGGCGCCGGCTGAATCGCCGGATCTACCTGTTTGTCAAAAGAAGGTGACTGAGGATGCTGGATTTGTGGCTAATGTACGACAATCTATGCGCGAATTCATTCATACTCCAATGGAAGGGCACAAAGCTTGCTTTAAGGCTCAATATCACAAGGTAATTAATTCCCCTCCCAATTTCCATGATAACTTTTTTTATATATACTCCCTCCGTCCCACAAATATACAAAAAAAAAAATCCTTTTGTACGTCCCACGATAATCTATACTTTCCCAAAATGAAAACGGATCACTTCTCTCTACTCACACCACTTTTTAAATTTACTATTATCTTCCTCATTCTTTCTCGTATTTTTACTTTTACACTCACAACAGCATTCTTTTATCACTTTTTACCTTAATCTCCATGATGCCTGGCCAAAAAGTTTATATAATTGTGGGACGGAGGGAGTATAAACTGAAGCTTTTTTTTTTTTTTTTATATTCAACACAATTTAAAAATTTACTTATGATTATGATTATGATTATGAATCATATGATATGTATAATCTTTTGGTTAATGCTGCTGCTAATTTGTAATTTCGAAACAGTTCATTGCGAAATTCGGAGGCAACAATAAAGAAGGTTAAAGTCCGGTGCCCGCCCAAACCGCAGTGAAGAATTGAAGAATTTAAACACATCTTATGTGCTTTTTCGACTTCGAAAAAACTTAATAATTCTTAATTAGTTTCTTAAGTCTAGCTTTCAGCTTTATTTTAGAATTTACTGGATATTTTTGTAAGAATATTCAGATAGTTGTTTTTGCAATACTATATTGTTGGAATATGGTACTTTGAGGTGGAATTTGAATATATATATACATACATATATACTCCCTCCCTCCGTCCCATATACCATTACCGTTAGTATTTTGGCACGGGTTTTAAGGAAAATGCAATTTTATTATAAAGTGAAGATAGTGGAGGAGGATTAGAGAGGATTAGGAGATGGGACATCCTCCACTCAATACTAATATCTCCCTCCAAAAATTGCCCTGACTCACTACAAAATTCAGGAAACAATTTTGAAATTAATTGATAAAAGAATCTTGAGATAGAAACCCTAAATCGAGTGTACATATATCGGACTCTGGCGTCAATGGTGTCTTCGGCATGACTGTGTTGTCCAAAGACGAAGAAATCAGACGAGAATCAATTGCGGGAGGCGAGTCTTGAGATGGAAATCCTAAATCGAGTGTACAAGAATCAGTTTCTGCCGACAATGGTGTCTCCGGCGAAGTTGCTGCCGTCAATGGTGTCTCCGGCGATGAATTCATCCATGGATGAAATTCTTTAAGCTTCGCATAACGTTCTTCCATTTATTTTTGAGAAAAATGTTGTAGATCTTTGTGGATCTACAAAGATTTGTTGTAGATCTTCATCCCTTTTTAGTAGAAATTTTGTAAATCTACGTAATAAAAAGATAAGAAAAACGGGTTACTTTTTTCAATGAAAGACAAAGAGGAGAGAAAGAGTGTGTGGACATTGAGGAGAGAGAAGATGGAGTACTGATGTGAGAGGGTGGGTGGACATTAATTGAGATGGGTAATTAAGATGGATAATTAACTTAATTAGTGGGTTTTGTGTGGGGTAGTGTCAATATTTTATTAATATAAAATTTTCATTTTGGGAAATAGTAATGGTATGCGGGACGCCCAAAATGGACAAACGGTAATGATATATATACCATTACCGTTTGTCCATTTTGGGCGTCCCGCATACCATTACTATTTTCCAAAATGAAAATTTTGGTATCATTTTATTATTATATTCTTATGACTTGAATTGGTATCATTTTATTATTATATTCTTGTTCATTTGATTCAATTCATCATTTGATGTGTTATATTCATCATAGGTAGAAGTGAATTCTGATTCTGAGGTTTTGTCATTATATTCCGTTATTATTCTTATGTTTTTATTTTCACTTGTACTTGATTCTTCTTTTACTTGTAAATGGTTTTTTATTTTATCCATTAAATCATTTAAAGGATTATACAAGTTTGGTTTAATTCCTGATACTCCGAACGGGTTTTGAGTGGCTGGTATTTGTTTTTTGAATGTTGTTTCTTTTTCTTTTCTATTTGATGGCGTCATATTATATAATTCTGAATATTCTGTGAATCTTTGGGATATATATATATACTAGCCCATGCCCGTGTCCAAGGCCACGTTTTTTTAAAAAAAAAAAAAAATTAATTTTTTTTTTAAAGGCAAAATGGGAAAGGGACAAAATAGTGAGGGCAAAATGGGAATTTCCGTCGTTGGAACTGTTCATTGAACAGTAGAGGACCACCCTCATTTATACTATAGATGTGTGTGTGTGTGTATATATATATATATATATATATATATATATATATATATATATATATATATATATATATATATATATATATATATATGGGTTTTGTTAGGATACCCCCTTCAAGAGTATCTTAACAAGTGGCCCATTATTTTTTAACAAAAATGTCCCTCGTTTCTCAAAGCTGACCATATATATGATGGGGATAAAATTGTAATCATCGAAGAGAGAGAGATCTTTCTCTCTCTTATTTAATACTAACTCTCTCTCTCTCTTATTTAATACTAACTCTTTCTCTCTTTCTCTTATTTAATACTAACTCTCTCTCTCTCTTTGATGATTACAATTTTGCCCCATCATACATATGGTTGCTTTGAGGAGCGAGGACATTTTTGTCCTAAAAATAATGGTAGGCCTTGTTAGGATACTCCTACAGTGGGTATCCTAACAAAACCCATATATATATATATATATATATATATATATATATATATATATATATATATATATATATATATATATATACTCCCTCCGATCCCACAAAATAATATTCATTTACTGTTGAGAACGGAAAATAAGGAATAATATTATTAAAGTAGGTGTTGTGAGTGGGAGAAGAGAGAATGAGTGGAGAGAATAGTAAATTTGAAAAGTGTTGTGAGTATGACAAGTGGGTCCCATGAATAAAGAAGTATTTAAAAAATTCCTTTTTAGGAAAGTGGAACTTTAAAGTGGGACGCCCAAAATAGTAAAAGGGGTAATGTTTTATGGAACGGAGGGAGTATATATATATATATATATATATATATGTATATATATAGGTAGGTGCTCAAATGAGAACCATAACAAAATGAGAACCGTGAGAACCACTTGTATACACTTGTTTACAGTAGATACTTAGCTACTGTATATGTATACAGTCTACTATATCTACTGTATACAAGTGTATAACCACACGTATACACTTGTATACAGTAGCTAAGTATCTACTGTATATGTATACAGTCTATTGTATATGTATACAATAGCTAAATATCTACTGTATACAAGTGGTTCTCACGATTCTCATTTTAAACGGTTCTCATTGGAGCGTGACCCTATATATATATAAAAGTTGGTGAAGCAGGTTCATTGAGGTGAGGTGAGGTGAGGTGAGGCAGAGTCCTTTACTAGGACTGAAGGACTGAAAACACTTCCAATTCTGGTACCAGAGATTCCATGGTTTATGTTGTGTCCATGATCAGGGTTCCTGAAGTTCAAGTCCAAGGCCAAGAAAATTATATATATATATATATATATATATATATATATATATATATATATATATGTGTGTGTGTGTGTGTGTGTGTGTGTGTGTGTGTGTGTAAACAATTCATCCCAAAAGTTTGGATATCACCATTAGTATCTGACAGAATTGAAAACATATTTATAATTACAGTGATCTTGTAAGGTATAGTATAACTTGATCTATTTTACAACCATGAACTTTATATGAATTCTGATGCATGTTCAAAGAATTGAGTGAAGAGGTAGTTTCAAAATTGCTGAAGGGAGGTCATTAGCATGTCACGAACTTGAGTCATGTTCTAGCCTGAAACAATGCTATCAATATGCGATGATTGTATTATGTACTTGGGAGAATGTGTTATCGACCCCTCCAAAGAGACGCAGATCTTGAGACCAGGTTGGTGGCGTTTGTGGCTGCCTCCAACCTATACGGGTAACTTGATGAACATGAAGGCATGTACATATGTGCACAAGAAGAGAGAGAGAGAGAGAGAGAGAGAGAGAGAGAGAGAGTGTGTGAGAGAGAGAGAGAGAGAGTACTTTGACATTTCTTCCATAGCATTGATAATTTTAGAGGAATCAGTTTCTAGTACTTGACCTCCGACAATGATTTCATCTAAGATGGTATGCATCTGCAGGAAAAAAATGAAGCTTGGGTCAAAAAAGGTGAGATCAGACTTTCTGCTAATCTAATGGTTATGCGTCATATATTTATGACATCACGATGATGTCATCCCTAATAACATAACCGATGGATTATCAGTGGTACACAAAAGTGTTACACGAGATTTGGTTCCAAAAAAGACCATAAACTTGAATTCAGAACATAAGAGATAAAGTACAAAAACAGATTGGCTCCTCTTCAAACTATTGGACTTGAAATCCAATAGTTTGACTTGTTCATAGTTTCCCTCATTCCATCATTGGTGGTGACCATGTGGCTCTATAGCACAAAGAAAGCCAGAAAGTCATGCTCAAGAACAAAACGGAAATAGGAAGGTCCAACTCTACCTTGTTATAATTGAGTACTATATCTAGCTCGCAAACATTTTTGAAGCACCTCTCCAATGTTTCGACAAAGACTGCAGACATATAATGGATTTAAATGAGTAACGAACCATGATAAGCACTGAAATTGCAAACATTTCTGAACCAATTTCTTGAGAAAGACTGGAGAAGAAGAAAAGATCTGAATAAGAAAACAAGCCATCATAGTATTGGAAGATTCGAAGCAAATTTCTGCAGTCTCTTATCTTTTATATGCAAGGTGGACCTACAACAGGCCTCACCAAAAACTTGATCATAAACGATGAGGGAAATCACTACATCATGAGCGAAAATATGTTTCAGTTACGCCACCCTTAAAGATACGATGACAGTTGGACTCTCTTGTATTGAATGAAGAATGAGCAGACATAGGTATGTTTGTAAAGATTACATGTGAGGTACGAGCAAAAATACATGAAAATGTAAATATTATGTTCCCCACCTATCTACGTCAATATGGCTGAATAACTAGGCCAATAAAATCATCTAGATGTTATTTGTGCACAAAAGTACTTACCTTATTTAGATTTAATAAGTGATAAGATCAACTAAATATTCTTTGTGCACAAAGTATCTTATTTGTTCATGTATGTTAAACAATTTTATCAGAACAAATGAAGTGTGTCAATGACAAATATTTGATGTTCAATAAGAAGCGAACCATACAAGAGCTGGGGAAATTTATTAAATCTCAGGCATTTAGTTATCTATTGGTCCTCATTTCGAATATTCCTAGATATTAAATACCATCCAAATCCATGAATTATGATTGGTCAATCATTGGATTCATTGGTTCCATTGTGGCACTGGCTCCAATGTGGCAGCTGCGGATTCTGCTTTAGGCTTACCAATTTTCATTATTACTATCCGAGTCTGAGGGATTATTGCTGTAGAATCTGCTTATAGAATTCAAGGTTAAACATAATTCCCAGACCAAAACACCAAGTTCTCTTCATCATTTGACTGATGGAAAACCAAACGTGAAAGAAATTAAAGACTCTAAAATGACATCCTACAGGTCTAGTAGCTTTGTGTTGTTTTTTTATACCTCAGGAGATCCACGTCTGTTATCATATTTCCCCCCCTTAGGTGAGTCAGACTTTGAGACCTATCAGTCTCAAGTATTGAGTGTCAACCACTGGGAAACAACCTTCTTGTCCAACAGGTCTGGTTAGACTCTCCTTATTGTCAAAGGAAATGTTGATTGGAAGATCATTTCTAGAGATTAAAAATGGCTTCATGACGGCAGATATAAGAAGCTGTCAAATGATTGGTCCGTACAACAATGCTAAGAGTGATCTGCATGCACAACATGGATCTCCAATTGAAGATATAGCAAGTTCAGTAACATACCTTGTATAAGGTCGAGCATAGCCAGTTCATTTTCAGAACTATCAAATACGAAGACAAAGTATAATGTTGCAAAGTGCTTGTACACAAGACGGGTATCCTGGAAAGAAATTAGCAGTTGTTGATAAATTACTAGGTGCTGCATTGAGATGATGAGATGAATATGTGTTTTAACTTAAAGACAAATTTTGAAACAAACACATTCGTGGACAGTAAAAGTAGCTCCTTTGGTCTTTTTTAACAATGCTAGAGGTAAGGAAATTCAGCAAAGCTAACATTGACGACAATGAGGAAACGGGATTGAGTGAGCGCTTCATTAGGCCAGATAGAGTGGTGAAAAAGATTCATGTAAAAGGGACAGAGGCATGAGTTGAGTTGTTAATTAATTCTTGGGTTAAGATCCAAAGTAATGTCCGTACGCAATATCCCAAGCTCATAGCGTATATACATATATGGACTGACAGTCCAAGCAATTGGCATCAGGCTGATATTGACTTGAAATGGCAATGATACTATGGAACTGCCAACATGAAGTATAAAACAAGCCTCTAACGACATATCAATATAGTACTTAGCTGAAAATATCACAAATAGGTTGGAAGATTAAGAATTATACTTCACACATTTTTCTCTTACGGACAAGGCAAAAGTTTGTTCAACTGAAGCTAATTTTGTTCTCTTAGACAGTTGGAGCATTTTCTCGTGTCCAGTTAGTGGTTCATGATAAAATGTTTGTACAAATGGATACTAAGTGGTCAGTTTAGTTTAAGGATCTGCTGCAAAAAAAAAAAAAAAAAAAGGCAATTGCAAAGGAATCTCGCATTTCGTTATAGGGCTACAATAAAAATTAATATACAGAAACAAATTAGGTGCTAAAGCGCTAAGATTTTTTTTACGATATACAAACTCCTTATATTTTTGTGTGATCAACCATAATACACGAAGAACTGCTATTGACCATAGTGATGTCAGTGTAACGGAAAATGAAAGGGCAGAAGGGGACAGTACCGGACCAAAGATGAATTCTCCATCAATAAAATTGCTCACGTTTCCAGGCCTGCTGCATAACACTATTACCAAAACAAATCGAACATTAAATTATACAGAAAAGACAAAGTAAAGACCAATTGTACATCACAATGTACGGGTAAAAATGAGCCAAGCCAAACACTTGAAATACTAACTAATTTTACTACTTGAAAAGTATTCAAGCTTGACTTTGTTTGTTCAATTGTTCTCCAACCAACATCAAACGAGCTCTCCCTCGAGTCGAGCTAAGAAGCTTGCTATTTCCAACAGAAATATTTCATTGAATCGAGCCTATTTGTCCAGCAAGCTTTAAATTTTGATTGAAAATGACCTAAATTATTTCACAAACGAATCTGAAACCAACTTTCAATCAGACCAACCAAACTCTATTTGCTTCTGTTTGTTATTCAAATTCATAGAGATATCACATTTTTGTTCAATAAATGCAACCGAATTTTATTAAAAGAGAGAGAGAGAGAGAGAGAGAGAGAGAGAGAGAGAGAGAGAGAGAGAGAGAGAGAGACCTGAATAGATGCTGCGCAAAAGTTCCTGCTGCTTCTCGTCAGGCTGACCTTAACCAAAACAAAAATTGAATCAATCAAAACTGAATCATCGTCAAAATAGAGAGAAATTCCAATAGTATAAAAACAAAAATTAGAGAGAGAAAAACCAGAAAATCATAGAATTTGGAAAGGCGAGGCTTGCCGAGGGTATTAATCACCATCACCGCCCTAATCATTTTGGTTTAATTAAGCCGATTTCGAAATCAAAATTGGGGAATTTGCGTGGTTTCTCAGAGGTTCTATAGATCTGTGAAATCGTGATTGTGAAAAAGCGCCATGGAAGGTGGAATATCTTCTTCACTAGCTGACAAAATGACAACTAGGATCTTAGGAATTTGGATAATCTGTGGCGGGTCATAAGTAAACGGAATGTGATCAAGATGTCCGGAATTTGTCACGTCCCTCCAACCGGTGGGCGCTGGAATCAATTTGGTATTTATGAAATCTAGGTAAAATTAAATATATTATTCTCCATAATAATCTCAATCATTAATTTATAAATTGAATAGAAAACTAAAAATACAACCTTTATGAGTTGGTCTTATAAAAAACTAGTTTTTTCTTAAGATAAGGAAATACGTGTTTTCAAAACAAACGGTGGCATTTTTGTAATTACTGACAACCATGATAAATGCCGGTGTTAATATTACAAATTCGTGCCATCCCAAGCTCCGATCATCTTTTCTCGGCCATCCCAAGCTCCGATCGTTCTCCTGGCGTTTACTCGCCAGTATTTTGTAACCTACAATTCATGCCCTAGTTCCGCCATTAATGTCCATTGTCAATTTCGCTTCGTTACATAATTGATTGGTACTTTATTGATTAGTACATAATTAATTGGAGATATCTCGTGATTTGATTCCATAGCTCTTCGTTTTTCGTTGGATAAACAGAATGTCCTTCAACGGTGTGGATAAAGGGTTTAATTTGTAAGTTAAAAGCTCTCTTTGTCCGTAAACTTAGTGCAGCCAGCATGTGTAACAAAGTGCCGGTGCCAGTGTAAAAAAGTGCCGGTGTTAGTGTAATAAAGTGCCGGTGTTAGTGTATCAAAGTGCTGGTGTTAGTGTAAAACAAGTGCCGGTGTTAGTTTAACAAAATGCCAGAGCAGATAACAAAGTGCCATGTTAGTGTAACCAAGTGCCAGTGTTAGTTTATAAAGTCACTTAATATACATGCACCGACACTTTTTTACACCGGCATTCAAAACACATGGACCGGCATTTGAAAACACAAACACCGGCACTCAAAAACACATACACTGGCACTCAAAAACACCGGTAATTATTTTTGTTGCTCTTAAAAACACAAGCACCGGCATTCAAAAACACATGGACCGGCATTTGAAAACACATGGATCGGCACTTCAAAACACAATGGATCGGCATTCGAAATTGGAATTAAAATTGGAACTAATGGCATTCAAAAACACATGGACTGGCATTTGAAAACACATGGACTGGCACTTCAAAACACATGAACTGGTTCACGAAACAAGTTTAAACAGATTAGGAACAGGGTAAATAATTCATCCATAACAAGGAGAATCACATTTTGAATAGAGGGGAATATCCAAGAACACAAGTAGGAAGTAATTAACGAACCAAAAATCTTACAAATCTTAAGTAGGAAGTAATTAATGAACCATTCTTGGTATCAATACAGAGAACAATTCTTCAGCAACAATTAAGTAGGAAGTAATTAACGAACCAATTACAATTTCATACACTACCATCCCCAAATCAAAAACCCTAAATTAAGTGAGATTAATTGGATTTTTATGTTCAGATTTGATCTGATTTTGGTGTCCAAATTAGAGAAAACAATGAAGAAGACGATTGAGGGAGCCGACAATGGTGAGGAACTCTGTTTGCATTTAGAGAGAGAGTAGAGAGAGAGTCCGAGCGCGACGGGTGAAAAACACGTTTTTTATTAAGGTTAAAAAAAACGCGTTTTTTATAAGTTTTTGGCAACCTTAATTGACATTGCAATCCAATTTAAATCAAAATTATAGGTTGAACCAAACCATTTTAAACTGATTTTTTATATTAAAAAATGACTTAATCTATTATAAATATTATAAAAGTGACATTTGCAAGTGATTGAAATTGCATTTGATTTGATGAAATTTGAATTCCTAACTTCTCGTATAAAATAAGCACATCATAAAAAAAAGCACATCAGATGTCGTTTTTTTTTCTTTCTAACTCTTGATTGAAGATGAACACACGGGTCGGTCCGGCCCAATCCGGCCCGCCAAAGATAATCCCACGGACTAGGTGGACTAACCCAGCCTGTTTCCCTTTTGTACGCGGGCCAAGCCCGCTCCAGCCCGCCCGTTATAATGGTACCCGGTCTGCTCCGTTTTCCCGTTTAAATGGGTAGGCGGATTCATGGACTTTCTTTTTTCCAGAAATTCAAAAGTAAAGGAAGGTAAGAAGAGTCGAACTCTTGCAATTTCGAGTTAAACAAAACACTTAACCACTAAGCCACTTGCTTGTATATGCTAATGGTTAAATTGCTTAATATTTATCACCTTTAAGTCTTAGTATGACTACAAATGAAGATGAATCAGGCGGGCTTTGAGGACGGGCCCATTTTGGCCAGCAGGCTTGGTTCGGCTTGCGTCCATTTATCCAAGTCCGTTTCGCTGACAAGGCACGGGCTGGGCTTCACGGGCCTTGTGGCGGACAAGACAGGCCACGGGCTGACTGGCCATGGGCAAGCAGGTCAGCACACGAAGTTGGACCCAAGATGTTCATCTTCACTCTTGGATGACTTTAATTCAAGGTTCTAAAAAGCGTTAGGCGGATGTTAGGCGGCGGAGCTGGGCCTACGCCAGGAATTAATCGGGATTAATGACCTGGGCGCTTAACTGCATACGGAGAGGCGCAGGCGTGCGGGATCTTTTAGAACACTGCTTTAATTGACTTGGATCTCAACTTTAATTTAAGAAGAAAAAAAGGAAAAGGGCAAAGTTGTCCATAGAAGGGGACAAATTATTAAAAAGTTTCCATAAATAGCAAAAATAACGATGTTAAGCAATAATAGTCTCATTCCAACCCTAAAAGCGGCGGCTAAATTATCTCAGATCTCTCTTTTTATGAACTCCGACCAAGTCGAAAACGACGACGTTGAGATAAACCCGGTAACGATGCTCCTCCTAGATACTCCCCAACACGATCAAAACGGCAAACCGCCGGCAACGGTAACACCAAATGAACTCCAAATGCAAAGCTATTACATCAGCTCGATCGATTTAACGGTCACGATCCGATCTCTCCCGTCTCAAGGCCTCTCCTTCCAGCTCTGGCCCGCCTCCACCACTCTCGTCAACCTCCTCGACGGCTACGCTTCTAATCCGACTACCAGTCCCCTCTCCGGCTGTAATCTCGACATCACTCGCCCCCTCCGGATCCTCGAGCTAGGTTCCGGCACTGGCGTAGTAGGAATCGCCGCTTCCGCTATTCTCGGTGCTGATGTCACTATCACAGACCTCTCTCACGTGCTCCCGAACCTCCGATTCAACGCCGAAGCAAATTCCGACGTTCTGGCGATCAACGGCGGATCGGTTAACGTGGTGGCGCTTGATTGGGGCGAGGTTAAGGACATGGAAAGTGTAGGGCGGGAGTACGATTTAATTGTGGGGTCGGATGTAGTTTATCACGACCACCTGTTCGAGCCTTTGATTGAGACGTTGAAGTTTCTAATTTTAGGGGGTGAGAATGTAAATAAGGAGAAGAAGGAGGTGGTGTTTGTAATGGGGCATTTGAAAAGGTGGAAAAAGGAGACGGCGTTTTTTAAGATGGCGAAGAAGTATTTTGAGGTTCGGGTTATTCACGCTGATGGGCCGTCCATTGGGTCTCGGGTCGGTGTTGTTGTTTACCGTTTAGTTAGGAAGGATGCTTCGTTTAGATAACAGTTTTGATTTTTTGTAAATTTTGGGGCAAACTGCATTTTAGTTACCTGAGTTGAGTTTGTCAAGATGTTTCAATTGGTTATCGAATTTGCATTTGTTACAAGTTGGTTATTGAGTTTATCTTTTTTTTTTTTTTTTTTTTTTTTTGCAATTAGGTATAATTTTGGATGCCCAGTTAAAAAACTAACGAAGACTATAACATGTTCGTCTCACGTGTCTTACTTAAGGGGTATTTTCGTCTTTTTCATGGAGGGAGACTTGCACGATTTATTCACGTGAAGTCAGTATTCTTCATTATAAACCCCCAAATTCATCTTCCCTTCTTCCCATTTTCCTGTTTTTATCCCCAATTTCAATTAAACCTAAAGTTTAGTTCATCTTCCCTTCTTCTCATTTACCCTTTTATCCACAATTTGAAATAAAGCTAAAGATTAGTTCATCTTCCCTTCTTCTCATTTACCGTTTTCATCCACAATTTAAAATAAACCTAAAGCTTAGTTCGCTAGCAATTCGATTTCCAACAGTCCAATTGCCTACAATCCGATTTCTATGATGAATTGTCGTTGTGGAATAACCACGAGGGTACAAACTTCTTGGACGGATTTGAACCCAGAAAAGGAGATTTGCTATTTGTGTCAACAATGGTGTAAGTATAATTTTCAGTTTTATATAGTCTGTTTTTAATTACAAATTTGGTTTTGTCTATTCATCTGTTAGTAATGACTTATATTTTGAATTGCAGTCCCGGAGTGTTTGTAGATATTTTCATTGGGTTGATCCATCTATGTGCTTTCGGTCTACTATCATACCAGGTATATTGCGCAAAAACAATCGGTTGGAGACAATGGTTGAACGACAGAGGATGAAGATAATGACTTTAGCTTGCTTGCTTGGTCTGTCATGAGTGTATTTTGGGTTAAAGGGTAGCAACGAGTTTGTGAATGGCTATTATTGGAGATGGTGTTTTGGAGTCTAAATATGTATGCAACAATGGCTATAACAGAGTAGTGAATGAAATGAGTATTTTAGATGTTAGATATGACTAAATAGTATAGGTTCAACAGAGTACTTGGTGTATTTGATTGTAACCTGTAATTTTGCTATGAATGAAATGAAATTGAAAAAAAATTGTACTCTACTATGACTATATAATAGAATAGTAAACCACCATTGGTCAATCAATTTTCATAAGCATTGATCCAATCTATCAAAAGTGAGTACCATAATCTGAAATGTGCATACATATGACCAAACTACCAAAAGACATCTTAAATGGTATCTATGCCACTTAAATTGTCATAATATGACATCAGCAACACACGAAATACCCAAAGTTAATTTTTTACAATCAAAAGACAATACAAATGAAAATAGTTTTCTGTTAAATCTATGATGCCTGTGTCAATCTTCCTAGGTCTTTTTCATTGAATTCTTGCAGACCTTCTGAGTTTAATTGCACGTTGAATTGGTTGTTGTTGATTTCCTTCATGTGTATTCTTTCTCTGATGTAAAGCCTTCAACTTGGGCAATGTTATAAAATCCCCCCCCCCATTTTGAATGTAACCTTCATTTTGTTGAGCTGTCTTTACTTGTTGTGGTGGTGAGGATGACCCAATCTCTGCAAAGGCTGTATTAGGGATACCATTATATCTAGCAGCTGGTACAACGATTTGCATTACCCTAGGAGGTGGTTGTGAGTTCACCACCTATAACAACAGTTGGTGAATTCAGTAAGAAACTACCTAATACATAATAATTATCCATTCATTGTGTTCAAGTTAAACATACTTACATTTATGTTGTGGTTGTCTGGGCTTGTTACATGTGGTGGTGTAACTGGAGTGGGTTGTGTAACAGGTGGTGGACTGCCTTGTGCTTCACCTTCAACAACATTTTCATTAAGTATCTAATAAAGACAAGATATTAGTTCATAAAAAATAAAATAGAAAATAAAATATAACACAAGTGGAGTTTCTTTAAAACCTCATTTGCAGCCACGCTTGTAATCCCTCTTTATCATTTAAAGAATGAGACAAATCCTCCAATAACATATCACACTTAGTAGTTAAAACCTTATTTTCAGGAATCACTGGAACAACAATGTTTTTAACCAAAGGACATCCCCTCTTGTTATGTCCAGTTATCTTGCACAAACTACATTTATTTGGCCTTGTCCCATGTGATCCTTCCCCTTGAACCTGCAACAATAAATTAAAAAAAATAAATAATAAGAACACAGTTAAGATACCAATACATTATAACAACAATTAAAATTGTTTACCTCATTGAGAACATCATTTGCAGCCTCAATACCATCTTGTTCTTTACCCAATGGGCATCCTCTCTTGTTATGTCCATCTCCCTTACACACACTACATTTATTAGGCCTTATGTAGACTCTCCTCTTCAACTGATTTGTTCCATCTTCAAGTACATTTGCCACTTCCATAACCAGACCCTCAGTTTTCTCCTTCTCTTTATCATTATCAAACATTAATCTCCTTCTCATTTTCCTGGGCCTTCCTGCCATTCTTTTCACAAGTGGAGGTAGCACATCTTGGTAACCAGATTTTGGCCACATAGCTGGCCCATCCATGGGATTTATTAGAAACTTGTTCACTTTCTTGTAGGTTTCAGCTGAATAGCACTCATCAACATAGCTTTCTAGATCATCCTCTCTCAACACAATACATGAGATGGCATGGTTGCAAGGGATGTCTGTCAATTTCCATCTTTTACAACTACAAGCCCTGTCTGCCAAATTCACTGAGTATTGTGCACCATACATGCATGAAACTTCAAACTTGTGACCCCCAACACTAGATGGAATACATTCAATAACCATCTTCTTCCTTCTCTCTAGCTCCTTGAAAATTTTAGAACAAAGTTTTCCAGTCCATGAATTTCTAACAACAATCCTATTTCTTTCCAACCTAACCATCAGCATTCTCCTAATTGACTCTAGGCAACTCAGTATGGGCTTCTCTCTTGCTTCCAATATGTGGCTATTAAAGCTCTCAGACAAGTTGTTCAATAATATATCACACTTCACATTGATGCTAAAAGCTGACCTAGACCAATTGCAAGGTGGTTTATCATCAAACCAATGGAATGAACTGATGTCATGCTCTGCCATTTGTTCTATCCAATGTTTAAACCTGCTAATAGTAGTGGCCTTTGCTGCATTCCACAACAAATTCTTGAAAGTTATCCCTTTAAACCCAACACTCCTCATATTGTCAAGCATATGCATGACACATAATCTGTGCTCAACACTTGGGAGAAGCCCTTTCACAGTTTCTATCAACCCTTTTTGTTTATCAGACATGATGCAGAACCCAATATCATTAAACTCTAAATCATCAATCAACTGTCTCATAAACCAAGTCCATGAATCTCTGCACTCACTCTCCACAATCGCATAAGTAATAGGGTATCAATTGTTGTTTGGATCAATCCCTGAGGCTGCTAGCAGTTGCCCTTTATACTCTCCTTTCAAGAAACAACCATCCACACTCAAAATTCTCCTGCAATATTGAAACCCCCTTTTCATACCTGCTAGACACACATAAAATCTCTCAAACCTTGGAGAACCCAATTCAACACAACCACCAACCAACTTCATAGTCACAGTAGACCCAGGGTTTCTCCTTCTAAGTTCCTCATCATAGTCCTATAACCTAGAATATTGTACTTGAGCAGACCCATTAATGATTTTAAGAGCCTTCTCCTTTGCTCTGTAAATTTGATATTTACTCACATTCATTGAATAATTTTTGAATACCTTGTTCTTGATACTCTGTGCACTCTTGTTAGGGTCTTCTTTCCATTCATCTAGAAACTCTTTTGCAAGCCAAGAAGATGTCATAAATTTGGTTTTGAAAATTTGACCACGGGTATGGACTGAATTCAGAGTTTTCACAAGAAGATGGCTCTCATCATGCTCCTTAGAGGCATATATATTCCAGTTGCAAGGGGCCTTACAAACTGCTTTCACTTTCTCGTAAGTCCGAAACATGAAGGAAATAGGTATTTTCTCTACAATTGCATGTCTCTTGACTGCCTCTTGAAACATTCTTGTGTCCCTAAACTTCATCAACAATTCAAATTTTGGTGATGGCATATCAATTCTTGGATCAAACACCTTGCCACTTGGTCTTAATTTATTTCTAGTATCACTATCACTATCATACCCATCAATCCCCTCATCACTTTCATACTCTATATCATCAATTGGTACATTTTTTCCAACTGACCATTGAACATCTGTGTTTGCACTAATTTTTTATTTACCCTTGTGCTTAGCATCATGTGATACCCCACAATACTCAGCATCATAGTCAACATTGACTTCATATTGCAAGTCATCTTCTGCACTATCATAATGACTACCATGAAATGATTCACCTTCAGATGATGACTTATTACTGATGCTATCCTCACAATACACTTTTCTTTTGCCCTTATCCACTAAACTATCAACCTCTCTCTCCTCCCCAAGATGACGATCGTGCAATCTTTTCAACATAAATCTCAGCCTCTCTCTCCTCCCTTGCACATATAAACTTAGGTATATCTAAAACATCTTGATCATTACTTATTACTCTATACCCATTATGTACATCCATCACATACACTTTTTGATGAAACACTATGCCTTCAACACCGTAATCACACCCCAATTTGTTGACCATATCTTTAAGATCAATGATTTTAATCTTCTCAACAACTACATAATCAAACCAACACAATGCCTGTGTAAACACCATTCTCAAATTGACCATTGAACATCTATGTTTGCACTAATTTTTTATTTACCCTTGTGCTTAGCATCATGTGACACCCCACAATACTCAGCATCATAGTCAACATTGACTTCATATTGCAAGTCATCTTCTGCACTATCATAATGACTATCATGAAATGATTCACCTTCAGATGATGACTTATTACTGATGCTATCCTCACAATACACTTTTCTTTTGCCCTTATACACTAAACTATCAGCCTCTCTCTCCCCCCTTAGCACTGATGACTGTGCAATCTTTTTAACATAAATCTCAGCCTCACTCTCCTCCATTGCACATATAAACTTAGGTATATTTAAAACATCTTGATCATTACTTTGTACTCTATACCCATTATGTACATCCATCACATACACTTTTTGATGAAACACTATGCCTTCAACATCGTAATCACACCCCAATTTGTTGACCATATCTTTAAGATCAATGATTTTAATCTTCTCAACAACTACATAATCAAACCAACAAAATGCCTGTGTAAACACCATTATCAAATTGACCACCATATATCATTCTTATAGTATAGTAATTACTCAAAATGCCTACTAAAACAATATATGGAACAATTATACTCATATATAAGCCTCATTAACACAACCAACTACCAAGTACAACCAAAATCAATAAAGGTACAACACAACATATTACAACACACATACATTTATATAACATATATGACCCATTTCTTAAAAAAAAAAAATCAAAATAAGGCAGCAACCATGGGACCACACTCACACATATCAATTTCTTAAAAAAAAATAAAAGTATACATTTTACTTATTTTAACAACAACATAGGGACCCATTACTATAAAGCGAAGAAATAAAGTATTTTTTTCACATCTTTCCAACACATAACAGTACATACATCCAAAGAGTGAAGAATCTTCATCACTTTTCTTACAATCAAGCTAAAAAAAATTAAAAATGGTTCACTTACCATACGTGGGCGTGCCATCTTCTAAGTACTCATCCATTCTTTTGAACCAGTTCACCCCTTCTTCAGTCGACATTGTAGCAAATTGTTGATTGTTGGAACCCTAATTTCCCCTCTTTTAATTTTGATTGTGTTTACTGCATGAAGTCAAAATCCCAAATGGAGAGATATTATTTATGAAATGACCCAAAGTCCCTTGGAATTTGTGGGGAAAATTGCGCCCCACAACCACCTGTTTCTAGGGATGGCCAAACCGGACCGGAACCGGACCGGAACCGGAAAACCGGATCGGAACCGGCCCGGAAAAGCCCGGAACCGCCATGAACCGGGGAGAAAACCGGAACCGGGATAACCGGAACCGGTTTGGAGGCGGGCCGGTTAAGGTTCACCAAAATGGTGAACCGGACCGGAAAAAGCCCGGAACCGGACGAAAATTTGTTGTTTTTCAATAGAACCGGACCGGAAAAGCCCGGAACCGAACCAAAACCGTGAGAAAACCGGAACCGGATAACCGGAACCGTGAGAAAAGCGGGCCGGTTAAGGTTCACCTCCTCGCCGAACCGGAACCGGCGGTTCAAGGCCCGGAACCGGACCGGATTTGGTCATCCCTACCTGTTTCCATTACAATTTATGGATGAAAACACCCCTTAAGTAAGACACGTGAGACGCACATGTTACAGCCTTCGTTAGTTTTTTAGCTGGGCATCCAAAATTATACTTAATTGCAACAAAAAGACAAACTCAATAACCAACTTATAACAAATGCAAATTCGATAACCAATTGAAACATCTTGACAAACTCACATACTCAGGTAACTAAAATGCAATTTGTCCTAAATTTTGTCATGAAAAATGGCAAAAGTTATGGTTTTACAATTTCATTACAACTTAAATTGAGTGCATGCTGCAGAAGATTAATATAGGCCCACTTTGGGCCTGTTTGGTAATCAAATTAAGATCTTAATTTGGAACACTTTAAGAGATTAAAAATTAAGCTTGTTTGGTAAGGTAAATTTGAATCACTTAAATAATTAAGATTGTCTTAAAAAAGGTCATTAATTTTAAGTGGGCAAGGAGTAGCTTAACAAGGTAAGAGGTGGAAAGAATGAGAAAAAAAGGGAATGAGTTCAAATCCACACATCAACATATTTTATTTATTTATTTATTGTTACTTTCTTTTGTTGAAATATTTTTTCTTTTCATACAAATTATATTTGACCAAGTATGAAAATATAATTTTTTTAATATTAACATTTAATAATATTTTTATTAAAGTATCATTATATAATTTTTTTTATTATTTGTCAACATTTGTGATCATATTTACCAAACTAATCAAGATAAATATTATTATGGAATAAAGAAAGTACAAATAAAAATATTTAAATATTATAAGATTAAAATTTACTTATAATAATAATAATAATAATAATAATAATAATAATAATGTATATGTCAATAATGAATTTATTTTATTATAAAATCATTAATATTATTCATATAATATTTTAAATGTTGAGTTGAAATTCTGAAAATTCAGATGTAAGTGGTTTGTCATTATCAAACAAACATAAGTCTTCAAAATTCAGCAACTTAATAATTTCAGCTCTTAATTTTCAGCTCTACATTTTCAGAGCTTAATTTTCAGTTTTACCAAACAGGCCCTTCCTCTAGAGCCCCTCATGCGAGATTTAAACCCATTTTAAGAAATAACATTTTGAGAATTTCAAAGACACCCTTTTTTGACACAATGACTTTAATGCCCTTCTTTGCTCTCTTTGCACGTACAACGTACTGTTGTACTAACTATTGCAATTTCAAAATTCAAACTATACTTTGGTCACTGAAACACTGAGAATTAGATATTGGTCACTAGACATTCAAGTATTTTAAATCAGTCATTAGATTCAGAATAATTTCAGTTTAATTTTTTCAACAAAAAAAAATTATTATTAACAACGAATTAATCTCATAATTTACACATTTACAACTCTTATAAGTTAATTATATGACTACTTTGTCTCTTATAATTGACTTATAATACAAATTTTTCAACCAAAAAAATTAAAAATTTCAATAATAACAACGAATTACTCTCGTAATTTATACATTTACAACTTTTATAAGTTAATTATAAGACTACTTTGTCTTTTATAATTGACTTATAGGACAATTTTTTCAACCAAAAAAATCAAAATTTTCAATAATAACAACGAATTACTCTCATAATAACAACGAATTACTCTTATAATTGACTTATAAACTTATAAGACTTTTTTAAAAAGTCTTATAAGTAACATATAAGACTTTTTAAAAAAGTCTTAAAAGTAACATATAAGACCTATTTGAACATTGGGAATTGTGTTGTAAAAAAGTCGTATAAGTAGTAACATATAAGACTTTTTAATAAGTCTTATAAGTAACATATAAGACTTTTTAAAAAGTCTTATAAGTTAGTTATAAGACCTATTTGAACATTGAAAACTGTGTTATAAAAAAGTCTTATAAGTAGTAACTTATAAGACTTTTTAATAAGTCTTATAAGTAACATATAAGACTTTTTAAAAAGTCTTATAAGTTAGTTATAAGACCTATTTGAACATTGAAAACTGTGTTGTAAAAAAGTCTTATAAGTAGTAACTCAAAAAGTCTTATAAGTTACTTATAAGACTTTTTTTAAAGTCTTATAAGTTACTTATAAGACTTTTTTTAAAAGTCTTATAGGTAACAAAAAAATCAAACTCAAAATGGATCCAGATAATAAAACGTCAATATTCCGCACTTAACAAAATACTCATCAGATTACAAAGAATGAACTATTACACAAATAATCCATTATTTTATAAATTAATGTCATGCAGTACGAAATAATACCATTATTACTAAGATATCCTTGTATTGAAAATACATTAATAAACTTCTTAATGGTTACACTATCTCATAACAGTAACTAAATTAATAAAATTCCTAATGGTAATAAATCATGCAGCTATTAAATTATTGAAAGATAAGAAAGAAAAAAAAAGACAAGCATGAACATATCTGGATGAACATCCATCACCGCATATGATCACATTTCGAGTTCAAATTATCCAAAATTGTGGTAGAAATTCAAGGCTCAAGCTAAACTAAAAATAGATAATGTTGGTCAGAAATGAAAAGGAGATGAAGGAACTAGTTAAACATCCACCTAGAAGCCTAAAACATCAACGGTAATGTAATATAGCTAGTTCTAAAGACCAAAACCGAGCACATTGAACATCATGTCAAAACTAGAAAATCTTCTCTTCATTTAACTTGGATTACGGAATAGACCATATTTGTTCCAAATTCACACATTTTCTTACCGTGGATGCCTACACTATCTGCATCCTTTTTCTCTTCTGGGTGAGCTATTTTCAACGCAAAGGGCTCTATTAGTCCTTGCCTGCACCAAGACCGATGATCGCCAAATGGGACATTGACCCCGCCTTTCTTTTCCACATCTAATAATCTTGAACCTGAAATGCTTAGATCTAGACACTTTAACTAATTATTTGCCAAATGAAGGTGACATAGGACCTGGCCTTGATGAGGCGATGAAGGGGCTCGCCGGAGAATGAAGGGGCTCGCCGAATCTGAACGGAGAAGGGAAAGAAGATGAGGCAAACTAGATCTAGGGTTCGCCGGAGAAGAGCGACCGGATCTGTAGGCGGCCATGGTGGAGACGGCGACGAGCTGCCGTTGATGTGTCGAGTTTACGCCTGGCCGAGAGAGAGGAGCGAGAGAGAGAGAGTGATTGTGTGTGTGTTTTTTTTCTGGTGTACATGTGGGAGGAGGGAGGGGAGGGGTGGGTTTTGTTTGAGGGGTCGAGGTAGTTTTGGTATTTAAGAGTTTTATTTGACTGGTCAACGGGGATAAGGGCTGTATACGGAATTATAATTTTAGGAGAAGTCTCTATTTAAGATTTACAAAAAGAGTCTCCTTAAAAAAGAATAAAATTTGGGCTGGAAGGGTTCCAAGGGAATTTATCCATTAATATATGCCTTATTATAGAGAGAGTTCATTCTCATTCAGCTTGCAGAATTTGAGCTTCCATTAGTATCCTGGCCATCAATCTGCCAGAACTTAGCAGATTTTACATCATCTTCAGCCATCAATCTTGAGAATTCCTGGTGGTTGTATACCAATGTCGCTTTTCCACCAAATTCACTTGGAAGATTTTCAGTATCAAAACACGACTTCATGAGATCCGCACTAGCTTTGTTGTTTGGATAAACAAATTTTATCTTCAGATATGTTTTCCGGTCAACAAAGTACTTCACTACCTGCAGAGATGACAAAGAACAATTTCAGTAACTAATGATTTATCAATAACAATTTTTAGAATTTGATTAGTTTGACATTAATGCTTGTATTGACCATCAAAAGTCAAACGAGACTATCTTTCCAGGAATAATTCAGAGTAGCGTCAAGTCCTAGCAAAAACTTTTTAAGACAACAACAACAACAAAAGTGAAAAACAAAATAAAGCTGTTAATCGTTCATAGATATAGTCAAAACCCCCTCTATCTATCTTAAGATGGATGAGAATGTTAGACAATATCTATACAATCGAGCACAAATGAGAAAAGAATTACAATGAATTGAAATATAATATACAACATAAAAATAATAAAGAGAAAACCGTAAATTCATTGTCTTGAGTTTGCTTGAATCCGTGTCGTAACCTCCTTGAATCGTCATCTTGAATTTGCTTGAATCCGAGTCGTGTGTGACACACTCTCCTTAAGACTAATTCGCCCCCTCACTACGAGTGCTCGAGGTCTTCAATGGACGTTAGTCTCCCAGGATAAAACGGATGAACCGGAACAACTTTGCACTTAAAGTTTTCCGGCGAATTTCCCTATGCTTGGACAAAATCACCATGGATATTTCTCTAGGAGGCCAAAGAAAGAAGATAACAAATTGCAAGAGGGGGGGGTGGAAAGATTGATGAAAAAATATTCTAGTTTCTTGTTGTGGGTAACTCTCATTTAGCTCCACCAAAAGTCCTAGGATTTTATATGAATGTCCTTTCAATTTGTAACCCCAAGACTCTTGGTATGTATCCAATTAATCCCTTAATAATTTGGATTTATGGAACATCATCAATATCCAATTAATCCCTTAATAATTTGGATTTATGGAACATCAATATTTTGATGAAGTTTCAAAAGTTACACTTTCAACCCACCAACTTTGAGCTATCATATCTTTCTTATCCAATACCAAATTGGACATCTAGATATTTCATTTTCATGTTCTCACAACATGGAACATGAACCCACAATAATCTTTGTCAAACGACAAACGATTTATGTAAGGAAAATACACAATTTCCTTCACATATAACGAATTTTTCCAACAATCCCCCACATGAAGGAAATTAATGACGAAGTTTGGTGATAGAGTCCGACAGACGAAAACTTGCATACGATAGGTGTGGGAATGCCCATTGAACCTTCGCTCGTACAAGCATATTTACTCTACTCGCAAGTCGGTAGACGCGATGTCCTTGAACCGTTATGCTTTTTGTGTAGCCGATCATATACTTGACACAAGTAACGTCCTAACATAGTTCAATTCTCATAGCTATGTTCATTCATGGCCCCGAACATTTTGCTCGGTTCTCGTGAGAGGGTCTAAGAATTGAGCCTCACACAATTCTCCTCGAAGCGGCCCCACTTCTCTCTCACATAGGTGATTTCTTAAAGGTAACCCGTATTACCCCCCTCGAATTTTCGACGCGTAAGAATCATTAAAAGCCATAAGCTTATCCTTGTCCTTTCTAATGTCACTAACAGGAATGGACTTGGGTTTGGTTCCCCCACAAAGACGCCGCAAGTCTTTTAACAGTTAGGTTGTCCCATATCAATATAGTTCTTGGGATCTCCAAATCATCTAGATTGGGTTTTCCGCCGTGTTTAACTTTTAAGAGGCTTACGTCTCATTCCCCTCATCGAACTTTCAACTAACTCTCTATTTAACCCTTTGGTTAAACGGATCCGTTTATCATTTGACTTCACATCGTCAAATTAGTTGAGAGTAGTTGTTTAATGGTATTATGTCTTAGACATAACTGTCTAGACTACCATTACACACATTGCTATATGTCATGTCAATCATAAATTGACTTTAACAATATAACATCTTGCTAACACAAGCTTTATCCATAGAACAAGTGTTAACACAAATTCATTCTAGTGATTTTCTATTGATCCTATCAAATTTATCAAGAATATCCATCTAATGACTTGTTTAACAACGAGTCCATTAGTTTTCCTTGAATTTGAATCAACGGATCAAATTGACTAGAATTTTTCTTAGTTAACATATCGTATTTTGGATTTAATTAACAAAGTGATGTAGTCACTCTTGTTTAAATTCACACAATCAAACCTTTGATGTCATTACCTTTGTACTTGTCTCAAGTCATACAATGACTTTACAAATTAGCACATTTTCTTCTAGGTTCCATTTCTTGAACCGTTTCAACACTTTGATCTATTTCACTCAAAGTATCACTTATTCACTTCCATGAATTTGACATCAATACTTGGTTTCCATTGATTTTATTTTCTTTTGATTTTTATATATATTCAACCTTATTGAATCATATATAACAAATCAATATGCACAATTGTTATGAACATAACTCTTGAAACATAATCCACAATTTTCTTTACTAATTGGACTTGCTACTTTGCGAAAAACACCCCCACATTCACAAGTGTACGTAGGCCTACGTTTCCATATTTCATATGAACATCTCATTGTTTTCTTGGGGAAACCTTTCGAAAAGGTAATTATTTTCCAAAGTATACTCACCCCCACATTTTCAGGGTAGTCCTAAAATTAGCAATAATGCCAATTTTCATTATTAACACCATTTGATCATGGTGTACATTGTGGACACTTTGTTTCATTGCTCATATACAACAAACTCCACGGATTGTTCTATGTAAATTTTCTCTTCTAAATCGACATTTAGAAAGGTTATTTACATCCGTTTGATGTATTTCAAATTATTTACATCCATTTGATGTATTTCAAATTATTGCTATGCAGCAATTGCAAATACAACTCTTTATTCTCGTGATGAGAGAATAAGTATAAAAACAATCAAGGTCTTCATTTTTCTTGTAATCCTCAATTACAAGTCTAGCCTTATACTCATTGATTGTTCCATCGGTCTTCATTTCCTTTTTGAAAATTCACTTATATGCTAGTGATTTACTACTCGGAGGTAAATCCACTAGTTTCCAAGTGTGATTTTCCAAGATGGAATCAATCTCACTTTTAATGGCCTCTTTACACAAAGTTCCTTCCAAAGAGCTCAATGTCTTTATAACTTTGTGATTCATTTTCTAGCATGGAGGTTAGAAAATCCGGGCCATAGAATTTTCTTATTCTATCGCATTTGCTATGTCGAGGTCATGCCTCTTCTTTATCATTCCTCATGATAAGTTTCTTCTTCTATTGAATCATGAATCCGTTTAAATGAATTTGCCTCATCTCTTAATTTATACGGAAACATATTCTTAAAGAAAGAAGTGCTTCATGATTCCATTATTGAATCTTGACTTCATACACAAGAATTCTATAATCACAACTATTGTAAGCATACCCAACCATATGCAATCAATAGTATTTAGTGTAACATATACACAAACTACATTTAGTTGTGTTTTATCACTACCTCTTTATTAAGTTGATTTTCAACTTTTTCTTTAAAGAGATAAGATTCAACATTTTGCTTTTTAGCAAGCAATGTTAAAGGTAAAAACTTACACTTTACCATCATCTAGTGAATAACATTCACCCCTCAAGCATCAATATGACTTGATTATAGCTTCAAGCATATATTTGATAAGTCTTGTTTGACCATAAAAAGAGATTCATTCTCATTATTAATCACTTGAATGTCCTTTCATTTCATTCATTCAAACATCATGAATTTCATTCTTGATGACATCACAATTGCCACTCAAGACACAAGGTATATGCTTGACTTTTTCAAACAAGTTTGGCTTTTTAAACACGTTTGACTTTTCAAATGATTTTGACAATTCAAACAAGTTTGACCCACTTTGTCTTTGTATTAAGCATTTAGGCATGCTTCAACACATTTGCTTTCGCCAAAAGAAATGTTGACAACTTTTTCTCCAAAGTTCTATTCTCTTTTTCAACACAAAGACGAATAGCACACACCTCAACATTCATTATGTTTGAGGTGATTTTAAAAATATTTTCAAGTGGGAAGCAATTTCTCAATTATTGTCATCACTTGAGAATTTCACTCAACACTATCCATTCTACATGGTTTTTCATGGAAGACTATTTTCACTTCTTCCATATGATTTTTTTATTTCATTTATGGAGTCCACTATTTAAAATCAAGAAAGCGGATTACGATGATTTTCAATGTACCCGCATTCTCGATTTTATATTTGTAGTTCAACGACTCTCACAAATGTTTTGCCATTTTCTTGGTACTATACACATTTTATAATGAATCCGACAATTCATTAAGTATATAGTTTCGATAAAGAAAATTCACATGCTTCAACCGCACTCACGGCTTGAACATCCATCACATTTTCACCCAACTTTGTAGGATCTTCCAAAAGAAACCTCTCTAAGTTCAAGGTGGTCAAGTAGAACATCTTTTGTTGCCATCACTTAAAGTCGAGGCCAACAAAATTTTCTAACTTCTCACTATGGTGATCCGATATATTTGGAACAACCACATTCCATTAGAGATTTGTCTCTACACAAACCAACCATTGGCTTTAATTTTTAACAATTATAACTTTGTTGTTAAAAATATAACTCTCTAAATTAATTAGAGAATTAACTCCAAGAATAAATTGCTAATTCAATAGGAGAATTAACACAATTTATTTCTTATAACCACTCATATTTATAAACCTCTAAATTCCTTAATGGAATTATAATTGAAGGTTAATTATTCCAAAACTTTAAAGGTCTCATCTTGGAACACCTCTAAATTAGAGAAAAATCACATTCTCATTTACAAAATACACAATTTCTTTTAGAAGTTTTCATTCTAAATATTTTGTGTTATTTGTCATTATCACCAACAATAAGATTTAACAACTTCCTTCAAGAAGTCTTATTGTTTTTATCTTTATGACATTAGTCACATATTCTCCCAATAGGTTTTAACAACTTCTTTCAAGAAGCCCTATGATTTTTGTTCTTGTAACATTTTTCAATGTTCACAACAATGGAATTTAACAACTTCTTTCAAGAAGCTCCATTTTTATTTTTGTGACTTTTATCACTATTGACACTAATAGGATTTAACAACTCCGTTCAAGAAGCACTATCATCTTTGTCAATAGATTATTGAAAATATGCAACGTTAAAGAAATACATCTTTCAACGTTCATCTTCTCAATTTAGTTCAACGAACTTTTCGTTAACGTTAAAGATTACTTCTTTACCCGTTAATTTTCTCAACTTAGTTCCAACGAACTTTTCATTTATAAAATGCAACGTTAAAGATTAAATCTTTACCCGTTCATTTTCTCAACATAGTTCCAATGAACTATTCATTTCACAATATGATTCTTGTGAATCATAAGAACGTTAAAGATGACATCTTTAACCGTTCATTTCCTCAATTTAGTTCAAACGAACTTTCAATTCTTTTTTTCTCACTATGATTTCCATGAACCATAAGAGATCTATCATCCATTGTATAAACACTAGAAGTGGCATCACCACAACTATTTTACACAATCGTTTCAACATCCTCGATGTTCATCCGTTAATTCACTATAAGTTCAAGTAATTAATTTAGCCTTAAAACGGTTCTGTTCTGGAATTTTTATCTCCATCTTCACATAATAACTTTCCGATCCCACCGTCCAGAATATTCTTCTATGAGTCAGGAACATGCCCACCAAATTTGAGCTCGATCCAACGGTTAACGAACCGGAAAATGGAGTTTTTCCACAGATGGTCATAGAAAATCTGTGCTGGAAATTTGCTTCTTTTCCATCAATTTTTCATCTCTTTTTGCCATCTCTTTACATCTTTTCTCTTGTGGTCATTGATCCACCGGATTTTTCAAATCTGTAATTCTTTCTCAAATAGGAGAATTAGTCTTAAGATTGTTAGACAATATCTATACAATCGAGCACAAATGAGAAAAGAATTACAATGAATTGAAATATAATATACAACATAAAAATAATAAAGAGAAAACCGTAAATTCATTGTCTTGAGTTTGCTTGAATCCGTGTCGCAACCTCCTTGAATCGTCATCTTGAATTTGCTTGAATCCGAGTCGTGTGTGACACACTCTCCTTAAGACTAATTCGCCCCCTCACTACGAGTGCTCGAGGTCTTCAATGGACGTTAGTCTCCCAGGATAAAACGGATGAACCGGAACAACTTTGCACTTAAAGTTTTCCGGCGAATTTCCCTATGCTTGGACAAAATCACCATGGATATTTCTCTAGGAGGCCAAAGAAAGAAGATAACAAATTGCAAGAGGGGGGGTGGAAAGATTGATGAAAAAATATTCTAGTTTCTTGTTGTGGGTAACTCTCATTTAGCTCCACCAAAAGTCCTAGGATTTTATATGAATGTCCTTTCAATTTGTAACCCCAAGACTCTTGGTATGTATCCAATTAATCCCTTAATAATTTGGATTTATGGAACATCATCAATATCCAATTAATCCCTTAATAATTTGGATTTATGGAACATCAATATTTTGATGAAGTTTCAAAAGTTACACTTTCAACCCACCAACTTTGAGCTATCATATCTTTCTTATCCAATACCAAATTGGACATCTAGATATTTCATTTTCATGTTCTCACAACATGGAACATGAACCTACAATAATCTTTGTCAAACGACAAACGATTTATGTAAGGAAAATACACAATTTCCTTCACATATAACGAATTTTTCCAACAGAGAAAAAAAATGGTGTAAAGAGAACTGGGAAAATTAGCAAGGATTATTCGAGCTTCTATGGAACATTCAGACTATTATTCAGCGTATGAGGATCTTACTAGAGTGAGATAAGACACCAGAGGTTATACAACAGCAGGGAGATCAACCCTAGTACCCTACCCCCTACACATCCCATAAAAATGTCGCATTTAACAATTTTAAGAAATGTGCTCTACTTGTTGTACATCGCTTGTACTATGTAAAATTGCATCAAAATTATTTTCTTATTTAGAAACGTTACATTTATTTTGGGACGGAGGAAAAGAGAAAGTGTAATATTTATTATGTGACAGAGAGAATATCATTTTGACAACTGAGAGGATGCAACAAAGTTCAATATTCATAGATCAGAATTAAGAACTGTCACTCTCCAAAGGTGCAGGTAAGGGGGCTCAGAGACGTACTTAATGATTGTGGGCTGTGCATAAGGAACCAAGCTATTCAAGTTTGGCTGTATTCAGTAAGCTTGTTTGAGATCTAATCATTAGATAAGCCATTGGGCAGCTTAACAAGCTCGCGTAGACAGGGGCGGAGCCAGGGGGGGGCAGGAGGGGGCACTTGCCCCCCCCCCCACCGGCGGAAATGCAGTGCAAAATATTTTTTTTTTTTTTTTGCCCCCCCCCCCCACCGGAAACTGGCGAAAATTAGGGATTTTGGCCGGAGTATTGCCCGGAGAAGACAAAGAGTTTACGTTTTTTTGTTTTTTGTTTTTTTAATTAATCAAAACGAAGTCGTTTTGATTAATGAAAAAAAAAAAGAAAAGAAAAAGGCGTCGTTCAGTTTTTAAAAAAAAAAAAACAGAGGAAACAAAGCATACGTAATTTCCCCTTCCTTCTCGTCTCCGTCCGCTCCAAAATTCAAAAACCCTAGAATTCATTTTCCCCTTCTCGCGTCTCCGCTGCTCCTGCGTCACGCCGCCGCTGCCGCTCCTCCTCCTCGACGCCGCCGCCGCTGCTCCTTCTCCTCTAGTCCTTGCTGCCGTCTCTCTCTCTCTCGGTAATTTCCTCTCTCTCTCTCTCTACAAATTTGAATGGAGTTTTGTTTTACACAAATTTAAATGTGTTTTGATTAATTTTAATTTCTCACAAATTGATAAGTTTTCAATTGTATTTTTTGTTCATTTAGGTTTATCAATGGATAGATTTGTGTTAAAAAGGCCTAGATCTATGGCTTCTTCTAGTTCTAGTGTTGGAAATGAAACACAACAATTGAATGAAAATGTGGTTGTCGAAATTGTAGAAAATGACATTGTTTCTGATCCCGGTCTACGAAAGTCAATTGTTTTTCATGGATCCGACCCATTTTTTACTTGTCTGACCCGAAAATTTTTTTTCGGGGGCGCTGCCCCCGAACCCCCGTATACTCTTGCCCCCCCCCACGGAAAATTCCTGGCTCCGCCCCTGCGCGTAGACAGTTTGCAAGAACTGATCAAAGCAAATCATGAAGATTTCCATGGGCTCGAAAAACTATTATCAAATCAAGCAAGAACTGATCAAGCAAATCACGAGATCAATTGAAGAAGTTGTGTGGTGCCAAACAGACAGTGATGAAAGAAGGGAAGAAAAGCACACCTTAAAAAATGCCTGAAAAATTCTTGGTGGATTATAGAGAACAATTACTGCGAGCCTTTCTGGATAGTGGTTCTGTAACATGTACATGATTTCTCGGACAGTTTTTATCTGAATATTAGTAACATTGAGCGACCATCCGTTGAAGTCAACCAACCACGACATCTGTTCTTGGTTCTCAGGCAGGTTAAGGATGGCGTTCTCTACAAGATAGACAAGATGACGAACAGCACTGTCTCCAGATTTTGTGTTCCGAAACTCAAAAAATAGAAATTAGATTCACTTGCTTAATTTTTTATTCTTCGTTATTTAAATGAAATTGTTGCATTTATACAGACCTGCTTCCCAGGTCTCATTACAAGAACAAGTGAACAACCCTTCCTTCTCTATCAACAAAGTTTGTGCGAGATACTTTGCCAGTGGCACCTTCATCTGCTACTTCAGGCTGCAATGACAGAGTACATAAGTCTGCCTGTCAAAAAGATCATAAAGTATTGTACGGTACAACTATTAATGCAATATTATCTAATTAAAGCAAGGTGAAAGTTAATTTGGGACCTCCCAGAAAGGAAAAGGGGACACTTATTTTGGGACCGAGAGAAGAATTCGATTTATCTTTAAAAACTAGTTTAAAAGTGCTGGTACAATCAGAATGTACAGCAGTATGCCAAATATTGTACACCGACTTACCCAACGAATATCCTCTGGCTTATAAGTTGACCTCCACTCAATCGTTTCCTCCAGCATTTTCTTTGCCTAGTCAACATTCCAGTTTCTAGCTTCTAAAATATCTCCTCAGGCACGCATCACTACAGTACTTTAAGCTTCGCCCAGATAGGGGTCCAAGGGCAGTCCTCAGCTCTTTTACCTGCTTGCATTGCAGGAACTTAGTTTTTCTATACCAATATTTGTGTGTGAATGCTATCTGTATAAAAAACTAACATATAATCCCTCCCTCCAGAAATGATCTTCCCACTTTTTTTGTTGTTACTACGAAGGTATTTTGAGCAATAAATTTAGGTTAGTTTAATTATCCAAATGAAAAATTAAAACAAGTTATTTATACACCATTATGAATACTAACAATATCAATTTTTAGATGTGCATTTGCATAATTAAATTAATCAATTTTTTTTGCTCAAACTACCTTGTAGTAACAGCAAAAAAAGTGGAAATATCATTTTGGGATGGAGGGAGTATACACCAAGAAAACCTGTCCTATGGTGTAAACCTTCAAGCTTCTCATTACCTTTGTGTCTTGATCCAATGAGTCATCTTCTCGATGATTCTGACCACGCCTTTTCTTCAACATTGTTAGAGGCTTAGAGCCAATCTGGAGAAGGAACTTGGTTAACACAAACACTTGTTAAAGTGAAATGAACATACCAAAACAATCTTTACAAGCAACTAAAGTAAGAAAGTCAACTTTTTAGCGAGCCAAAGACAGAGAGAACGCATGGCATGCGGGTAACCAGTAGCTAGTGTGACCATGTGTGAAGCAGACACAGGCAAAATTCTGAACAATATTCTCTACTTGACAATGATATCAAACAAATATGTTAATGCCACAGCACAAGCATGAGTATAGAAAACGACACATATTAATCAAGTGATTAAGCATTTTTTGGTCCCCGTCAAGCTATCTCGAGGGAGGCTAGTATTGATGCACTTGGTATAAATACACTTGAGTTTCATTACCCTAGTATTAATACACTTGGTCCCCTTCAAGCTATCTTGGGGGAGGCTAGTACTTCTCCTTTACTAGTTCTTTCTTCGGGAACAACTGTGTGGCAATCACCTTACACTGATTTACAACCCTACCACACAAAGCATAGAATGCTAGCCATGAAATTTGGGTATAGAACCACTTTTTTTTATTAAGTTCCAAGCCATTTCTAGGATTTCATCTGTGACAATTTGAAGAATAACACGATAAACTCGAACGATGAAAAATGCCAAGTCATATCAATTTCAGAACAACGTTGAGAATAGATATGTACCTTGACAGATTGGGCTGTTTGTAATCTAAACAAGGTACAGTAACTTCATTATCTAAATTGGACTTAATATACAGGGCCGGCCCTGATGCAAGATATGTGAGGCTTCAGTCTAGGGCCACCAAAAATACTAGTATAATTAGGGTCACAAAATATCACAAAACAGTACCTTTCTTAGTGGTTAAGGGCCTCCTCTTAGCTGCTAGGCCACCAGGGATCAAACCATGGCATCCTCACTTTTAATATTTTTACCCAATTCTTTTTATTTGGACTTTGTAATGAAGGACTACCTAAAACTTGGCCTAGGGCCTCATTTGCAACAGGGCCGGCCCTGTTAATATACAGTATTTCAAACAAGTAATTCTCAAAAGTAGATCTTACAATCTCAAGAAGCTGAACACAGAAAGGATGGAAAATTCTTAAAGTAAACTTCAAGTGCCTAAAACTGAATGCCTGAAAATACAAAACAATTATAAGGCGAAAGCTATGTATATATACCTAACAAATTGCTGCAAGACTACGTTGTTGACCAATTCCGAGCTTGAGTATGATTTTAATGGTCTCAACAAGAATTAAAAATCAATGCATCCGCAACACAAGATTCTTCAATCATTTTATATTTCTATTTCACCCGCGAGAACCATACCAGTAAAAAAGTAATGAAAATAATCTCCTCATAAAGGAACAATTCATTTTTACTTTAATAATCTTAATTAGGTATCATAATTAGGTAGGGCAGGAAATGAATGCATACGGCATAAGTACAAACAGGGGCACATACACAAGTTGAGTTTTCCATTGAATTAGTCACAGCATAATTTCGCGCACACACACACACACACAAAAGGAACAGAAAATCAGAAATTAAACTCAGTCCTGCAATAACTATACAAATCAAAATATGGAGTAGTAATTAAGGAGTAAGTAGAAAGCGGAAAAGCATAATTAATCAAGCTTGGGGTAAATAGAATAGGCAATGAAATCAAAATCAACGGCAGCGGAAAAGCATTATTAATGAAACATATTTTCTTTGGAAGTAAAATGCTTAATTGATTCATGGCCGCTTCTAAGTTTGCTCATAGAATTTGTCTACTAGCATGTGAGATATTTAAATATGCCTTTTGATTCCAATGCTTTCAGCTCTAGCTTTTGTGTCGTCTTGCTGTGGTTGAAATTGGATTTAACTGATGGTGTTCATTCATGCTTGCCTACAGAGTGGCTTTGGGCAAAAGAGTGAGAAAGAAGGAAAAAGGGGTAGGCAGTGGGCATCTTTCTCTCCACCGTTCCTGATTATACATCGCAACAAAATAAAGAGAGAGATGGTGAGTGGTGAAGAAGTGGTAGGTAAAAACTTTCTTCTTTTACTTCATCTGGATTCTGAAATCCATTTGAGTATGTTTTTGAAATTTTAGCAATTTTATGTAGTAGCAATTTACTGACTGAACTGAGCGTTTCTTAATAAAATATATGCTCCCTCAGTCCTAAAATGAATGTCATTTTTTTTCAAATGTACTTTTTATTTAATTAAGAGAAAATTTAAATTTTTTGTGCATTTATTTTGGGATGGAGGGAGTAATAGTTTAGCTCATTGCATATGAAACTTATGCTTCGGTTGATAATTGATTTATTTGTTATAAATTGTATATTTTATGCTTTAGTTGATAATTGATTTATTTGTTTAATTACATATTTTATGTTTTAGTTGATTGCTTTTTACTCGGGGTCGGGGCCTTTTTACCATTTTGATTTCCATCATCCAAGCCTACACATGAGACATCTTTCAACTGTGATAATATGAAAAAATTATAATTGTTGTTAATTTTGAAAGTTAAATTAAGTATGAGTGTGAATAGGTTGGGGTTTACAAGAAAAATTACTGAATATTTACATGGGCCAACGAAGTTAAATCCACAGTTTTTAATCTTTGATGGAGAAGTTGGAACTTTGGTGACCATCAACGGAAATGTCTGGGATGGGATGGAGGAGTTAAGAGAGGGAGAGGTCGGAAAAGAAGGTATTGATGGTGCATGTAACAACTGAGATGGAAATGGAAATTGTTTAGGAGTCGGAATTATCGGCATTCATGATTGGAATATATATTGACCAATTAGTAGGGGTATGGTGTAGCGCTACGCATAGATTCTAGGATCCCTTTTGTTAATGCACTTGGGGGGTTTGTACTTTTGTCGAACCCAAGTTCATGTGGTAATTCGTATTATTTTTTTGGTACAAATGTGGTGATGTATTCTGTATAAAGTTAAATTATTTGTTCCATTATCAATCAAGTTGTATGATTTTTTAAGTTCCCTCATATGAAGTTCTTCATTGGTTGGTGGTTTTGGATAGTAATAAATTGAAGCCTGTTTTTTAGCTTCAGTCCCTCTTTTGAAATATGTCATTTTCTCACCATTTTGTTGGCCAAGTTCTTCCATATGTGTTTGTTGCATATGTGTTTGTGGTGGTGGTGTAAAATTGTAACCATATATTAAGGCAATAGACCTCTCCCTAATCTCTCAATCGCAGAGTACGTCAACATTTTATAGAATCAATCATTTTCATACTGTCATTGTTCATACTGTTACCGTGCCATTGGCACGGGTCAGAGAGTACTAGTAACTATACAAATCAAAATATGGAGTAGTAATTAAGGAGTAAGTAGAAAGCGGAAAAGCATAATTAATCAAGCTTGGGGTAAATAGAATAGGCAATGAAATCAAAATCAACGGCAGCGGAAAAGCATTATTAATAAAGTTAGACTGCTCGTCGGTTGCCTTCGGTGGTCCCGATGCCGTCAAGCAGTAACTCCCTACCTCGCTTTAAGGTGACCACCATGTCGCTGTACGATGTCCTCGTCTTCTCGCCTGAAATTTTACCAAGCCTCTCAGATTCTGCTGCGCGTCGGCATCCTCAGCTTCTCGCGCGCCTGACCCCCGGCCGGCGGCCGGCCGCATATTTAGACCGCTCACTCTTCGTTACGGGTCGGTGTTATTGTTTACCTTTTTGGCATAGTTTTTGAAATGTAATTATTGTCTTTCAAAACAAAGGCCCCGTTTGGATTACTCCCTCCGTCCCAGCCGAGTGTACACTTATTTCCTTTTTGGTTCGTCTCAGTCGAGTGTGAACTATCAAAAATGAAAAAAGTTTTAATATTTTATATTTTCCATACCCCACCCACTCATTAACTCCATTCATTCTCCACCATACAATTTATTCAACCAACCTACTATTAACTCCACTCATTCTCTCTCTTCATTTTCTACCACATATTTTCAGTATATTAATAGTATTTCTTAGTTTGCGTGTCCAAAATCTTGGTACACACTTGGGTGGGACGGAGAGAGTATATGTTTTTTTGGAAAAGAAAAAAAAAATGGATCATTCATTTTGAATCAGAATAATAGTGCTAAAAACAGCAACATTGCCCCAGTGTCGCAAAGAGTTTCACGTACGGTGAGATTCATTTAGAAACAGAATAGTACTAAAAACAACATTATTACCACAGTGTTGCAAATACTTACACGTACGGTGAGGTGAGAGGGTTCCACCTACGGTGATATAAAAGGATCGAAGAGGTAAGAGGGTTCCACCTACGGTGAGGTAAAATGGTCGAATATATACAACCTTGCCCTTGGATAAAACACAGAGATACTGTTTTCGAATAACCCAGTGTTGCAAATACTTACACGTACGGTGATGTGAGAGGGTTCCACCTACGGTGGTATAAAAGGATCGAAGAGGTAAGAGGGTTCCACCTACGGTGAGGTAAAATGGTCGAATATATACAACCTTGCCCTTGGATAAAACACAGAGATACTGTTTTCGAATAACCCACGATGAAAATTGCGTAAAAAAATTGCATGAGCTGACCGTTGTTTCATAACATAAATGTGCACTATTTCCGAATAACCTATGATAAAAATTGCGTCAAAAAATGCATGAACTGACTGCTGATTCATAACAAAAAAGCGCAAACAGTTTATTGAACCATTTTGCTTTATTCCATCGTATTATCAAACCAAAAAATAGCAAGTATTTGACTTTATCGAAAATGATGGAATGTAGTACATTAAAAAAAATATGTCTTGTGTCACAACACAACCCCCTGTTTACCTTATTTATATAGGAAAAACTGACTTTTCCAAACAAGCTTACATTTTAAATTCATTTGAAACAATTCCATTACTAATTATGGTCAGCACATGCTGTAGAACACAGTTCTCTCGATATTGAACAAGTGTTACTAAAATTTCTTTCTCATTCAGCTAGCTGGGGGTTGCTCCAACTTTGAGCTCCCATTAGTATCCTGGGAATCAATCTGCCAGAACTGAGCAGATTTTACATCATCCTCAGCCATCAATCTTGAGAATTCCTCGTGGTCGTATACCAATGTCGCTTTTCCACCAAATTCACTTGGAAGATTTTCAGTATCGAAATACGACTTCATGAGATCCGTGCTAGCTTTGTCGTTTGGATAAACAAATTTTATCTTCAGATATGTTTTCGGGTCAACAAAGTACTTCACTATCTGCGGAGAAGACAGGCAACAGTTTCAGTGTGAGAGGAAGATATGAGTTGCGTTAAGTCCTAATTGAACCAAAATGATTTAAGATCGGCTAACATGAATCTTTATATAGTATCGTCAATGAAGAAAGGTGAGGAAAATTATCTTGAAATAAAAATTAGGAAATTCAAAAGAAGAAATGGGTGGGAAATAAAATTTGGAAATGGAAAAAAATATAGAAAGAAAAAATAGAAAAAAAATCAAAATCAAACCCCATCATCCTCATAAAATTTGGCCCTCCACTTAGTTCTCTTCAACGTCATATTTTCTTAAATCCCAAGTAGGCATATATCGCTTTCAATCACCCGTATCTATGTTTTCTTAGGTCTTCCCTACCCCTACCCCTCGCCAGCTTATCACTTCTCCACTTTTCAAGCCTTCCAATTGGTGCATCACATGGTCTCCGTCACATGACCAAACCACCTACCAATTCTTCTTTGTTTTATCTTCAATGGGTGCAACTCCTACTTTCCCCCTAATCTCGTTCCTCAACCAAACATTTCTTGTATGCCAACACATCCATCATAGCATACGCATCTCCGCCACTTTCTCCTTATGAACGTGACATCACGGCCAACACTCAATACCATATAGCAGTATCGGCCATATCAGAGATATAGATGGAAACCCCTTTATCTAAAATAAATGGAAGAGCAATCAAATATGGTGTGAAAAGAATTGGGAACATTTGCAAGAAGAAAGTTTCTATGGTACATTCACACTAATATACAGCTTACGAGGATCACTGGAGTGAGTTAAGACATCAGAGCTTTTACTAGTATACAGCTTACGAGGATCACTGGAGTGAGTTAAGATATCAGAGCTTTTACTGCAGCAAGGAGATCGACACTATCGTTTTGACAACTGAGAGTATGCAATAAAGTTCAGTTTTCATAGATCAGAATTAGGAGCCATAGCACTCAGCTAAGGTGCAGGTAAGGGGCAGACAGGTAAGGGGCAGACAAAGGTACGTAAAGATTGGGCTGCATAAGGAACCAAGCTATTCAAATTTGATTCCTATTAGGTAAGCTTGTTTGAGATCAAATCATTAGATAAACCGAACGGAATGTGAAGTCATTGAACACCTTATCAAGCTCACAGAGACACTAAGCTCGGTTTGAGAAAAAGCTCATTGGAGTTCAATTCAAGAACTAATCAATCCAATCTTGAAGACTTCCATAGGTTCGATACTGTTAATTGCAGAAGTAGTGCAGTGCTAAACATATTATGATGAAAGGGAGGAAAGCACACCTTAAAAAATGCCTGAAAGATTCTTGGTGGATTATAGAGAACAATTACTGCAAGTCTTTCTGGATAATGGTTCTGTAACACGTATATGATTTCTCGGACCGTTTTTATCTGGATATTAGTAGCACTAAGTGACCATCCACTGAAATCAACTAACCACGACATCTGTTCTTGGTTCTCAGGCAGATTAAGGATGGCGTTCTCCACGAGATAGACTAGATGACGAACATTACCATCTCCTGATTTTGTATTCTGAAACTCGAAAAAATACACAAAAAAACAAATTATAAAACTTACTCTCTCTGTAACTACTTTCAATTTCGGAAACTAACTTTAATTCTATCTTCTTCTTTTATTTTTTTATTTATGGAATATATGCAATATGGATAAGTAAGAATAACAATGATTAGAAATTAAGCATTGTATTATTGACTATACAGACCTGCTTCCCAGGCCTCATTACAAGAACAACCCTTCCTTCTCGATCAACAAAGTTTGCACGAGATACTTTACCGGTGGCACCTTCATCTGCTACTTCAGGCTGCAATGACAAGTGTATTCAGTAAGATCATACTCCCTCCATCCCTAAACGAATGTCCAAAATGTTTTAAAAACTGTACCAAAATGAATGTCCAATTTTGGGAGAAGTTACTAAATCTTTCCGCATCATACAACAAAGTTCTAGTTCACACTTACACTTGCGAGCAATATGGTGAGATCATTAAGGATTTTTATGTACTTATGTTACTCAAAATGCTTAAGTTTAACATTTTTGCAAATGTCCCTCAAAGTGAAATTTGGACATTCATTTAGGGACAGAGTGAGTACATTTAAGAGAAATAAGGAAATCAATATGTTACTCCGTCAGTCCCAAAACAAGCGTCCCCTTTGAAAACACTCGCAGTTATAGGAAACTCACTTAATGTGTTGACTCAAGAAATAGAGTATTGCACATTACAACTATTAATGCAATAAAATTATCTGATTAAGCAAGGTGATTTGGGACATCCCCGAAGGGAAAAGGGGACACTTATGTGCTCTGATGCTCGGACTCTTTGTTTTACCCCGTCGTACCCGTGTCGGACACTCCTGTTTTAGTCCTGTTGATAAGGGTCCGACGGGGTAAACCAAAGAGTCCGATCATCATAGCTTATGGGGACTGAGGGGGTAGACAATAATCTTTTAATAGGCAACAGTGCAACATAGTTCATCTTACATATCAGTTCATCAAAAACAAAATATCAATAATATTTCTAGTTCTTCATATAGTCAAACATTGACTTACCCAACGGATATCCTCTGGCTTATAGGTTGACCTCCACTCAACCGTTTCCTCCAACATTTTCTTTGCCTTTTCCACATTCCAGTTTCTAGCTTCTAAATATCTCCTTAGGCACGCATCACTACAGAACTTTAAGCTACGCCCAGATAGGGGTCCAAGGGCAGTCCTCAGCTCTTTTACCTGCTTGCATAGCAGAAACTTAGCTTTTCTATACAATATTTGTGTGTTTGCTTTCTGTATGAAGACTGATAAAATATCTATATATATACACACACACACACACACAGCAAAACCTGCCTTATGATGTAAAACTTTAAGCTTCTTATTACCTTTGCGTCGTGATCCAATGAGTCCTCTTCTTGATGATTCTGACCACGCCATTTCTTCAACATTGTTAGAGTCAATCTGGAGAAGGAAGTTGATTAACAAAAACCCGTATTAAGAATAGTGGAAAGGTACTGTAACGACCCGAGCCCGGCTCGATACGCAGGCACCACACACTGACCCACAAAAAGGATGAATAATTCTTAAAGTTCCTAAAACTGAATGCCTGAAAACAAAAAACAATCTTAAAGCGAAAACTGTGTATATACCAAACAAGTTGCTGCTAGAGAGCGTCATTGACTAATTCTGAGCTCAAGTATGATCTTAATGATCTCAACCAAATTTAAAAATTAATGTATGATAAACTTTTTTTGATAAAAGAAAATCAAATAATATTCTAAAAGATGATGAATTATTCAGTTTTACTTTAATTGAGTATCATAATTAGGTAGGGCATGTATTGAATGCACACCGCATAAGTACAAACAGGGACACATGCAAAGATGACTTTCCCATTGAATTAGTCATAGCATAATTTCACACACTTGGACACAAGGAAGCATAAATTAAACTCAGTCATGTTTAACTACTCCCTCCGTCCCAAAATAAATGTTGCATTTGACTTGAAGGTTTTTTAAGAATGTGATCTACTTATTTGCACATTGCTTGCTCTAAATCTATTTCCTTATTTGGAAATTAGACATTTATTTTGAGAAGAATAAAAAGGAAAATTGCGACATTTATTATGATACAGAGAACTATTATTACTATTAAGTATAAACAATCAAAATATTAGTAGTTGAGGAGCAGAAAATCATAATTAATCAAGCTTGGGGCAAATAGAATAGACAATGAAATAAAAATCAACGAAAAGGTGAAGAAAATTACAAAAATAAAAAATAAATCCATGCCTGCGTGAGATAGAGGAAGGGGAAGAAGCTCTGTAGCTGAAAATTGCTGCTTATGCTGCACAGCAATCTATTAATAATATGATACTAAAAGAAATGGGAGATTTAGAGAGAGAATAACTAGTTTCTAGAGAGAGAGAGAGAGAGAGGCGTTTGTTTCTCTGTTTATGATCAGACAGGAGAATGGCACTTAGGTCTTCTACCTAACCCGGCCTGCATTAGTTGTGTGTGTGTGTGTGTGAGAGAGAGAGAGAGAGTGGAGCTTTCAATACTTGGGAAATGGATAGAGTGCCAGTTCCGTTGGAGTACTTTAAAACAGTTGTAAGCATCTGTCTGAATGCGTGGGATCCTCAATTTCTCTACATCTTTTTTTTTTTATTACCCAGGTTTCCCAGTTTTGTCGGATCGGTCGGATCAGTGCAGGTCACTCGGTATCTTGGCGGAGGTAAATCGCGGGATGTGCGCATGCGGCAGGGGCACCCTTATACTCCTGGCGCCGAGGAGCCTCCTACAGGCATTTACACTCTTACAACACCAAATGGCTCCATTGCTCTGTAGAGGCAATTACATCACTTTTACAACACCAAATGGCAACTCAGGTGCTCCCGCCAAGATTTGAACTCCCCACACCGCGAGGTTGCAAGCGGCGGTGTTGCTTCCTACTTGCGGATGTGCAGGAACTCCTAAGAACCCTGATCCAAGATAGGAATTAAACCACAAAGATTTTCCTTGGGGGAAATCGAACCGGTGACCTCCCCTACGGGAAGCCACCAAGATACCGCTGGGCCAAAACCACTTAGGTCTCAATTTCTCTACATTTGTCATATTTATTCACTATCTTGTTTTGATTTTCCTATAAAAAAAATCTAGTTTTGATTTTTTTTAAAAACAAAATAACTTATAATTTATTTATTTAGAGATAAGATTTAATAGGCACACCACAATCATATTAGTCGGAGGCTCTACTTAAATGTATAAATTACAAACTTGTCGAGAATTTCTTGAAAATCAATACTCCCTCAGTCCCATTTGACTTATAATAATTTGTCATTTTGGGTGGCTCATTCGATTTAGGACATTCCCAAATGTAAAGTTTATATTATTTTTATATTTAATAATATCCACTTGTCATACACTCAACAAAAATTTTCTTACTATTTCTCTCACTCATTCTCCCTCTTTTTATTATAATAGTATTTTTTTTTAATTTCCGTGCCAAAAGAGAAAATAATAAGTTAGGTGAAACGGAGAGAGTATGCTACATCTTTTAAAGATCTTAGAAACATGAAAAATCATGTTGATATCTATGGATGGCAACGGGTCGGGTTCGGATCGGATCAGGCCTGATTCGAATCCAATCCGAACACTACAAAACATTTGCTGAACCCGATCCGATCCGAAGTTGTCTGATCCGAGATTCGATCCGAGCCCCGATCCGAAGCCCCGATCCGATTCGAAGCCCCGAACCGATCCAAACTCTAAAAAAGCTGTGATCAAAAAAATAAAATGCCAAATTCATTCCCTTGACTGATTCTAGAACAAGACATATTACATTTTCAAGTTTTAATACAATTCCCAAACAATCTCAAAACAATCCAAACAAACACAAACCAAAAATAGTTTCCACACATTACATTTCAACAAATGTTAATTACTAATACATCCAAAAAAACAGTTTGTGAAAATAAAATGCCAAATCTTTAAACCCATTTGGCTGTCCTTCCAACCTTCGCTTGGGACTAACTACCACCTGAAAGGATATCATTTTACATTAATAATGTAAGTGGTATAAAAATAGTTTAAAAGATACCTTCACATTGCAAGTTGCCTGATATGAAAGAAACAAGGCAGTAATTCAGTAAACAAGGCAGTACACAGAAAGAGCATTTTGTGAAAACAGCCAACTACATTCTTATAGAGGTGCATTTTGTTATATCAGACGAGCACCTGAGAAGAACATGATCTGCAGAATTGAGACGGACGAACGGCTAGAGGCCAAATACTCTACACAGCAAAGAAAACTAAATTTCACACATGTAAGGTTAAATTATAGAGCTTACGAATATAAAAGGAAAATAAATAATTGTCATATGAGGGGGGGGGGAGGTTGAGAGGTGGAAAAAGATGGCTAGATCAAATTATCAAGAAAAGCCCAAATGTCACTGACCCTTGAGGAAAAGGAAATTATCCGGGGAACATTTCACTATCACTGTCCGTCTCAAGCCAAGAGTGTATGCAGGAGAAACTCCATATTGTGTGAAGTTAGAACAATGGCATACCTTCCTAGAATATAAATTAAAATAAAAACTACTCTATGTAAAATTGCTATCAAAGTAATAACCCCTAACGATTCTAATCAATTCATTGTTTAGGGAAGTAACATCCGATTCCGAAATGCAATAATATGAACCCTAGGAAGCCTAAACAACTGCTGTAGATCCTCTGAAGCTGAACTCTAAAAGACCAAAACATATTGCCTGAATTTCCTAGAATTCCCAGGACAAAAAAAGAATATTACACAGAATTAAGACCATGTTAGTCATGTGGGGCCTCCCCAACCCCGAGACATATAAACTCGTGCCCCAGCTGGAGGGTCCCCAAACCATCTCCTAAAATTTTTAACTTTTCCTTTAAATAATTTAAGAGTTACATAAACTTTTGAAAACCAAACTATAACCTGTTTTAATGTACAACATTAAAACATAAAACCCAAGAAGCCCTAGAATCCGTTCTATACAATTAATTTAAATTCCTATGAGATAGAATTAAACCAACCTTGAAACGCTTTCCGGTCTTGAGCTATCGAACGATTTTGATTATGTGATATCGAATCACAAACTTCGTTCTTCAACTTGCTTGAACTCTAGGCCTTGATCGATGAACGAGCGAAGACCCTCTTTCGGTATCCACACCTTTGAATGAATCCAAGAACAACTTCTTGATGATTGCTAGATCTAAACCTTGAAGAATATTGAGAGTATTTTATTATGAATTTTGCTTGAAAAATTTCGGCTGACTTTTTAGGTCTGACAGAACCCTTGTATTTATACTACAATAGTAGGAATACCTCTCCTAATCGTATTAGGAGAGACAGGCTGTCAAACCGCGTACGGGCCTATTATGTCGCGCGGTATATTAAGCCATTGGCTTAATATGTCGCGTGACATATATAGCCAGATACTGAAACTCTCAATCATTCTTCCTCCGGTTTAACAAATTCATTCTAGTTGTGTGTGACCCAATAGGATTGCATTATGTTGGCAATGAGTTCGATCATATCGAACCTCATAAGACATAAGCGGACTCTAGCAAGCCATTATGTCTACCCAAATAATGTAACGTAAGAGTTCACGTTTCCAACGGTGTACTTCCATTTCTCCCTTTGTCTCACGAAGTTCTAACCCTGTCGAAGGTTATTCCAATTGATTAGGGTCTCAATCCTCGAAAAAGTAATAACAATATCGGGCTTAAAATTACAAGACCCCAAAATTACCATCTTCTCGAGCCAAATTCACACTTGTTGAATTCCATTAACATTTGATTCTCACAAGACACAGGTAACATAACTTGCAATTGATTTTGAAAATCTTTCCACAACTCTGAATATACAAAGATAGCATCCATCGAGCTGACCACTAAAATATCAAAATCGGGTTTTAAAATTCTACTCATCATATTTACAACACAACCAATACCCTTCTATAAGGTGTTTTGGATATGGGCAACCACTCTGTCTTTAAATCCATAAGGAATTATATCGCCCTAACTGGCGGCATGCACCATTCTGATAAAAACACTTTACCAATTCTTTTACCAACATTACATGAGGTAATTCAGGTGACTTTTACTCACTTCTAGTACATAATCTCATTTAACTCTCATATTATTTAAACTATACTTATTGACATTTAATGCATATATGACATAAAAATCAATTAATAACTTATCTGCCTCAACTAAACACAGAGGCAATTCAACCATAGATAAGGAGACTCGCTTCTTGCGACAGTCCTCCCCAAGCACAACAACTACTTAACCAGTTCAGGTCAAGTATAACAGTAAATCACAGATTGGCATATCTACCACATCCACTGGCAATACATGCCCACATAATCACGTCATAACCATGTTAATCCAGGATGATTCGAGGTACTCTCCTATAGGAGTAGACACCTCCAGCACATAAGACAACTCTGAGGCAAATTATGCAAACAAAAGCAGAAATACAATGCCACATAATAATGAGGTGAACGGGGATTCATACAAGTATTGCCCCTATTTCCTGAGACAGGTAATATACTTCTAATGACAGCGGAGGAATCTATCTCTCCATATTACTCACGTTTTTCTTAATCTCTTGGGGTCATTACTATTTTCTGCCATTGAACAAATTCCTGCACTAAACACTCGTCGTCAGGTATCACACACTCCCCCTTAGACTAGACTTTTACCCTTGACTTCTAACCTTAGCTCTGATACCAACTGTGGGGCCTCCCCAACCCCGAGACCTATAAACTCGTGCCCCAGCTGGAGGGTCCCCAAACCATCTCCTAAAATTTTTAACTTTTCCTTTAAATAATTTAAGAGTTACATAAACTTTTGAAAACCAAACTATAACCTGTTTTAATGTACAACATTACATGGAAAATATTTATAAAACGTTGTACATATTTATTTTTCTCAATTTAATAATAACCACACTTATTCCCAACTTCCAAACACTAACCGTACCCTGACAACCCAGAGGACGGTCCAAACTCCCTTCCGGCCTCAGGTCGGTCTACTGTCTCGGCTAGAACTAAAAAATTAAAGGGAGACGGGGTGAGAAAGAATCTCGATAGCTATTATGCATGCGGAAGATGCCAAATAAGATGCAACACGTAAACAAGTTGTTCAACATCATATTTGGAATACGGTAAACACATTACGTTACTGACCTTACCTTTTCCCGTCGAACAATAAGTCGTACTACGTGGGTATGGGCATACATCCTCATGGGAACCCATCCTCTATATGTGTGAACGGCTTAGGCCTATTCACGCCTTACAAGACCCATTTTTCAGGGAACCATGTAAGGTATCAGTATCCTATGAACTGCTTAGGCATATCCATAGTAACTAAGCCCCAAACTGTGGCCACAGTGGGGTGGAAACGGACACAGGTATAATGAAATCCGAACACCTTATGTTACAACTTCTCATAAGTGGTCGTATTCCATTATACCCCCGAAATATCAGCTGATATTAAACATAATCATAATCACATTCAAGCACATAACAGTTACTTGAAGTCAAATCCACCCAATAGGATATCAATATATATAACATGGTACAATTACTCATGTTAAACAGTATAAAACATGGTACAATTACTCATGTTGAACAGTATAAAACATGGTACAATTACTCATGTTGAACATCTCAATTAGTGTAACATATATATAAACACTAATGAGTCAATATAATCCACATATGGTATTCATACTTAATCAACTGGAATCATGCAACATGTAATTTAACAGTCTTAAATAACAACAGTTCAGCAACAAGGTATTAATCCTATTGTTCAACTAATAGAGAAGTGCAACATTTATTTCATGCACTAAATAAATCAATAACCATGTATAATTAATTACATATGGCACAAAGTAAATCTAGTAAGCCCGAGATATCCGTGTCGCACTATTAACCACTCCCTAAGTAACCACGTAGGGGTATAATAACATACAAGTAGCTTTACGTGTTCATAACATCACATTACACAACTCCTTTTCAAGTTCCATAAACAGATACCAAGTTCTATAAACTTTGGTTCTCAATTAACAATGGCTTTCAACCCGTTTCCAAGCAATATTTAAACTACTTTCCCAATTCCATTTTAACCAATTAAGACATCGATGTGTAGCTAAAGTGCTCTACTTTAATCATAATTAAAGAGGGTTCAGTTATGCCCTAAGTTGATTAGATTTCCAAGCCTTAAAAGTTGATTCAGAATTTCCATTGCAGGGCACGACTCGTGCCCTAAGGCACGACTCGTGCCTTTTTCCTCCCATTTTGATCAGAACGATTGGGACAAGTTCCACAAATCGTTTTCACGAATGGAAAAAGGGCACGACTCGTGTCCCTTGGCACGACTCGTGCCAAGGCCAAAATCAGATACCAGATTGCAGAACATCAGCAGTTGTTCCACCAAGTTCCATTTACCACCTTCCTCTGTTTTTTCCAAGGGCCAACACCAGTTCCAAACATACCAAAACTATTTTAGATACCAATTTTAACACATCAACACACTCAAATCATGCCATAGAACATATCTACCCTCTCTATCACCACATGACCATTCAACTATTCCATTGCCCTTTTTATGTTTATCAACCTTAAGCTTTTCCTAACCATTTCCCAAGCCAACGAAACATGATTAACCAAGTTCAATATCACTTTTAACACATTTTAACAACAATCAAGTTAATATGCTCAACATAGAAAGAAAATCATAATAACTTACCTAAAATGGCTCTAAAATTCCCAACATTCTATTTCATCCCAACTCAATTCTCTTTCCATTTCAACCAAACCAACTTCACTAGATATATATTTAGACTATAATTATACTCCCTCTGCCATGTAACATTTCTATACAACCATATCCTTTTCATCCCAATTATCCCAACAATATCTATACAACTTTATTTAACCTCATTATAAGGAATCCAACCCATATCCTTTCATCCCTAGGTGTCATTTTAAATCAACCACCCAATTTCTTCCACAATTTCTACATTTTACAAAACATACAACCATACTCCCTTCACCATATATAAACTTTATAATCCCCTTTTCAATCACTAACCCATATTTTACCCAACCATTACTTTACTCATTTCCAACCCATTCTCCTCATTCCCAAAAGCAAATCAAATGGTCAAAAGCCAATCAAATGGTCAAATTTACCAATAATCATTTATATGGAGCTAATAACATTATAAACATAATTAACAACAATTACCAACTTGGCCATTAATCCTTATTCTCAACCCTTTACTCTATTTTTCCCAAAACCCTATTCCATCATTTTAAAATCCAAATAATCATATCAAAATTATCAAAACTCACTTATAACAGCATAACATCATCATTATATATATTTGAACAGTTATAGAACGGAATCATAATAACTTACCTAAAAATATGCCGAAATAAAAAGACGATCCGATCGGCTCTAAATGTTCCCCTCGGCTCCCTGATCGCTCCGCCGCAGTCGGATCATAAATCGGACTAACGGTTGATTTTCTAGAATTTTTGGAAAATATTTTGAAACGAAGGAAGTATTTCTTTCTTTCTCTCCTCTCCTCTCCTCCGAGCTCTCTCTCAAACTCCTCTCTCAAACTCCCTGGAATGTGTAAGAACATTTAATTCTTTATGCTTGACTTCACAGTCAAGTGCATGACCAATTTTCATATGAACAATAATTTAATAGGTCGAAGACATACCGGAAGCCATTGAAGATTGAACCCGGATAATTATGCGGAACGAGCCTTCGACTAAGTCTTGATTTTCACCTCTTTGGCCTATTGCACAAACGATGGAGTGTGTGTATTTTCTTTGGGAACCGTAGAGTAAAAGACGATACCCTAATTCCCAAAGTCATTAATATAAATAGGCAAGAGATGGAACCAAAACCCTAAACCTAATCAATCTCCACCGTCCATCAAGGTGTATAGAAAGATTTGGGCCCATTAAGGTTTAGTACAATTTTAATTGTACTAGATGACTAAATTAATTTAGCCCATAATGTTATTTGACTAAACTAATTAATTAGGTCCGTGTCAATAATTAAGTTGAACCGTGGGTCACATAATTGGGCTAGACCCCGTCGGGTCTAACATTCTCCCACTTGACCAAGGGACAACTTAGAATAAACGAACTATCATCCCATAAGTAAGGTCATATTTAACAAAATACTATGACCGAATTAGAGGTTGTATATGCATCCATTTTGTCACACAACCGCCCTCTAGTCACAACCATAGTATCTCAATAAACATAACGGTCAAATACCTTAATAGTCATGAACTTAATAAATAGTGGTCTCATTAAAATAACAAAATAACCATGTTCATGAGGTTCAACATGAGTGTTAGTTTCATAAGACTTCAATAAGCGCTTAAACAAGAAGTAACTAACCATAAGTCATAATATCCAAAATCAAGAAACATAAAGTGATCACTTATAAGGTAGTATAAAAGCAAATAACCCATTCTAAAGAGAAAAACTATCTACCAAACCCATGCTAGCAACATGCTCTCGGAAGAGACTGGGTGGTAAGCCTTTCGTCAAGGGATCCGCTAGCATAGCGGTAGTACTAATATGCTGAATAGATATTATCTGATCCTGGACTTTTTCCCTCACAACAAGATACTTGATATCAATATGTTTCGTTGCACCGCTTGACTTGTTGTTCTTGGAAAAGAAAACCGCAGCCTGATTGTCACAGTAAATTTTAAGTGGTCTAGATATGGTGTCAACCACTTTAAGTCCTGAAATAAAGTTCTTCAACCAAACGCCATGACAAGTTGCCTCATAACATGCTACGAATTTCGCCTCCATTGTGGAAGAAGCTGTTAGGGACTGCTTTACACTCTTCCACGAAATGGGTCCTCCAGCAAGCATGAAAATATAACCTGATGTAGATTTCTTTGTATCAATGCACCCAGCATAATCAGAATCAGAATAGCCAATAACCTCAAGGCTATCTGTTCTTCTATAGGTAAGCATAATGTCTTTAGTACCCTGTAAATAGCGCATGACTTTCTTGGCAACTTTCCAGTGACCCATTCCTGGGTTTATCTGATAACGTCCAAGCATTCCAATCGCATACGCTAAATCTGGACGGGTGCAAACTTGAGCATACATTATACTCCCAACCGCAGAAGTATAAGGAATGTGTTCCATTTCATCAAGCTCCAATTGGTTTCTTGGGCATTGCAGAAGACTGAATTTGTCACCCTTAACAACAGGGGCAACACTGGGAGAACAAGCATGCATGTTGAACCTTTTGAGAACTTTTTCTATATAGGCTTTTTGAGATAAGCCCAATATACCTTTAGACCTATCACGGCGAATTTCAATGCCCAAGACGTAAGAGGCTTCACCAAGATCTTTCATGTCAAAGTTATTTGATAGAAATTGTTTAGTCTCATTCAACATGTTTTTATCACTGCTTGCAAGTAAAATATCATCAACGTACAGGACTAAGATGATGAATTTACTCCCACTAACCTTTAGGTATATACATTGATCCACCACATTTTCTTTAAATCCGAATTTATTGATCACACCATCAAATTTAAGATACCACTGTCGAGAAGCTTGCTTTAGGCCATAAATGGATTTCTTTAACTCACATACCATGTGTTCCTTGCCCTTAACCTCAAAACCTTGAGGTTGTTTCATAAAAACTTTTGGGTGCAAGTCACCATGAAGGAATGCCGTTTTAACATCCATTTGATGTAACTCCAAATCATAATGAGCTACAAGGGCCATGACTATTCGAAATGAATCCTTTTTCGATACAGGGGAAAAGGTTTCAAAGTAATCAATGCCTTCCCTTTGAGTGAAACCCTTAGCGACCAATCTAGCTTTATATCTTTCAATATTGCCTTTGGAGTCAAGCTTAGTTTTATAGACCCATCTACAGCCTACAGCTTTGGCTCCATCAGGCAATTCAACTAGATCCCAAACATCATTTTTCTTCATAGATGCCAACTCTTCATTCATGGCATTAAGCCACTGAGTTGAATGGTCACTTTTAATAGCTTCTTGGAAGAACTTAGGATCATCCCCAATGCCAAGATCACAGTCGGCCTCATCAAGGTATACAAAATCATCAGCTCTGTTGGGCCTTCTAACTCTCTCTGACCTCCTAAGAGGTAAATCATTAGCAGGGAGGATTATTAGGCTCAACATTTTGTGGTTCAACATTAGGTACAACCTCATGTGCAGCAGTATCTACAATGGGATGTAAAGTCCCAATAGAAGGTACTATTGGTATAACATTTTGAGGAATATGATTTGAAATATTTTCTTGGTTTTCCTCAAGATTTATACTTCTAGGTGTACTCCCACTAAAACCGATGTTTTCTAAAAATTCTGCATACCTAGTTTCAACAATTCTGGTGGTATGAGATGGACAGTAAAATCGAAAACCCTTTGATCTTTCCGGGTAACCAATAAAGTAACAACTTACAGTTTTGGGATCGAGTTTCTTTATATGTGGGTTGAAAATTTTGGCCTCTGCCGGACAGCCCCACACATGCATATATCCTAAACTTGGTTTCCTTTGTGTCCATAATTCATAAGGTGTTTTGGGCACAGACTTACTGGGAACTCTATTAAGTATATGCATAGCTGTTTTGAGTGCCTCAACCCATAAAAACTCGGGTAGAGATGTTCGACACACCATACTCCGTACCATGTCCATAAGGGTACGATTGCGTCTTTCAGCAACACCATTTTGTTGAGGTGTACCAGGCATTGCATGCTCACCAACAATGCCATTATCCATTAAAAACAAGGCAAAAGGTCCAGGGCGTTGACCCAATTCAGAGAATTTTCCATAATATTCTCCGCCCCTATCAGATCTTACAATTTTAATCTTAAGGTCGAGTTGATTTTCAACTTCGGCTTTGTAGATCTTAAAAACATTTAACGCTTCTGACTTATCATGTATGAGGTAGATATATCCATAACGTGAGTAGTCATCAATAAAGGTAATAAAATACTTATGTCCACCAATACCCGGAGTATAGGGCCCACTAATATCAGTGTGAATAATTTGTAAAAGCCCAGTACTTCGGTTAGCTACACGTTTAACACCTTTTACAAATTTTCCTTTAATACATTCAATACATGTGCCAAAATCAGAGAAATCTAATGGATGAAGAACGCCTTCTGTGATCAGACGTTCCATTCTTCTTCTAGATATGTGACCTAAACGTTCATGCCATAATCTAGAAGAATTATCATCCTTTCGTTTTCTCTTAGAACCAATTTTAACAACCTCACTCACATTCATTGACTCTAAGGATTCAGAAAATGAAGCATCTAAACATAATTTGTAGAGGTTTCCCTCTAACAAACCAGAACCAACAACTTCGGAGTAAAGAGAAAGAGAGAAGCCTTTATTCTCAAACTTAAACGAAAAACCATAAGCGTCAAGTTTAGAAACAGAAATAAGGTTTCTAGTCATACTGGGAACATAAACAGTATCAGCTAAATCCAAATTGAAACCACTCTCCAAAGTTAAACGGAGAGTTCCTACAGCTTCAACATGGGCTTTCTCTCCATTTCCTACTAGTACGTGTCGATCCCCTTTATTTAGCTTCATTACGGAAAGGAATCCCTGCAATGAATTAGTAACATGTACAGTTGTACCGGTATCAATCCACCATGTATTTAAAGGAGCATTAATTGTAAAGGATTCATAACAAACGTATATTGGTGAAATACCTTTCTTCTCCAGCCACTCACGGAACTTAGGACATTCCCTCCTTACATGTCCCTTCTCTCTACAAAAGCGACACTTGGGAGTGCCTGATCCTTTTGAAGTAGAAGAGCTTGCCTTGTCTGCTTTGATGGTAGAAATACTCTTATCCCATTTCTTGTTACTTTTGGCATGCATCTTTCCTTTACCCTTTGAAGACCCAGAAGTAATGATGTGAGCACTTTCAATCTTTTCAGACTTAAGCCTTTCTTCTTCTTGAGCACACATACTCATTAGCTCACTCATCTTCCATTTCACTTTCAGCGAATTATAATTAATCTTGAACTGACTAAACTGCGCTGGAAGAGAAGTCATAATGAAGTGAATGAGAAAGCCTTCAGATATTTCCATGTCCATGGCCTTAAGTTGGGCAGCCATGTCACTCATCTTCATGATGTGCTCACGAACACCACTCACACCATCATACTTCAGGGTAACCATTTTTGTAATGAGTGTAGTAGCATGTGCCTTCGAAGAGCCCATGTACTGCTCTTCAATGTGAGCAAGATATTCCTTAGCATTATTAGATTCAGGAATCGCTCCTCGAATAGCAGTACTAATGGAGCCTTTCATAATCAGCAAGGATATGCGGTTGGAACGCTCCCACGCTGCAAAAGCAGCCTTAGCCTCAGCAGAACTTTCAGCTGTGACTTGTGCAGGAGCGTCCACACGTAAGGCTAAATCCAAATCTGAGACTCCAAGAACAATGCTGATCTGCTCTTTCCATGTAGCGAAGTTTGCACCACTCAAGGATTCAATAGAGGAAAGACAGCTTGCAATAGTAGTAGCAGGATTAAATGCTAAAGGAAAACAAATACAGTCATCCACATTAGTATCTTTAAAGAAATCCACATAATGAAATAAATCATTAGTAATTTAAAAATAAATAAATTGAGGGATAGACAATTTATTTAAGAAAGGTAAAATACACAAAATCCTTTCAAAAAGAAATTCATGGCATCATTAACAGCTTTCCGTTGGGCCAGCTATTAACATACAAGTGATTTCTTTAAATTAGGTATTGAAAATCATAAGAAGTTAACATATCTACAAACTATATCACCTTTGGGCAGAAATAATTCAAGTCATGCAACTTAGTATTTTCAAGTTGTTATAGTCATAATTAAAAATCTAAACCTTCCGTTGGGCCGATTGAAATTCTTAAAAATGATCATTCATAAATAAGGTGATTTTATTAGCTTAATTTGCCTAAATAATGAACTTCCTTTGGGCCGTTCATTACTCAAACAAAATAAGAATCACAAATACTAGTTAAAACACTTATAAAAAAGAATATGAGTTTATATGTGCTCAGAATTTCAACTAGTAATTAAATATTTAAAATTAGCCATTATTTTTGTTTTATATACGAGTATCCCTTTATATAATAACAAGCTAATTTAAACCAAAATCATACAACTCCTTTACATATTATGTAATAGAAACAAAAGATTTACTATTTGGCGTGAAGCACGTTACAAGTAAATTTTCATTACAAATTTCAATATGGAAAGAAAGTTATATTAGGAGTATATTACACAAATAAGCACAACTAGAAAATCAAAATTATAAACAGAAGTGAATGTCACCATATTACACATAATATCTTCTGTATATATTTATTTCCATAAACTTATGAGTTGACCATGTGCAGTAATATTTATGTTAACTAAGATCAATTATTATATTTAAACCCAAAGAAGAGTGGTCCAAATCATACGTTCATGGATCAAGGCAGTAGGAAATTCAATATATTATTAATCTTTTCATTCATATTATACTCCTCAAGCATGAGCACACAGAGTCATAAAAAGCAAGTCCTGATTATCATTAACCAGTAAAATTACATTGTTTAATTCCAATTGAGTATTACTGACAGAATAGTATGTCTCGACTCGATATGTCGAAACGATTTGTCAATTCAATTTAAACATATAGTTTACAAAATTGAAAATCGAATAAACCAATTAAACAATGTAATCAAACAATTCATATGAAAATTAAACCAGCTCTGATACCACAATGTAAGAACATTTAATTCTTTATGCTTGACTTCACAGTCAAGTGCATGACCAATTTTCATATGAACAATAATTTAATAGGTCGAAGACATACCGGAAGCCATTGAAGATTGAATCCGGATAATTATGCGGAACGAGCCTTCGACTAAGTCTTGATTTTCACCTCTTTGGCCTATTGCACAAACGATGGAGTGTGTGTATTTTCTTTGGGAACCGTAGAGTAAAAGACGATACCCTAATTTCCAAAGTCATTAATATAAATAGGCAAGAGATGGAACCAAAACCCTAAACCTAATCAATCTCCACCGTCCATCAAGGTGTATAGAAAGATTTGGGCCCATTAAGGTTTAGTACAATTTTAATTGTACTAGATGACTAAATTAATTTAGCCCATAATGTTATTTGACTAAACTAATTAATTAGGTCCGTGTCAATAATTAAGTTGAACCGTGGGTCACATAATTGGGCTAGACCCCGTCGGGTCTAACAGAATGATCTTCACGGCTGAAGGAAGGAGTAATATATATATACAATGTTACACCTTGGCCCCTACAAGATTTGAGTTATTTCACTTAACTATCTTAAGTTCTCAAATTACACCTAAGCCCCTCAAAATCTTGTAAAGCTTTTTATTATAATATTTTTAATATTATAACTTTACTATAAAATTCCTTTTTTTTTTCCATTTAAACATTAAATAATTAAAATTAGTTTATTAACACACTTAAAATATCACACAATTTATTTACATAACTAAAATGTCAAATAATTTATTAAAATGTTAAAACTAACATATAAAAATCCCACTTATTATGAAATGCAATCAATAAAATGCTACGGTCCCGCTCCACGTGCCCAACACGTGAATAAAATGGTGCCTAGGTTTCGGATCGTGACAAGTCAAGTACTAAAAATATAATGAAGTCACCAAAGACATTTGATCAGTTCACCCTCCCAATCCAGCTACATCCTGATGGCTTAACCAATCTTCTGCATTTCAAATTCCTGATGGCTTAACCAATCTTCTTCAAGCTACTGCCTTTCCAGAACAAGTCATTAGAGAGAAACAAATTCCATAGCTGAAAATGAAACAAGGCCAGTTGCAGAACTGAGGTAACTCGTTATATGATAATATATTTTGATCTTTATTGCTCAATTAAAAAAAAAAAACAAATTTCATAGCTGAAAAATGAAAATCTATTAATGACATATATTTGTTGAGTAGCAGAGAGAGAGAAGAGTGGCAGAGAGAGGAAAATAAATAAATTGAGAGGCACCTTAAAATCTTCAATCAATCGAACGGGGAGAGAGAGAACGAAGAGGAAATGTGTCGCTGCCACTGCAAATGCGCCGCAGTCACCGTAGCAGAGAGAGAGAAGAGCGGGAGAGAGAGGAAGGAGGAGATTCACCGAGCCGTCCAGGAGAGAGAGAGACGGGTGGCGTAGCTGGGAGGGAGAACAAGGGCGCCACAGAGAGAACTCAGAGAGAAAGAGAAACGCCCTAAATCTATCAAAAACCTAAATTTTCTTATTTATACATATATGATATTTATAATTTCTTAAAAGATAAAGAGGTTAAAGTATAAATTCAAACTTAGGTTAGGTATATGTATTCGGGTCGGGTCGGGTCGGGTCGGGTCGATCAGATGCATGTATTCGGGTAGGATCGGGCAGAATGTGCTACCAAACCCGATCGGATCATAAAAAATTGAAATCATATCCGATTTTTTTCGAATCGGCTCGTCTATGGTACGGATCGAATTCGATTAAATTGTCATCCCTATTGATATCAGTATTACACCGAAATTTCATGTGAACTCGATCCTGAAACACTCACGCTCTACCATACTCCCTCCGTCCCGTCCGACTTAGGACATTCACTCCCGACACAGAAATTAAGAAATACTATTATAATATTAGGAGAGAGAATGAGTGGAGGATGTGTTGTGAGTGTGAAAAATTAAATAGGAGAGAGAATGAATGGGATAAATAGTGATGAGATTATTGTTGTGAGTATGACAAGTGGGTCCCATTTAATATAAAAGTAATATAAACTTTCCATTTTGGGTCGTCCTAAATTGGGTGGGACGTCCAAAATGGCACAACGTCTTAAGTCGGATGGGACGGAGGGAGTATAAACTTGGTCACTGCTCCAATTCGTACATCTCCCCTCCTTTTAAAAAAATAATAATACTCTCTTTGTTACAGGAAAGTAATTTGACTTTTTCAAATGGTTAATTTATCAAATTTTGAGCATAAATTTATAAAAAAAATTGTTAAATAAATGAGTTAGTCTTATAAATAACACGTTTTTTTCTAAGTTTAAGAAAAAACTATTTTTACACTGACAATTAATAATATATGCACTGACACTTTTCATACTGACACTTTTTTATACCAACACTGGCATTTTTTTACCCTACAATGATACTTTTTTATACTAACACTTAATAATACATAAACTGTCACTATTCACACTGGCATTTGTTTACACTAACACAAACACTTTTTAACACAAACACTGACACTTTTTTACACTGATGCTTAATAATAAATGCACTGGCTATCTTTACACTGGCCTGCCACTCTTTACAGTTGCACTTTGTTACACTGACACTTAATAATGCATGCACCGACACTCTTTACACACTGGCACTTTGTTACACTAATACTGACACTTTTTTACATTGTCACTTAATAATACATGCACTGTCACTCTTTACACTGACACTTTGTTACTCTAACACTGACATTAACGGGGAAATCAAAACACGTTTTTTTTAAGTTTAATGAAAAATGCGTTTTTTATAAGATTTTGACAATTAACTAATGTAAATCATTATTCAAAACTTCATTTGAATCTAAAATGTGACCAGTCCAATTGTCTTTCATCGTTTAAATACACTTCCTCTTTTTTCACGGATAAAAAATCCGTAATTTTTATGATCAATTTATTAAATGGTTGATAAAAAATAATACATAAAAATTTAATTAACTTAATAATGTTTAAAAAAAATAAAAAATAGTACACCATTAATAATACTATCTACAAAAAAAAAAATCAACAAATGGAGTACTGTACTAGTGATGAATTACAAGAACAGATACCTTTTTACCAAAATAAGAGCAACTATTGATATCCTGATAATAAATATCATATTTGATTTATAAAATTTGTATTTATTTATTTATTGTATAATATTGATTTTACAGCAATAAAATTTCACTAAAATTATTTTCTCAAGTAAGATTACATACATTTATTTTGAGAAGAATAAAAAATTACTAACATTTATAGGACATAGGGAGTATTAACAAACTGAACAAGGCTAAAATAAAATATACTGCTATTGGCTCAAATAGCCTTAAAAGAGTAGGACATTCCCCCAAAGGCCAATGCCATTTTTTACCTCAAGAAGAATTGGAGTATTAACAAACTGAGGTCATAGGTTCTAGGTTCGATTCCCCTGGAAATCATTTTTGTGGAAATATATAACATGAGTTTCAGGATCCTTAGGAGTCCCTCGGGGCACATCCGAGCGGTTAAGGAAGCAGGATTGCTGGGCTTGCAACCTCAGCGGGGAGTTCGAATCTTGACAGGAGCAGCTGGAGCAGCCAATTAATTGGTGATGTAAGAGTGATGTAAATGCCTTGTAGGAGGACTCCCTTGGGGCCAGGAGTATAAGGGGTGCTGCCGCCCTGACTGCCGCGGGCATATCCCACGATTTACCTCCGCCAGGACACTGAGGGGCCGGTAGCTGGTGGTCCATGATTAGTCCGGCGAAGCTGGAAACCTGGGTATCAAAAACAAAAAAAAAAAGCAAAGAATTGGAGTTCAGAAATTCCATTTCCTGATTCTGTCATTGTAGTCCCTCAGTTTGCAGCAGGGGCTGATGCAATAGCCACAGGCACAGGAACCACCTCTGGTTCTGAACACCCATTGCTATTCTGCTTCTGACCAGTCTGATTATCAAACCCCCAGAACTTCGCCGTTTTAACATCATCCTCGACCATCAATCTCGAAAACTCTTCGTGATCATAAACCAACGTAGCCTTTCCACCAAACTCACTCGGAAGATTATCAGTATCAAAATACGACTTCATCAGATCCACACTAGCTTTGTTGTTCGGGTAAACAAATTTCAACTTTTCCAGTGGTTTCGTGTCTACAAAGTACTTCGTAACCTGCGAATAGATATAGATATAGATACCCTTTTCAAGTGGGTGCAAAAATTACAATGCAAAGCTTTGAAACGGAATTGTGAAAAGAAAAAAGTTTGTTGTGAGACTCGAACACACAATCAGTAAGTTAAAAGCCTAACACTTTAACCACTCAACTAACAAACTATTTGATTAAGTGGGTGCACTTGCACCCATATCAATAGCCATAGCTCCGCCTCTGTAAAGATATAGATATAAAACAGTCGCACCAACACATTCCATGATTGAAGAAGTGTAAAACGAGAATTATGTGCAGCGCATACCTTATAAAATGCTTGAAATATTCTTGGAGGGTTGTAGTGGACTATGATAGCGAGTCTCTCTGGATAGTGGCTCTGTAATATATGGATTATTTCTCGGACAATTTTCATCTTGATATAAGTAACACTGTGTGACCATCCAGTCATGTCTATTAGCCACGACACCTGTTCTTGGTTTTCTGGTAGGTTAAGGATCGCATTCTCCATTAGATAAACCAAATGGCGGGTATCACCCTCTCCAGTTGTTTTGTTCTGTAAGCGAAAAAAAATATAATCCACACTAAACTGGGACGGAATTAAATAGGAGAGAGAATGAGTGGGAGGAATAGGATTAACCAACAGGATACACGATCTACAATTACCAGTAACGCCTTCAATGGTCCATTTTTATACGAGCCTTTTAATCATGGCAACATAGTTCATCATATATATCAGATCACCAAAAACAAAATAACAATAATATGTCAAGATTCAGCATAAAGTCAAAGATTGACTTACCCATCGGATTTCCTCTGGCTTATAGGTTGACCTCCACTTAATGGTGTCCTCTTTTTTTTAACATTTTCTTTGCCTTATCAAGATCCCAGTTTCTAGCTTCCAAATATCTCCGCAGGCACGCATCAGTACAGAACTTTAAGGTGCGTTCCGAGAGGGGTCCAATAGCTTTCCTCAGCTCTCTAACCTGATTTTATTTGCAACAAATGAATAACATAACAAAACCATCCATTTATATTTGAAAATATATATAAACCATGAAAATTTCTTGTTCATAAAAAAAAAATTAAAAAAAAAAAAAATTGCATTACCTTCTCATCAGGATCTAAAGGGTCATCTTCTTGATGATTTTGACCGCCGCTCCATCTTTTCATCATGGTTACAAAAATCTTGAGAAGAACACTACCCTTTAAAAGTCAACAGAGTGACCTGCAGGACTTGTTAAGGGAGATCACAACATATTTACTTACAGTTGAATCTACAATCACTATGCCAAAAGAACTTACCCTTTAAAAGTCAACTCTAATAGTATCACAATAATCTGATATAAGGACAGCTGAAATTGCCAGCCTGTAGATATCTCAGATCAACTTAGACTAGGGAAGTGGACCTTTATGGACAAAGATAAATTAGTTAAAGGACACGTGGAGCTCTGGTAATTACATATTAGGATTTTTCTCCATCCCAAAAAATGGCCTAGTTTGATGATTAACTCGAATGAACTTTGAACAGTTCTATAAGGGCTGATTACCTTCTTTTATCTCTAGAAGAATAATAACATCATTGAAAGAAAATAATGTTGGACAACCCGTAAAATGGGAGGAATATCATACACAAACATGTTCATAGAGAGAAAGAATGTAGTAAACATATTAATGGAAGTATGTACTCAAAATCAGCTTGCAGGGGATGTAAGAGCCGATGGCACGGACCCCAACTCTGGTTCTGAACACTCTTTAGTATTCTGGTTCGGGCTAAAATGACTATCAAGCCCCCAAAACTTTGCAGTTTTTACATCATCCTCTACCATCAATCTCGAGAACTCTTCATGGTTGTATATCAGTGTGCCTTTTCCACCAAGCTCGCTTGGGAGGTTTTCGGTGTCAAAAAAGGACTTCATGAGATCCTGACTAGCTTTATTATTTGGGTAAACAAATTTTACCTTCTGAAATGATTTCGGGTCAATGAAGTACTTCAAAACCTGCAGAAAGAGATCAAAGAGCAGCTTGATTACCAGAGTGGAATAAGATTTCTAAGTATGGTCAAGTCTTGTTAACATTAAAATAGTAGGAAACGCCTAAATATTACTCCCTCCGTCCCACTTCAATTGGTCTCGGGGTGAATTTCACGGTTTTTAAGAAAAATGAATAAAGTGGATAGAAATTAGAGGAGAGAGAATGTAAAAGTTAAATGTGTGGTAGGGAATAGGAGAGAGAATATAAAAGTTAAAAATATTTAATAGGAGAGAGAATGAGTGGGAGGAATAGTAAGTTAATGATTGGTTTTTTTGTAAATATGTGGAGATGATAAGGGTATAAATATATTGAAAACTTTCCATTTATGGAATGGATCAATTGAAGTGGGACGTCCCAAAAAGGAAAGTGGACCAATTGAAGTGGGACGGAGGGAGTAAGATGGTACAAGCAATGTACAAACAAGTAAAGCACATTCCTTTAAAAGTTTGACAGGTCAACTCTAACCCTAGAGCAAAAAAGAAAATGGAGTGATATAAACGAGGTGGGGAGGGAGGAATCTTTTCTTCAAATGGTCATATGTGGATACGGAACTTGTAACAAGAGTTGATTGATCAATAAAAGATGTGGTGGTGTACTAAAACTAAATAGAATATGATAAAACAAGGGATGAAAAATCTGACCTGAAAAAATGCCTGAAAAATTCTTGGTGGATTATAGAAAACAACTACAGCGAGTCTCTCAGGATAGTGGTTCTGCAATACATGGAGCATTTCTCGGACAATTTTCATGGGGATATTTGAAGCACCAAGTTGCCATTTGCTGAAGTCTAGCAACCACGACATTTGTTCTTGGTTCTCAGGCAAGTTAAGAATAGCATTCTCCATTAAATAGACTAGATGACGGATCTTTCCATCTCCTGATACTTTGCTCTGTAACCCAAAAATGAAAAAAAAAATGTATTTGAAGAAATCTACAGCACAGGCGTAGCAATAATGGCTAAAAGTATTATTCCATTGACTATGCAAACCTGCATTCCGAGCCTTAATATAAGTACAGACCGTCCTTGTCGATCAACAAAATTTGCTCTGGACACTTTACCATTGACACCTTCTTCTGCTACTTGATGCTGGAAATGACAGAAGTTTGCATGTTTGAGCATCTTCGGCAAAAGATAAACCAATGAATCACACACACACGCACATGTACACACACAGACGAGAAGTTCTAGTGCACTTAAAGCATGGCTTTATACTCCCCTTCTTTCCACTACAAGTATCCAAATTTCTAGTTTGGCTGCTTAACTTAAAAGAGTTGTTAGTACAGAACCTGATTCTATAAATCTTTTGATTTTCTATATTTATTCTTACGAGATCAAATTCAAATTAAAAATATAAGATATTTAAATCCTAAATTAAGGGAATTTCAAAAAAAAAAAAAAAATTACTCCTTACAACGTTTGGTTATTATGTGGACTCTTTGAGAGAAATGGAGGGAGAATAAGGTCTAATCTCTCAATCTATGCATGTAATGAACAGATAATTCAACTCGAAAGGATTTAATAAACAGAAGCATGAATTTATATGGTGTGCAACGTTGGTCTCAGTTGTAAGTGATGCTATAACTCAATAAGCAGACAGTTAATTTACCTTGACTGACAACACCACGAGTAATATTCCAGTTAAGAAAATTCACGTCTATTTTGGCCTGCAAAATATGCATTCTATTTCATCTCCCATTGCATCTATAGATGTACGGAGTAATAATGAAGAGGGTGTATTTTCCATTTTGAGTGGTCAAAAACCAACATGTTCTCTAACATTCAAACTAAATTTTGAAAATAGGCGTCCGACTTTAAAATGCAGAAATTTGATCACCAGAATGATTTGTTGCTTTCTTCTGAGAGAAGACTAGGGTAATGCCTACTGTTTTCTCATTACACATTCATGCAAGTGTTTCCCTGGAGTCACTATTGAAAGAGAAAGATGAACCCATCTTGATTCGTGTTTCCTAAGTTACCTCTTAGTCCTTTGTCCAACAAACTATTCTTGAAACATGAGCTTATTGCAGGGAAATATAAGTACCTTCAATGTCGTAAAATGAGCACAATTAATACTACCAAAGTTCCCCGCACTTACAGAAAGGAGATACAGCGTATAAGGTTGACACCATTATGCTATTAGTCAACTTTAAAGCCTAGAAAAGGTCTCTTTTCGAGTTATAGAATCCAATCATCATAGTAGGACAATTACAATCAGCATATAAATGATCTAAGGTGAAAAAAAAAAAAAAACTATCTTGTTTGTGCCAAGATTTTTACAAAGTGAATGATCCCAGTCGGCTCAAGCTTTATGAACTTAGCTCAACAATTTTCATGATCAACTTAAATCTTGAAAAAGTTACTCTTCCAACCACTCGAGGAGAACCATCATGGGCATAATAATACTTCCTCCGTCTCAGAAAGATAGTCTCATATGTCATTTTAGCTTGTCCCGAAAAGATAGTCCCTTTTTTGTAGACAAAGGCAATAATGTTAGAGCAAGTTTAATGATGTACAAGCAAGTGAAGCACTTCTTTAAAATATGTAAAAGGTACAATAGGACTATCTTTCCGGGACAGAGGGAGTATTAAAAAAAATGAATATATGCTTGAGGGTTCATAGAGTACTAGTATAAGTTGATAAAGTATTCTTAAGAAAATGTTAACGAGCCTAGTGAGCTCACCTTGTTCAAGATGAGGTCCATCGTGACTCTACAACTTAAACAGAGCATTGATATTTCTATTCTCTGCATAGTGGTCAAACTGACTTACCCAACGGATTTCTTCCGGCTTATATTCTGACCTCCATTTAATCGTCTCCTCTAACATTTTCTTTGCCATATTGAGATCCCAATTTCTAGCTTCCAAATATCTCCTCAAGCACGCATCAGTGCAGAACTTCAAGCTGAGACCAGATAAGGGCCCGAGAGTAGTCCTCATTTCTTTAACCTGATTGTATTGCAAGATATGAGTTTCTTAATAGCAAAAAAGTACTCCCTCCGTCCCTAAACGAATGTCGAAAAAAGTTTCAAATTTGTTCTTGATCAAGAGCAAATTTGAAAAAAAAATCGACATTCATTTAGGGACAGAGGGAGTAACATAATAACATCTGTTTATGTTTGTATGTATATACACCAAGCCAATTTCTGATTCATAAAAGGAAAAATTCATGTTTCCTGCAACCTTCTCATCCTGATCCAAGGATTCATTTTCTTGATGATTCTGACCTCGCCATCTTTTCAACATGGTTACAGTCAATCTGGAGAAGAAAATTAGATAACCGGAAAGGTTGTGTTAAGTAGTTGAAAAGTTTCAAGAGAGTTCAAGTTGAATGACTAATTCAGAAAGTCGAGGAATGGCATACACAGAGGACATTTAACATAAACGAGTTAACTATAATCACGACAAGCTACACCTACAATCTAATAGAAATATGTTTGTGGATTGGAAATTAAGTACTACCTCCGTCACCAAATGAGTCCATTTTTCATTTAAGGGAAATTATGAAAAAATCGACTTTAAGAAATTTTAGTTGCAAAGATGCATCAACGCCCTTACTATCCACTTTATAAACTTTTAATTACGTATGTACGTATATATTAGAAGATGATATATTTTAAAATGTGAAAATTCATTTAGGGATTAATTCTTTTAGAAAATGGAGATTCATTTAGGACGGAAGGAGTATAGGTAATTATGGAAACTCTATAAAAGCAACAAGTGACTATCATCTTCAGTAACCTTCTTGCGATTTCCACACTGTTACTGAATCAATCTATATATTTTCTTTTCCCATACTACAGTATTTGTCGATGAGAAGAGGAAAGTCTTTTCAGTAACATTCTCACTTCTTTGGTGTGTTATGTTGTAAGAAGCCATAGAGAAAGAACTAAAATAGCATTAGCAGATATACGAATATACAGAAAGTCCGATTCCACATGGCTAGGATGGGCTGAGCAATCACGAGGGGCCAGCTAGATCGAAACCAAAGCATCGTTACAATCAGCCGTATAACGTATACACAAAATATATGGATAATTAATCTCGGGTTGAAGGACTGAAATCTTGCCTCAATACAACATATTGTTACCACACTACTCATCAGCCATATAACTTTGAGTTGGACTTGGAGACTTAATAACAGAAGAGATACTCCGATCTACTTCCCTAATTGAATTGTTCATAGGTTGATCTCATTACCTCGAAAATTGTTAGGGATTTGGTCTCAATTCCTGTCAAGCAATCCAAGATAATACAGAGCACTGAGCACCCAAGCACACAACAGAAATAAGAACACGCAATCAAAGCAATAAGGAACGCAAGAGAATTGTTTACCCAGTTCACCAATTAATTGGCTATGTCTGGGGGCACTGCCAAGCCAGGATCTTGCACTATAATATGTCAAATATGAGATACAACAAGTTTGGATGAGGAACATTGCTTATATACTAGCCCTAGAATAGTCCTAAACCCTAGACATCAAAGAAATTCCGAATTTAATTGATTCGGCCCGACCTAGGAAATTAGTGCCATCTTTGTCGTACGACAATAGTTGTTAAAGGTGAAAGGCGAGAGGCGGGCGAGAAGTTCCTAGAAAAGGCGAATGACGAGCCGGTTGAAAGGCGGCCGAAAGGCGAGCAAGGCGGTAAAATAGAACAAAAGGAATAGTAAAATAATATATATGTAAAATATATTAAACAAAGCTTAAACATGTTAAGAACAAGAATTTTGCATTAAATGAAGGTCACATTTCACATGTAATAGCAACTTAACATAACTAAAACACCCAAAAGTGAGAATTCTAAAACAAAAAACACATTTTATTTTCAAATCAGTAAACAAAAAGTCGTTTAAAAGCGTGGAATAGATGAGTTCGAATATATAATTTCAAATGTATAATTCATACCTAGTGATGAACATAAGATATAGTTAAAACTTCAAATGACAAAGGAGACCCAAAGTAAAGCGAAAAAACAAATTAAATTAGCAAACATATTAAAATTTGCAAACCTCCCTTTAAAAATTTGAATAAAGCAAGCTATTTGTAGTGTTTTTGTCCCACTTCTTTATCGTCCTTCTAATTTGTTATTTATTACACTTATTTTCTTTTGATCGATCGAGAGAAATTATGGATATCTTTATTTCTCATGTACGCCACAAGCTATCTTTTCTCCATATTATCCCAAAACAACGCATTGGGCAAGTTAAATTATTGAAACTAAAATTACAAAATGGCCTAGTTTAACACTACACATACGCCTATTATGCTTTTGAGTTTTGACAAAGGCGGACTCCTCACGCCTCTCACCGTAACCAAGAAACGCCTCGCCTCGCCTAAAAGGAGCACAACAGCCCGTCATAAAACCAAAAGGCGGTCGACCCCTAAAGGCGCCAAAACGGCGAGGGGGGCGAGAGAGACGCTAGCCTTTCGCAACTATGCGTACGACTGCAATCTGTGTCGTAAAACATCTTCTGCAGTCTTCCCAGTAATTTCGACCAGTCAGTTCCACGGGCTGGCCATGATTTAAATCATGCCCATGATTCTTGTTGTCCGAGTCTCCGGTATCCATCAGGCAGCTTCATGGCATGTCCATGGTTTCAACCATTACCATGATTTTGCTATCCAATCCTTGCTGTCCAATATACACCCAAAAATCCCTACGCACTTAAAGTGTCAACCTATTTTTGGCTTCCGTACATTGTTCCCTCATTATTATTCAGCCTAATACCTCGTTGGACTCTATCCCAACAAAAACACCCAACAATGTATAACATAATTTCACTCGACACACACCAGTTACAGCCAGAAAAAGGTCGTAATGAAGGATTAGTTTGCAATGCCAACCAATTGACCTGGTTCAGCTAAACAAAAACAATAAATCCGGCAGTAAGAATCGAGAACACATATAATATTTTATGTTATCAACTAGCCGAAATTCAACACAATTTAACCTCAGTCCCAATAACTTGTCCTCTAAACGAATCATTTTCAGCCAGAATTAGTCATAACAGATCATTCAATCATTGACTGCACAAATCAATTCTCTATTAAATTCACCAGAATCATAGGATATCACTACCAGAAAAACAAAAGAAAAAGGAAAAAATCGTTCGAGCATCAACTGTACAAATCAAAGTATGACTTCGAAATAGAATAGAAGCAAGATCGAGAATGGTGTTTAGAATTTTAAGTAGAACTAATTATGAATATGCATTGAGGAACAATTAAATAGAGAAATTATTATGGTTAGATTGTAAGTATCAAATATTTTCATACCTGAGGTTGCTGAGGGGAGTAAGAAAATTGAGAAGAAGGCTTGCAATTGAAAACTCCGATTATGACTGTCCTGGACAACTCTGCAAATCAGTAATCGATCCATGTAATTCAAATACAGTATTCTAGATCTGCCAGAGGAGGGAGAGACTGACAAGAGAAGAGAAAACAAAAGAAAATTAAGGAAGAGGGGGGGGGGTGTTGGGGGGTGGGTGGATAAACTCGGGAAAAGTACTTTTTTCTTGCCTTTTTTTAACTTTTCAAGTTTTGATATTTACTAGGAAAAGCCTGTATTTGATGGCATGTTGTTTTTTTTTTTTTTTTTTTTTTTTAAGGAGAAAATGGAAAAAGAATAACTTAGTGAGGGCAAAATGAAAAATTTAACATTTAATACTATTCATTCAACTATTTATGACAAGTTGCCATTTATACTATAGATACCCTCGGTTATTGTTTCTTTCAATCTCGACAAATAATTAAGAGATTATTTGATACTCCCTCCTCCCATATTATATTACTCACTTACTGTTTTGTGCGAAAAATAAAAAATAATATTATTAAAGTAGAAGTTGTGAGTGGGTAGGAGAAAAAAAGTGGGGTAGAAAATAGTAAGTAAATAGTTGTTGTGAGTATGATAAGTGGTTCACATGAATAAAGAAGTATTAAAAAGTTTTCTTTTTAGAAAAGTGTGACTTATGAGTTGAGTGAGACACCCTAAATGGCAAAGTAAGTAAGATTTTATTGGACGGATGGAGTATATTTTAAACATTTTGTTCGTCTCTGCATATCAATCACTCATTTAAGCGACATTTTTTTTTGATAAAAAACGTTTAGATATAGTTTTATACAAACAAAAAAAAAAAAAAAGACATTCATTTTGGATAAAAAAATTCTTGAATTTGGACATTCTAAAAGATACAAAACAAAAGTACTAATCATCATGTAATTGTGTGTGTGTGTAATGGGAGAGGTCAGGTTTTGTATCATCTTCCTGATGATTTTGACTACGCCATATTTTGAACATGGTTATTAAAGAAAGGGGGAGATTACAAGAGATCCTAAGGCCGTTTGGTTCGGTGGAAAAAAAAAGCGAAGGAATGGAATGGTGAATGGAATGGAATTCATGAAGAAATTGGAATGAAAAAAAACTGGTCAAACCTTTCATTTGGTTGGCACAGAATGGAATGAAATTGTCATTCAATTCCTTGACAAATCATGTTTGATTTGAAAATACAAATTATAGGAATGGAATGAAAACATATAAAATGACCAATTTACCCTTTTTTTAAAAAAATATTTTTTTGGGGTAGGGGTGGGGGGTGGGGTAGGTAGGGGTATGCAAAACGAGTAAAAAATATTTTTTTTTCGTGGGGGTGGGGGTGGGGTAGAGGGGGGTAGGTGGATCGGGTGAAGGTAGGCGGGGTTTTAAAAAATTCTTGGGGGTGGGTTGGGTAGAGGCGAAATTTGGATGGGGGAAGGTAGGCAGGTTTTTTTAAAAAAAAAAATAAAATAAAATTCGTGGGTGGGGGGGGGTAGGGCAGGGGGTATGCAAAAAAAAAAAATTCGTGTGGGGGGTGGGGGTGGGCGGGGTGGGGGGGCTGGGTGGGTGGGGGTGGGGGCTGGAATGGGGGGGGGGGGTAGGCAGGGGTAGGGGTATTTTGGTCATAATTTTTTTTTTCATTCCATTGCCAAGGAAATTGGCCATTCCTTCCATACATGGATGAAATGTCAAATTCCATCAAGCCAATGAATTGAGCATTCCGGGGGAATGGAAATTTTGAACCAAACGCGACGAAGGAATGAAGTGACTGAAATTGACCATTCCATTCCGCCATGAAATGGCCCATTACCGCGAACCAAACGCCCTTATTGTTGCTTAGGGATGTAGTATAGCCCAAACAAACTATCCACAAGGTTTAGCCCAAAATATTATTACTTCTGTATTTCTTCTGTCCGAAAATTAATTTCAAAAAAAAAAAAAAATCAAATTTGCTTTTTGATCAAAAGCAAATTAGGAAATATTTTGGACATTCGTAGCGGTGGGAGGGGCAAAGAGGAAGCCGAGGGAAGGAGAAAGGAGTAGGTGATGAAATAAATAAGGGCCATGTATCAAACTTGTATTTCGTATAGATTTAATCTTATTTGTGTGCATATTTACTATTCCCTTATAACTCATGTATGATGAAAAACAAATCTATTGTCATATTTTAAGAGGTAGTCAAATTGTTTTTCTTGTCTTGAATTTATGAGAAAAATTTATTAAAAGTACTCATACATCCTCATTTATGTATACAACTTTACAAATACCTACATACTTGAAGGTATGTTAAATAAAAAAAAAATACTTGAAGGTATGTTATTTCTATTTTCTATGATCATATTATCTTTTGTTGGACAGTTTAAATAAACAACGTATGTGTTTAAGCCCATTCAACAAGTCGTGTGAAAGTGGATAATTCATTTGAAAAACACTACTCCCTCCTTCCCGTTCGAAGGGGCAAAATTTTTGCAATAATTAAGAAAAGTGATGTATGAAAGAGAAAAAATGTATAGTAAAATAAATATTGTGAGTATGAAAAGTGATGTAGAAAAGAGAAAGTGGATATGAAATAGTTAGTGAATATTTATTGTGAATATGACAAGTGAGTCCTACAAATAAAGAAGTAATAAAAAACTTTCCATTTTTGGGTTGTCCCCCTTCAAATAATGGGATGCCAAAAAAGGAAATTTATGCCCCTTCGGACGGAAGGGAGTATGTTGCAATATGAGAGCAATAAAATAAGAAAATGAAAATTGAGTATGGAAGGAGAGTAATTTAGAAAACGGTATCAAACTATAAAACCATTTTTAGAGGGAGCAATTGGTTTCAAGGGACCCCTATCATAACTCAGTACACTAATTGTCAACTAAATTATTTGACCCCAAGCACATAAAATACAGCTTCATTTGGACTTCGATACCATAAATGAGAACCAACAAATTAAGTGGCCAATAATTGTCCTCCAATAGTAGTGGCCCAAAGTCTCACACTTTGTAAAGTCTAAAGAGGAAACACACTCTCTCTGTGTAAGGTCTAAAATTCAATCTCTATCCTTGTCTTTTGACTTGGAACATTGTCAAAAAAAGAAAAAAAAAAAATCCTATCATTTCATCATCTATCTTAATTGCGCCTAAAATGTGTTAACAAATAACCTAACTTTTCCATAATATGCCTCCCCGAACCTTGCAGATTTACAGACCACCAATAATAGTTGTTGCAACAATTACCCCCTCCAAACCTTTTAAGTTGGAAATCATTATCTCGCTCTCCAGTCAAAAAATCAATGGGCATAAGCCAAAACAAAAAAAAAAAAAAAAAAAAAAAAAAGGCTAAATAGATCTGGGTGGAGTTGAACCACCATCCTCTGAGTTCCGGAAAACCTGAGTGCTCACCACTTTGAGCTTACAGACCTTTTATCAAAGGCTTGCCATTCTGATCTCACAGAGATCTCTATCATCAAAACAGAGGTCCTCATAGTGATTCTTTGCATATCCTTCAACATCCATCATAAAAAAGCGTCAATGCGTGTTCATGCACAAAAAGCGCACCTCTAAATATCAATTTTGAAAACGTTACAGAAGTAATACACCTAATGTCAAGTATTTACTAACACTATAACCATTTCCATTCCAGAAAAGGTTACAAAATAACTTCAGTGCACATTAGATTTACCATACCACCTACAACATTATAAATCTACAAAATGATTTTTTTTTTTTTACCAAAACTAGGAAAAATGGAATAATTTTTTAAAATTGCTTCAAGATTCCAACCGTCCATTTTATTATTAAGATGGCCAAAATTTCTATTAAAATTGTTAGATTAATATAGAGTAACCATGACTTGAACTACCATATTTTTGACAATTTAATATAAATAAAACACAAAAAATGAGTTAAGATTGACTACTTTACTACTCCCTAGTCCCTCCGTCCCAACCAAAATAAATGTCAAAAAACTATCCAACTTTGCTATTGATACATTCATTTTGAAACAAAGGTAGTACTAATTGTCAATCCTTAACTGACACCGTTAAATTTCCGAATAGTTATCTAACACTTCTAGTGGTAAAAGTAATAGTTATAGTAAAAAAAAATGGCTAGGCAATTGTAAAAATCATAAAACTAATACATGGCTCGGAAATGAACATTGTGCCATGTAAATTATCACCTTGTTGATTGCGATGGAGAGAAATTTAGAACAAGATCCATGAAGCTCAGAAACTCATACACGGCTCGGAAATGAATATTGGGCCACAGACGAGAAGTAGAACCAAGGGTTCGTCCAACCCTGCTGTTCAATAAGGCATCACACAATCTGCATCACTGAGCATCATCCAGCTATAGCACACAAGTCCATAAGAAAGGAAAAGCATGCACCAATTTCTTTCCTCCAAGTCCACCTTCAAGATTTGCAAGCTCAGAATAGTTCACCCTTGTGCATCATGATTGTCCAGAAAGCAAGAAAGTTGTGTACTGCTACACTGCTCCAAACCTCATGCGGAGAGGAGGAAATTTTGCCATGTTCCTAGTCCAAGATCCAAGGCCGACTTCAAGTAAACTCAAATACAAATAGGTCCAGCAACAGTCTCTTCCGGAAAAAGTAGAGATCAGAAGAAAAGATGCCTAAATCACATTTATCAACAACATAATTGTCACGACCCTAACCCTAGGCACCATTTTATTCACGTGTTGGGCACGTGGAGTTGGGGTGCGTAGCATTTTATTTTCTGCATTTCATGATAAGTGGGATTTTTATGTGTTAGTTTTAGTATTTTAATAAATTGTGTGATATTCTAAGTATGTTAATAAATTAATTTTAATGTCTAAATGGAATAAATAAGAATTTTGTAGTGGATACTTTGATTGTTGAAAATTTAATAAAAAGCTTTATAAAGATTGAGGGGCTAAATGTAAATTTTAAAACTTAAGGTATTTAATTGAAATAACCCAAATTTTGAAGGGGCTTAAGTGAAAATTTCATTTTATAAATATCCTTACCTCTTCTCTTTTTAACCTTCCACGGCATTCCAAGAGAGGAAAGAAAGAAAAGGTATTTTCTTTTATAACATTATGATGATTTTATTATCTTCCAAAAATTCTTAAAAATTAACCGTTGCTCCGTTTTTTTATCTGACTGCGTCAAAGCGATCAGGAAGTCGAGTAAAACATTTAGAGCCGATCAGATCATCTTTTTATTTCGACCTATTTTTGGGTAAGTTATTATGCATGCAACAATTTGTCTACGTGTTGCATATTATTGCTGTATGCATAATAACTTACCCAAAAATAGGTCGAAATAAAAAGATGGCCTGATCGGCTCTAAATGTTCTACTCGACTTCCTGATCGCTTTGATGCAGTCAGATAAAAAAACAGAGCAACGGTTAATTTTTAAAAATTTTTGGAAGATAATAAAATCATAATGTTATAAAAGAAAATACCTTTTCTTTCTCTCCTCTCCTTAAATGCCGTGAAAAAAGGGAAGAGGAGGTAAGGATATTTTAAAAATGAAATTTTCACTTGAGCCCCTTCAAAATTTGGGTTATTTCAATTAACTACCTTAAATTTTAAAATTTACACTTAGCCCCTTAATCTTTATAAAGTTTTTTATTAAATTTTCAAAAATTAAAGTAACCACTATAAAATTCTTATTTATTCCATTTAGACATTAAAATTCACACAATTTATTAAAATGCTAAAACTAACACAAAAATCCCACTTATCATGAAATGCAGAAAATAAAATGCTACGCACCTCAACCCCACGTGCCCAACACCAGGCCCGTCTCAATAATTTTTGGTGCCCTGTGCAAAATGAGGTTATTAGGCCTTTGACCTTAATAAGGTTGAAAAATGAAATGAAGAGGAGGGAAGTCAAAATAAACAAACATGTTGATACAAAGGATCGAACCCAGGCTTCCCAACACCTTTTACACGCCACTTAACCATTGAAAGACTTTCCAACTGGTGTATTGATTCAGAGTTCTATATATATATATATATAATCAGATATATTAAAAAAAAATTGGGGCCCTATAGTTTTTTGGGCCCTGTGCCGCTGCACTCCTTGAGCACCCTCGAAAACGGGCCTGCCCAACACGTGAATAAAATGTTGCCTAGGATTAGGATCGTGACAATACTGGTCCAAGAACTCCAAACATCAAAATAAGAAACCTAATCTAATGCAGTATTTACAAAATCCAACATACTAGAGACAAATGTATTATTACACATCCACTAAGCCGCCGCAATTATCCAATGTAATTGAAGCAAAAGGATTTCCAGTTTCCACATCATATACCTCCGCAGTATGTTCGGTACAAGAACTTTTTCGAAAGAAGCTCAAAATGAATATGCTAAGAATTTAACATTTTGATATCACGCATATGCCAAAAGTATACTCGACAGCAAGTTGCAAGTTTGAGTGAAAAGGTTGATATGCAATCAACAATAAGAGAACGTAATACTTAATGATTGGAGACTGTTCATTTATCACTGACAACTCACAGTAATATGATGAATGCAACTTGCTGATGATGAAAAGCATATTAAATTAAGCAAATCATTTACCTCCGAAAATGATGTGTTTTGCTCGTCAATGCTCTCTCAGTATAAAACTGGACCGTGCTGGAAATGGAGAATATGAAGTCATGGGGAGTGTTTAAGGCAAGCAGATATCAAGGCAGACAAACACACAGAAGGGGAGAACCTGGAGAAGACCCCCATGCGAACTCCCCTCACAACACAAAAATAATCTTTTATTAAATGTTTGACCTGCCATGCAAGCGCACCTGCCATGGCAAAGGTCAGATAACGCCTACCAGAACATCAAGGGAATCACCGAACAAGCTTGTTGACCACATTATGTCTTCAAGAGAGTTCCAGAGCCAACGCAAATCAGTTCATTTTTAACCAAACGCCACCGTTATCACTTGCACAGAAAGTTAGGAGTATAAGCTTCAATTTAACACATGAGAAGAACCTCCGGAAACCACAAGCACACATGCTTCACACCGGATATAGCATCAGATTAACAGCTCCAGCTCCACCCCCAGCAAACAAGGTAAACTCAAAACCCTTCAAGTACGCTGAAGATGTATATCTAAAACTACACACTTCCACATCTTTGGTGAACACTCGAACAAAAGCTTACAAGGAACAACCATGTCGTTAACAAACAGCTACACAGAAAAATGATCCCCATGGATTTAAAAACAGGTCCAAATAACAATCTTTGACTATCGTCGAAGATAACAGGCACAAGCTCTTCCGTATCAAGAAACAAAACCCAGAATACATTCTAGAAACAAACCTTATCCAATAATCCGATCCAGAAAAACAACCTCCTTTCATGCTCATACATAAAACTAAAAACACGTAATCTATTTCATACCCGCTAATGACAAATTCTTTCACGAGATACAGGAAAGAGAAGTAAGATTTCAACACAATTTAAACTGAGCATCAATTGGCAACTGTTTTTCTCTTTAGAAAAGATCTAAGTAAGTGTTTAGCCTTTTGTTGGCTATGATTGCAGATATGTTAAACGTTGGCATATCTGCAACAGTAAAACACTCAAGCTCTCGAAGGTACAGTGCACCAGTAAAACCCTCTCAAGATTTCATGGATATCAGGAAAGGGAATAAGCCGACTAAACATTTAAATTGTGTTCCTTTTAGATAAGATTGAAGTGACGTCAACTTTATAATGACCAGGCTTGTACATGTCATTATTGAAACAGATTCACCAATACAATGTGAACACTGATGCAACATTAGCTGGCTAGCTTAGTACGAACAAGTTTAACTTCACATGATTGAGATGTTTATACGTTCTGCGGCTTCAAGTGTTCATTCGAGCATTGATCATGAACGTTAGTTTAGAATGTTCTGTTATCTGGAACTTGCTCGAAATCAAAAAATAACATTTTTTTGGAACCTGAAGGAGAATTTAGTGAGCAACAACATATTTGGCTTTCCCCAAATTCTAAAAACTCATTTTGCAATTGAAATCATGCAAAATGATTGGACTTCTTTCCAACAAATAGCCTTAAAAATGTGAAACTTGGAAGAATATAACAGCTTAATGATGCTAACTTTAGTTTTCAATCAAATTAGGCAACTCTTGAACACTCTTTTACTATAACATGTTCTGAAAAGTGCAAGCGAATGTGGTTAAGATGTAATTATGAACAGTAGATCAAGTAGAATATATCAAAAGCACAATGCCCAGGAAAGAGTGTTATGTACCTTTGTCAGATTGCAGTTCATGAATCTTGGAATTGCAAACTTGTTGTTTGTGGATGATGGTTCCATGCTTTGATCATTAGGGGATTTGAGACGTGAGAGAGTAGAGCCACACACACACACAGGAGGGAGATCCCGGGCAAAAACCCCATGCAATCTCCCTCCAAGACAAAAACTTGTTTTTTTATTAGGATAGGAGACCTGCCATGCAAGCGCACCTGTCATGGCAAGGTCGTGAACAAATACAAGGTTAGGATGATGGCCTCAATAAAAAAGCCCCTTCATCCCGGCACCTTTACAGATTCATACAAACCTGAACACATGGACTTCCACTACGGATCTCCAAGCAACATATACAACCAGTGTAACAGAGCAACTTTCCACTGATGTAACCTAAAGAGCACCATTAGGTAAACACCGCAGCCACAAGTGCATTCATCAATCTGAAAACAAAATGCAGATTTTAAAGTCAGGTTGGGACAACATAAAAATAAGGATGCTGAATAAACCATGCAAGCACAGCCCAAACAACAATTTGCTCATGAAAGCTACGAGGTTTTTAATTTTTATATTTATTTTGATTTCTAAATTTAGTTTTTAAATAATGTTTATCATTGTATTTTTTATGTTGTATTTCTCTCCTTATGTGGGAGAGACTATGATTTCCCTACTTTGTTGAGAGTCTTTTGAAATTTGTGTATTCTGGTTGTTGTTATTATGAAATTTTCGTTTGCTTATCTCAATCAAATATCCAGCGTGGATTTATGTTTGTGTATCACTAATGGTGGATTAGGGTGGAAACCTCCGCATCGCCACGGTCCTTTGTTGGATTTTGTTAGATGGGTAATGACCATGGACATGATTATTAGGGTGGTAGAGGGCGAGCCTCTAGGTTCATATTGTGCGGTCTGTTGGGCTGTTGATCTGGGATACACAAAGATGGAATTTGTGGTGGATTCAAAGGTTGTTTTTAGTGAAGTGCTTTCATGCTCATATGGTTCTTCTTGAGTTGGACAACCTTCTCAATGCATGTAGAGATATGTTCAATGCAAATTCTTTTTTCTCTATGCATTTAGTTCGTCGAACAGCAAATGTTATGGCCGATATTGTTTCTAGGGCTTCTTTTGTTAGCGAAAGCCCACCACTAGGGTTGAGCGTCCATCGCATGTGAATTGCCAAGTCCTAACTTAGTAATTGCTAATAAAATTTTGTTGTTTGCTTCAAAAAAAAAAAAAATCAAATCTCAAGCACAGCCAAAAAGAAATAATGAATTGTGCTCTAAAGTCATGAAACAAACACAAGTTACAATACTGCTAAACGATAATTGCCAGGCTAAAACTCCAGTCAAGTTTATGATTAAATAACTATGTTGAGACAACATAAAATAAGGATGAGGTATGAACCGAACTAGCACAGCCCAAAGTAATCTGCTAACGGAAGCTCCTAATCTCAGGTGTATCTGGAGGTACATAGACTCTTTCATGTCATTGACGAAAAATAAAGTTTTAAGAGCTCAACCAGAGACAAATAAGAAACAAAATCAAAACAAAACTCAACCAATCAATTCTAAATGATTGAAAAAAATTACGAAATGCAAAAATTATTTTAGATATCAACACATATAAGACATAAATTGAACCAGTTACCATATCTCTATAAAAATATAAAAGTTAAGATCAAAGTACCTGAAGAAGTCCTTGTTCTAAAAGATTCAGATCTGGTAGAGACGATCCGACGACATATCACACAATCATCGCCTAAATAACAAAATCCTGCTAATTACACATATTCAGAAAATCAGAATGAAATAACGAAGAACAGAAAAGCAGATCAAGCTAGATCTAATTCAACGGTAAAAAAAATACAAAAGGAACAGGCAAAATTAAAATAAATCAATTCTAAATGATTGAAAAAAATTACGAAATGCAAAAATTATTTTAGATATCAACACAACATATAAGACATAAATGGAACCAGTTACCATATCTCTATAAAAATATAAAAGTTAAGATCAAAGTACCTGAAGAAGTCCTTGTTCTGAGAGATTCAGATCTGGTAGAGACGATCCGACGACATATCATACAATCATCGCCTAAATAACAAAATCCTGCTAATTACACATATTCAGAAAATCAGAATGAAATAACGAAGAACAGAAAAGCAGATCAAGCTAGATCTAATTCAACGGTAAAAAATACAAAAAGGAACAGGCAAAATTAAAATAAATCGCACGAAAAAAGGCCTATAACAACGAACTGTACCTTAATCAAGGATCTACGACCATCAAAATTGCAGATTCATAGATCGAATCTCAGATCTCACAAGCGTCCTGCGACGATGAATCAAAGCAAATCAAAGAAAATCATATCATCATCTACGCCGTCTAACGATCCAAGTCCAATCCAAATTCCAGCGGGCGATTGCCGAGCCGGGAAGAACAGAGCTGAAATTTGCGGAAAGGGAGGCGGGGGAGACACATGGCGTTCGGCGATGATTCTGTTTTTTTATTGAGCATTAGGTTTACCGCGAAAATACCCTACTTATAGAGGAGTTGTTGTAATTGAACGGATGGGATTGAATGATAGCGTGTGATCGACGGTTGTTAATATAATTGATTATGCTTAGTCGGTTTGGTAGGTGCTTCTAGAATTTGGCGATTTTCACGAGTTGTCAACCACGTGGCGGCAACCACTGTGAAAAGGACACGTGTTTTTTGACTTTGTCAAATGCCATTCGGAAAATTTTCTTTTAAAAAAAAAAAAAATTAGGCTCCGTTCCGTTTGTTTCGCGTAAAACATTTTTCGAAAAATGTTTTCATGTAAAATGAATTTATGTAATGTAAAATATTTTCATGTAAAACATTTTCCTTGTAAAATGTTTTCTCGTAAAATATCATGGTCTTGTTTTCAGTTGTTTGGTAAATTTGACGAATATGTTTTCCGAAAAAACATTTTTCGGAGTTTGGTAAACTGAACAACTTAACTTTTTTTATTATTATTATTTTTTATTTTATTATTATTATTATTATTATTATTATTATTTTATTATTATTATTATTTTATTATTTATATTTTATTATTATTATTATTACTATTATTATTATTATTATTATTATTATTATTATTTTATTATTTAATTATTTTTTTTATTATTATTATTATTATTATTATTATTATTATTATATTTTATTATTATTATTTTATTATTTTTTATTTTATTATTATTCTTATTATTATTATTATTTTATTATTTTTTATTTTATTATTATTATTATTATTATTATTATTTTATTATTATTATTATTATTTTATTATTATTATTTTATTATTTTTTATTTTATTATTATTATTATTATTATTATTATTATTATTTTATTATTTTTTATTTTTTATTTTATTATTATTATTATTATTATTTTATTATTTTATTATTTTTTATTTTATTATGATTATTATTATTTTATTTTATTTTATTATTTTTTATTTTATTATTATTATTATTTTTTTATTATTATTATTATTATTATTATTATTTTATTATTATCATTTTATTATTTTATTATTTTATTATTATCATTTTATTATTTTATTATTTTATTATTATTATTTTATTATTTTTTATTTTATTATTATTATTATTTTATTATTATTATTATTATTTTAATAGGGCGAACGGAAGAGTTGTAAAATGATTTACGAATTACAAATCGGTAAATCTATTATACAATACAGGACTTAAAAAACTGCCTCTTAGCCTCACATAAAGAGGGGCCAGGATTGAAAGTTGGAGAATATATCCAACGGCTGTAAATCCTCCCTCCCTCCCAACGTGTTTTAACCTCTCCACTCCCCTCCTCTGTTAACAACTGTTCTCCACGTCCTACTCCTTCGTTCCTTCTACAACAGCTCCCATAATCTCTTCTCTCCCTCCTCAGTACGTTAAACCCACCATTAATTTCAATTGGGCTCTCAATTTTTCCCTCTTCCCACAACACCCACCACCTACATGTCCCTTCTCAATCTTCGGTTGTTTCCCATCAACATTGCCTGTTTCATAAAAGGCATACTCACAAGACATGTAATTTTTATACTCGCTGCAATCACGCCAATTGTTTTCATACTCTTTGTTTAATGTTTAATTTGTTGTAGAAAAGGGAAACAAGCAGACATGATCAGCATAAATTTCTTTAACTATGTTTTGTAATATATTTCGTAAAATAACATATTTAGCTTAGAATTTCAAAGCAAAATCGAAGGAGAACTATCCTTATAAGGTTTTGATTGAATAATACCTTGATTTGCGGCAACGGCCATTGGCGGAGGAGCAAAGTTTTTGAAGAATTTCATACCGCCGTTTGCAATCCGTCTTGATTCGTCCGCAGAGCGCCCCCGATCCGTCTTCACTTCGCCCGGCGTACCCAACTGCTTCTTCCTCCACCATTATTGGCTGACCCTTCCCTTTCCCCTCTCTCCGGATGATCTCCATTGCCCCCGTTCCACATCCGTCTCCTCCATGGCTCGAATTGGTTTTAAATGGAGTTGAAGATGGTTGCTTCTGCGGTCGCCGGAGGAAACGGACGCACAGACTCCGACCGGTTTGATCTCCTTCTCGCCATCGCCATGCCTGAGTCTGTAGATCGCCATGGCTGAGTGTAGAGAGAGAAACCTGTGAGATTTTAAGAGAGAGAGAGTAGGAGTATCTCAATTGATTTTACTTTTGCTTCAATTTGTGGACATTAATATTTTTCGTTTGCATCAATTTTTGAACGTTAATAGTTATTCCAAAATATCAATATGACATTTGTTTTTTTTTCCCCTGCCTCAATTTTATTTTAGCTAACATTTACCTTTGCCTCAATTTGATACAGTGAACGTTAATATTTATTCCAAAATATCAATATGACATTCTTTTTTTCCCGTGGCTCAATTTGATTTTAGCTAACATTATTAAATATCAAAATTTTTGGAAAATCAGTTTTTTCTATTAATTTGGAAAAAATATTTTTTTAAAATGCAATGTAAGATTTTTGTAATCAATTATAACTTTTTTAAAAAATTCATGTTGATATTTTTGTAAATATTTATTTATTTTTTATAAATGACACGGTGGCATTTTCGTAAATAATCGGAACTTATTACTGTTTACAGTTTGTTGTGAAATCCTTGGTGTGATTCTAAACTTGATCATATCATGGCAAGGACAATCCAAACAGCAAGGAAAAGTACCGGTCAACGAGCACCGCTACCTGATAAGATTCCACGTGATGAATTTAAAAGGAAATCTAAAGAAGCTAAGGATCATGAGTACGCTTACTTACGTGAACAACACAAAAGAATCCTCCTCGAGACTAGAGTCGCAGAATTACGGTCTGAAATGGAAGAATTGCAAGCTCGCCTGCAGGAAGCTATAGCAAGATATAATCAGTCCCAAACCGCATTAGGTGTGGCTTTGAGTCGAATCCATGAGCTAGAGTTCCCTACGGAGCCCCATGCTAATGACCTAGGCGGAGTCGATCCTATGGAGGCCGTTCAGAATGATAATGAGGAGGATCCCGAGGAGGATCCAGAAGAAGAACTCGAGGAGGACCAAAATGATGATTCCGAAAAGGATCTTGAAGAATGAGAATGAGTTGTCAAGTTGTAGGGAGGAAGGTTTAGTTTAGTTTAGTTTACTTTAGTTTAGTTTAGTTTAGTTCAGTTCAATTTAATTTACTTGGTTTTTTATGTACTCCCTACAAATTTCATGTTTGTTTTATTTACTTTCTGTAAATATGTTAGTTCAGTTCAATTTAATTTACTTGATTTTTTATGTACTCCCTGTAAATTTCATGTTTGTTAATCCTATATTTTTTTCTATAAATAATTTTTGATTGTTTGTCTTCGAATAATCGAGGCGTAGAACGGTATTCATTTATTTATCTATTCTAAAGTTCATTTTTCATCAGTTCATTATTTTTTCCTTTAAGTTTTTGTTGGGTACCATTTGGGTTTGAAGACCGGTAATTATACACTTCAGATGAAGCAACCCGTCATTCCCTCCATCTCTCTCCTTTCTCTTTCTCTTTTCCTTCACCGGGAACTTTTAGTCGGATTTCATACAATTTTTTTTTAAGGTTCCTCCCATATCAATTCCTCTCTTGAAGATTTACATTGACAAATTCAAGTGTGTTTTTCCTCTCACTTCCAACTCCAAGGTAAACAATTTTTTATATCTTCAACATTATCTAAAAAAAAACTCAGTATTTACCTTTTTGTTACATTCTCATTTTACTTCTTCTGAATATCTTATTTTATTTTTAATATGGGCTTCCGATGGTTTCTCAGGTACACTTTCTCAAAAATTTCAACTCCTAGGTAAAATTACTTATCAATGACATTGATATACATTTTCTCTGTGTATTTCAATTTTGACTTATTAAGATTACTATTTTACCGGATGGAGGGAGTAGTAACTAGCATTTCATTCTCAAACTTTTTTGGTATCTTTATATTTATTTACTTCAATCTGACTATTATAAACTATTTTAATCTTATGTAAATGAATCAGTTACTCACTCACTGCCTTAGCAAATAAATGTCTTCGAAAGTTGGTGAAAGGTAGTTTATGAGGAGTAATGGAGTGACTTGAAATAATGAGAAAGAGAGTATTTGATGCGGGTGAGGATGTAAGTGGGGGTACTGACCCGTGCGGTCCGCACGGGCTCAGAGTACTAGTCATGTTACAAAGAAAACCCCCTTTTTTTACATTGATCGAAAATATTTTACATTTGACTTTCTTTTACAAGTGGTTACCAAACACTCGAAAATAGGTAAAACATTTTTCGGAAAACATTTTACTTGAAAGAAACACCCGAAAACAAGGAAAACATTTTCCGGAAAATGTTTTCCGCGAAACAAACGGAGCCTTAGTGTTACACCCCAAACCAATAACTTTGACAGTTCAACAAAAAATAAATAAATAACTATTATTATATTAAAGTTTTCATAAGTTTTAAAAATACAATTATTATAACTACCTTCTTTACCAAATGAATGATGTTTTTGTCCCGAAAAATGTTTCTAAATAATTATTTTATTATTTTTTCATATTTTGATGTAAACCTCAGCGAAATAGTAATAAGGCTTGATCGAAATCAAAACCTTCTGCAAGGAATCGCAATTCCTTAGGTAACAAGAACTTCCAAGGAAGATCTTCTGCAAGCCAATAAAATTGATCAAGGGTTTTGCAAAGAAGCAAACTGAATTCAATTGATAAAAAGTCTAATGTTTTTAAGACTCTAAAACAAGTATAAATACTCCCACACAACCCTAAAACAACTTGAAAAAGGAAAAGACAAAAAATCCAGAATTAAATCGTCAAAACAGGAAATAAAATCAAATCGTAATCACAGCGACCGCCTTCAGCACGGGTCGTGCTTTCCATCACGAGTCGTCCCTCGCATTATCACTCGTGGTACGAGGCGTGATAATAAAATCACTCGTGCTGCTTCTAGGAACGAGTCGTGCTCCCAAGCACGAGTCGTCCCCCTTCCAGTTCAGCTTCATGTTTTCCAAATTCATCCCCTTGGCTGCTGTCCCGTCCCGACCTGCCTTGAGACAACCCCACGTACACGACATCATTCACCTCCATTTCAAAAGGATTCGTCCCCGAATCCATATCCAAATAAAGGGGAACATCTGGGTGGAACTCAACTAAATTCGAAACATTAAAAGTGTTAGAAATATTCCACCCCTCAGGCAAATCCACAACATATGCATGTTATTAATTTTCTTCAAAATCCGGCAAGGCCCAATCTTCTTGGGATGAAGCTTGTGATACGTTCCTTGAGGAATCCGTTCCTTACGCAAATGAACCATCACCAAGTCATCAACATTAAATACCTTCAAAAGACGCCGCTTATCCGCTATCTCCTTATAAATGGCATTTGACGCTTCAATGTTCTTCTTGACCTATGTCTGAACCGCATCAATCATCTCTGCCATATTTCAGCTGCAATACTATAACCCGAAACTCTAGGCAAAGGAATAAAGTCAAGAGTATACTTTGGAGGCCGTTGATGCACAATCTCAAAAGGAGTCTTCTTCGTCGTCCGGTTCTTCATATTGTTAAAAGCAAATTCAGCCGTTGATAAGGCCAAATCCCACTTCTTCGGATACTCACCACATAAACAACGAATCATAGAACCCATAGTCCTATTCACCACCTCCGTCTGGCCATCTGTCTGCGGGTGAAACGAACTACTAAACTGCAAATCAGTCTGAAAAATACGCCACAAAGTACGCTAAAAATGACTAAGAAACTTAGTATCTCTGTCAGATGTAATAGTCTTCGGGATCCCATGTAGGCGAACAATCTCCTTGAAGTACAAACCCGCAATGTGAGAAGCATCGTGAGTTTTTCTACAGGGAATAAAGTGAGCCATCTTAGAGAAACGATCCACCACCACAAAAACAGAATCATTAGCACGTTGCATCCTCAGAAGCCCAAGCACAAAGTCCATAGAAATATCCTCCCAAGGGCCATATGGAATTGGTAGCTTTTGGCCTTGAACCTTCCTTGGTAAGATACTATCAGATATACTAGCCATTTAGTAGCGCGATGCTTTGAACCAATTGACTGTATAGTGTATACCGAGACAATAACATTTACATAATAATAATTCTAACACTTTATTGTTCTCACGTTTTTGTCCATTTCGGCCCTGGACCGTATCTTATTCATAAGTGTTTTTATTTAGAAGCGGCCCTTATTACTTCTCACTTATATATGTGATCTCCCATGAAGAGTATCCTGCTACTCCACCGCGTAGGTATAGGAATCATTAAAAGTTAAATAATTTACCCTCACCGCTGTTGCAGGGAACGTATACTTGGATTGTTCTGGGAATGAGTATGAAACAGGTTCCAAGTGTTTCAACTGAACTTTCGAAACTTAGTTGTCTCTTTGAATCAAGGGCTTGGGATCTCCAATTCTCAAGGTAGAGTGTCCGCTAAGAAAGTTCTTTTATGTGGCATATAAACCCATTCCTCTTAACAATTTAAACATTTGATCTCTGTTAATACCTTTAGTAAGCGGATCCGCTAGATTATTCTTTGACTTCACATAGTCAACAGCGATAATTCCATTTGAGATCAATTGTCTGATGGTATTATGTCTACGACAAATGTATCTAAATTTACCATTATACATACTACTTTGTGCCCTTCCTATAGCTGATTGACTATCACAATGGATAGGTACAGCGAGCACAGGTTTACTCCAACAAGGGATATCTTCCAACAGATTCTTTAGCCAATCAGCTTCTTCTCCTGCTTTGTCTAGGGCTATAAACTCATATTCCATCGTTGATCGAGCTATACATGTTTGTTTGGAAGATTTTCATGACACTGCTCCTCCACCTATCGTGAAAACATATCCACTCGTGAACTTGGAGTCTTTTGTGTCAGATATCCAGTTAGCATCGCAGTATCCTTCTAATACTGCTGGATATATCTTATATAGTATCCTGTAATTCATTGTGTATTTCAGATATCTTAATACTCTTGTTAAGGCTTTCCAATGATCCTTACTGGGATTACATGTGAACCTGCTTAGTTTGCTCACTGAATATGCGATATCTGGACGTGTACAATTCGTTAAGTACATTAAACTTCCAATTATCCTAGCATATTCCAATTGAGAAATCGGTTCACCTTGATTTTTGACTAAGTGTAGACTAATTTCTACTGGAGTCTTAGCCGGAGGACTATCAATAGCATTAAATTTACGAAGAACGTTTTCGAGATAATGAGACTGTGATATGATTATCCCTTCTGATGTTCTAAAAATTTGTATTCCTAATATAACATTAGCTAATCCCATATCTTTCATGTCAAAGCTTTTCTTTAACATGGCTTTAGTATTCATGATCAATTCATGAGTACTTCCCATTATCAACATGTCGTCTACATAAAGACAGACAATTACAAATGATTCAGATGTTCCTTTAATGTAGACACACTTGTCACATTCATTTATCTTGAATCCATTTGACAACATTTTTCAGTCAAACTTCTCATGCCATTGTTTAGGTGCTTGTTTTAGTCTGTACAATGACTTTACAAGTTTACACACCTTTTGCTCTTTTTCAGGAGCTACGAACCCCTTCGGGTTGTTCCATGCATATTTCTTCTTCTAACTCTCCATTCAAGAAAGCCGTCTTTACATCCATTTAATGTATCTCAAGGTTATGCACACCAGCAATGGTAATGAGAACATGAATGGACGTGATTCTTGTAACAGGAGAATATGTATCGAAGAAGTCGTATCCTTCTTTTTGTTTAAACCCTCTGGCTGCCAAACGGGCTTTAAACTTATCAATAGATCCATCAGCCTTGTACTTCCTTTTAAGGACCCACTTGCAACCCAATGGTTTGCATTTTTAGGAAGATCAACTAGCTCCCAAGTATGATTATTCATAATGGACTTTATTTCGCTGTTAATTGCTTCTTTCCAGAATGGAGCATCCGGACTGGATAAAGCTTTTTTAACAGTCGCAGGTTCGTTTTGTAACATAAAAGAGAGAAAATCAGGATCAAAAGATTTTTCAACTCTTGCCCTCTTACTACGCCTAGGTTCTTCTTCTTTGTCTTCCTTTTCTTGAGAAGAACCATTGGCAGTCTCACAAGTTTTATCATTAGAACTCATTTCTCTCCTTTTTTTGGAAGGAAAGACATTCTCAAAGAATACATCATTCCTTGATTCTATCGTCATTCCTACATTTATATCAGGAATGTTCGACTTGTGCAATATAAACCGGTAATCACTGCTATTGTTTGCATATCCTATGAAAATGCAGTCAACCGTCTTAGGTCCAATTTTTACTTGCTTGGGCTTAGATACTTCAACCTTAGCCAAACACCCCCACACTTTGAGGTATTTATAAGACGGTTTGTGATCGTGCCATAATTCGTAAGGAGTCTTATCGTTACCTTTCTTAGGTATCTTATTTAGAATGTAGTTGGATGAGAGTATAGCTTTCCCCTACAAATTATCGAGTAAGCCAGAGTTGATTAACAATGCATTCATCATCTCCTTAAGAGTACGATTCTTGCGTTCAGCAACTCCGTTAGATTGAGGTGTATATGGTGTTGTCGTTTGATGAATTATGTCAGATTCCCAACATAAACCTTCAAACGGAGCAACATATTCTCTTCCTCTATCACTTCTAACCTTCTTAAGTTTTATATTAAGTTGATTTTCAACTTCATTCTTATAAGTTTGGAAAGCCCTTAAGGCTTCATCCTTACTTTTCAATAGATATACATAACAGTATTTCGTGCAATCGTCTATAAATGTAATGAAGTACTTTTTTTCACCTCGAGTTTACACTAACTTTAAGTCACAAATATCTGTGTGAATTAATTCCAGAGGTGTTGTGTTTCTTATTACTGTTTCAAATGTCCCTTTAATCATTTTTGCTTCAACGCAAACTTCACACTTTTCAGTTGAATCGGATTTTGACATTTGAATTAAATCTTGATTCACTAGTTTCTTAATTGTGTTAAAGTTTACATGACCTAATCTATCATGCCATAAATTAGGACTATCCAACAAGTAAACATAAGAAACAACACTTTTATTCTTCGCTTCAGAGGGGATAACATTCATTACATTCATCTTGAAAAGGCCCTTCTCAAGGTAACCTTTTTCAAGGAAAAGACCATTTTTGGTCAGTACAAATTTATCAGATTCAAATATCAATCTAAAACCGGCCTTACTTAACCCTTCTCTTTGAACCAATGGCTTGGGATCTCCAATTCTCAAGGTAGAGTGTCCGCTAAGAAAGTTCTTTTATGTGGCATTTAAACCCATTCATCTTAACAATTTAAACATTTGATCTCTGTTAATACCTTTAGTAAGCGGATCCGCTAGATTATCCTTTGACTTCACATAGTCAACAGCGATAATTCCATTTGAGATCAATTGTCTGATGGTATTATGTCTATGACAAATGTATCTAAATTTACCATTATACATACTACTATGTGCCCTTCCTATAGCTGATTGACTATCACAATGGATAGGTACAACGGGCACAGGTTTACTCCAACAAGGGATATCTTCCAACAAATTCTTTAGCCACTCAGCTTCTTCTCCTGCTTTGTCTAGGGCTATAAACTCAGATTCCATCGTTGATCGATTTATACATGTTTGTTTGAAAGATTTCCATGACACTGCTCCTCCACCTATCGTGAAAACATATCCACTCGTGAACTTGGAGTCTTTTGTGTCAGATATCCAGTTAGTGTCGCAGTATCCTTCTAATACTGCTAGATATCTCTTATATAGTATCCCATAATTTATTGTGTATTTCAGATATCTTAATACTCTTGTTAAGGCTCTCCAATGATCCTTACTGGGATTACTTGTGAACCTGCTTAGTTTGCTCACTGAATATGCGATATCTGGACGTGTACAATTCGTTAAGTACATTAAACTTGCAATTATCCTAGCATATTCCAATTGAGAAACTGGTTCACCTTGATTTTTGACTAAGTTTAGACTAATTTCTACTGGAGTCTTAGCCGGAGGACTATCAATAGCATTAAATTTACGAAGAACGTTTTCGAGATAATGAGACTGTGATATGATTATTCCTTCTGATGTTCTAGAAATTTTTATTCCTAATATAACATCAGCTAATCCCATATCTTTCATGTCAAAGCTTTTCTTTAACATGGCTTTTGTATTCATGATCAATTCATGAGTACTTCCCATTATCAACATGCCGTCTACATAAAGACAGACAATTACAAATGATTCAGATGTTCCTTTAATGTAGACACACTTGTCACATTCATTTATCTTGAATCCATTTGACAACATTGTTCGGTCAAACTTCTCATGCCATTGTTTAGGTGCTTGTTTTAATCTGTACAATGACTTGACAACATTGTTCGGTCAAACTTCTCATGCCATTATCAACATGCCGTCTACATAAACCCTTTGGCTACCAAACGGGCTTTAAACTTATCAATAGATCCATCAGCCTTGTACTTCCTTTTAAGGATCCACTTGCAACCCAACGGTTTGCATCCTTGTGAATGTGGCCCCGAAAAAATTGTTTTCTCTTTTTACGAAAAAAGGGGTCGCCGTTCACCTCAGTTTGAAGACACCGGTTTTATGAAAAACGGAGTCGCCACGCCATTTTGATTTCCTCAAAACTTTGAAAAAAAGGATAAGGGTCCGGAGGTTAAGTTACTCCTTGGGAAGAACGTTTGGGTTCACCCAAGGAGCCTTGCAAAAGCATGTCTTCCTAGGTCCGAAGTTTGTGCTTGTTTGTGTGCTCGTGTGCATGCGTGATTTGAAAAGAGAAAGGAATGTGCCAAGTTTATCTTCCGGACATAAAAACCATATAAGGAGGTTTTAGCTCGGGATACCTTGGATTTGATGTTTTCGGGATTTTGATCCCGTGCTCATTTTGGAATTGTGATCATCATTACGGGACTTTTCTACCCTCCCGTTAGATCAATCAACAATGATAGGCGTAATAGCGTTGGTATGTCTTAATCTAACATTCCTTGGGGATTTAGTCACATGTGATAAAAAGGGGCTCATCTTTAGGTTCAAGAATGAGACTCTTTAGAAAAGGATGAATCTTTGCCCATCGATCCTACATATTGAGACGATAACGATTCCTAGGGACATTTTTATGTTCGTCTCAAGTGATTATCGGAGATGTCGGGACTACGATCCTTCAGTTTCTAAAGGGACAAAGATTGTGGCATTTTTATGGTGGAAACGATGTAAAGATGAAGTCTTTACACCGATCCTCACCATGGAATGCTCCAAGAACCACGAGACTGGAGGAAAGGGGTATAAAGATTGGATCTTTATACTCATCCTATGTCTTTTGTGCGTTAAATGGCTTTTAGACAATCCTCAGAGAGAAAGATCTAACTCTAGGGACATGGGGGAAATGACTTTAAAGTAAAGATTACATTTTTAATAGGAATAACACAATGAGTATCATGAAACTAAAGACATAATGCAAAGGGGATGATCTTTATGACTTTTCCGATGTCCTTTAAGACCTCATAAGGTGGACAATCCTTGGAAAGCTAGGTCAAGGGAAGGGGATAACATAATATGAATAAAGATTGCATTTTTATACATAAAAGTAAACGAAAATCACATCATCATGTGGTAGATTTTCCCTAGAACAAGTCACTTGTGAAATCTTGTTCATCCTAGGGAGAGGATCTCCAATGAATCCTTTGTGTAAGGGGAGTGGGAATATGATGATTACATTACAAAGATGGAAACTTTAAGACAATAAATGCATATAAATGACAAGTAATAAATAAAGCAAGATAATATGAGAGTAAATCAAGGGTAAATGAAGAAGAGATTACCAATATTGATTTTTTCTATCTCCCAATGGAATTTTCCTAGGCAATATCTATTTAGGAATAGATTAAGGTAGGAGGATGGTTTTGAGTGTGTTTAGGGGCTGTAAAGTCGAGTTTTTATTTTGGCAGGATAACAATGCTCGAAATTGTATGTTAAAATGAATAGAGGAGGCCTCTATATATAGGCTGCTGCCAGACGGCGAAAGAGGCCGCGTGGCTTCATTTGCGGCAAAAGAGGCCGCGTGGCTACATTTGCTGTCGACTCAGCTTTTTGTAGAAACATGCAAGGTGGCAGTCTAGAAGGCCCTTTTCAGCGAGGTCCTGTCCAAATTCATTATTCCTAGCAGGTCCTTCCTTGCTCGAAAAGTTTGGAAAAGTTTTTGAATTGCCCCTAAACTTTATGAAAGCTTTGGAAACTGCCAGGAAACTTTAACTGGAAGGCATGAGCCAGATTTGGGTACTTACAGAAGCCCCTCGGCAACGGTACTTGCAAATCAAGTGGGGTTGTCGATAAAAGTGAGAATCCAATCTGGCGAACTACCGAGACGGATTGGGATTGGATGACCAAGGAGGTCGAGTGGCTGAACCTTTGGAAGGCTACCTACGTATCCTGAAGAGGAATCAAGCCAAATCGTAGTTCTGGATCCACTGGGGAGAGGATGTCATATGTGACGGATTGGCTGAACCTGAAGTAGGTTACCTACGTATCCCGGGGGAATCAAGCCATGAGTTCAGGATCGACTAGGGAAAGGCGAAGATAAACTGGTCCTTCGCTATGAAGATGGAAAGGATGTGACCTAAGAGGTCGAATGGCTGGTCCTGCTGGGGATATGCCAAATGAAGGAAGTGACCGATGTGGTCGGATGATTGGACCTTTTGAAAGGCTCACGCACCACTGAGGAGTGGTGAAGGAAGGGGGTGACCAATGTGGTCGGATGGCTGGACCTTTTGAAAGGCTCACGCACCACTGAGAAGTGGTGAAGGAAGGGGGTGACCAATGTGGTCAGATGGCTGGACCTTTGAAAGGCTACCTATGTATCCCGGGGGAATCAAGCCATGATCATAGTTCAGGATCTGCTAGACAGTTAGGAACAGGTCTAGGATCCTTGGCATTTTGACAATTTGGAGGCTGTCACCTTACGAAATGAGAGCTTACGTCGCTATCGAGGAGATAGAGGTAGCTAAAGCTTGAATTTGACAATTCAGAGGATGTCATCTTAAGAAACTAGAGCTTACGTAGCTATCGAGGAGATAGAGGTAGCTAAAGCTTGAATTTGAATTTGACAATTCGGAGACTGTCACCTTTAGAAACTAGAGCTTACGTTGCTATCGAGGAGATAGAGGCAGCTAAAGCTTGAACTTGACAATTCGGAGGCTGTCACCTTAAGAAACTAGAGCTTACATCGATATCGAGGAGATAGAAGTAGCTAAAGTTTGAATTTGACAATTCGGAGGCTATCACCTTACGTTATTCCATTTGGAGATAACGGAAATTTTTCATAAGAGACGTTATCCCATTTGGCGATAACGGAGATTTTTCATAGGAGATGTTATCCCATTTGGCGATAACAGAGATTTTTCATAAGAGACGTTATCCCATTTGGCGATAACGGAGATTTTTTCACAAGAGACGTTATCCCATTTGGCGATAACAGAGATTTTTCATAAGAGACGTTATCTTATTTGGCGACAACAGAGTTTTTTATACGAGACGTTATCCCATTTGGCGATAACAGAGATTTTTATAAGAGACGTTATCCCATTTGGCGATAACGGAGATTTTTTCACAAGAGACGTTATCCCATTTGGCGATAGCGGAGATTTTTTCACAAGAGATGTTATCCCATTTGGCGATAACAGAGATTTTTATAAGAGACGTTATCCCATTTGGCGATAACAGAGATTTTTATAAGAGACGTTATCCCATTTTGCGATAGCGGAGATTTTTTCACAAGAGACGTTATCCCATTTGGCAATAACGGAGATTTTTCATAAGAGACGTTATCCCATTTGGCGATAACGGAGATTTTTATAAGAGACGTTATCCCATTTGGCGATAACGTAGATTTTTCATAAGAGACGTTATCCCATTTGGCGATAACGGAGATTTTTATAAGAGACGTTATCCCATTTGACGATAACAGAGATTTTTTCACAAGAGACGTTATCCCATTTGGCGATAACGGAAAAGTTTGGGAGACTACGTTATTCCATTTGGAGATAACGGGACATTTTGGGAGAAAGAGTTATTCCATTTGGAGATAACGAGAATTATTTGTTGTTATCATTACTACTTGGCACGTTACTTGAGCCACAGTTGTAGCAAGATCCTTTGAAATTCTTGGCTGGCTTCTTTCTAGCATTCCCTGAATGCTTCCTCTTCTTACTGTTGCTTGTGCTAGCTTCAGCAAGATTAACCTTTGCTTCCATCTTCCCTTTGTTAGCCTTAGCTTCAGCCTTGGCCTCATTCTTCCTGTTGTTTTCCTCAATCTGAAGACGAATAACCAGGTCTTCAAGACTCATTTCCTTACGCTTATGTTTGAGATAATTCTTGAAGTCCTTCCATGCTGGCGGCAATTTTTCAATTATTGATGCCACCTTAAATGGTTCATTCATAACCATTCCTTCAGCCCATGCAGGATCAACTGAAACTCATCAACCTGGCTGGCCACGCTCTTTGAGTCAACCATCTTGAAATCAAGGTACTTGCCAACAACAAACTTCTTTGAACCGGCATCCTCGATTTTGTACTTTCGCTCCAAAGTGTTCCATAACTCTTTGGTCGTCTCCACGAGACAGTACACACTGTATAGGCTATCATCTGGCCCATTCATGATGTAATTCCTACATAAGAAATTACCATGATCCCATGCCTCTTGGCAACCCTCCTTTGATGGTCGGGATCATCAATTGGTATAGCAGGGGGATCCTCCTTCAAGAACTTCTGTAGACTGAGGGTGGTCAAGTAAAACAGCATCTTTTGTTGCCATCTCTTGAAGTCCACCCCAGTGAACTTGGCTGGTTTCTTACCATGTGCCAGGTGAGTCGGAGCAGGAGCAGGTGCAACATTCTAATTAGTTGCATCATGGGTCGGGTTGGGTGTAGCCCCAGAAGATTGAGATATTTCATTCTCAATAGCCATTCTCAAGAAAATGAAATTCTTCTTACGATTGTTATTAAAAATATTTCGAAAATAAATATTTCTAAATAAGATATTTCTTGAAAATGGAAAACAGACAATAATAACGGGGCTAAAAATAAAGACTGAATAAGATTTAACCGAAAGTCGAGTCTTGTGTGAATACAATCTCCGTAAGAAGAATTTGCCCCGCACTGGTGCTAACGGATGTAACGGCAATCCTCTCGTAAGATGAAACGACTTTTCGAATCCTGATGGAAGCACTTCAAATCAGGAAACTTACGAACTTAGGGTTTTTTGGAACTTCTAAACTTTGAAAGGAATAAGAATGCAACAGGATGATATTTAAGTGAATATCTAATGCTTGAATGAAGATTGACAAACTGCTGGGGACTATTTATAGATAATGAAGAGTTGGGGTGTCCTTTGGGAATAACAACAATTGGCACCTGGTGGATTTCAGCCGTTGGATCTGATCTTGATAGAGGGTGGAGATCATCTGGACCTCCCAGCACCTATTCGAACTGGTTCCTTGAACCATTCCAACCCTTCCTTCCTTGACCTGGTTCATTGAACTGGAGCCGGCCACCCCTTAGAATCAGTGTGGACCGAACCCACGGATCCGATCCGAGGTGCAACCCTAACCTAGGCGACGACCCATCTTGGACGGGCCTAGGCCCAACCGTTAGCCCAGCCTTACTGGATCGAACCGCACCGAGCCATTTTTTGTCAAAAGATTTAAGGCTCCAATAGCTCCTAGCGACGATGCGCACGTGCGAAGTGCACCTCTAAAGCGCCCTTGGCAGGCTTCGCGAGTGTGATTCAAATTGAGCTAGTACAAAATTAGCACAATTGGGCTACTTAATCCATGGTTGGCCCATTAATCCATCTAGGTTGGCCCAAGGAGGAACAACTTGATGTCTCCTCCTTGTTTGCATCCACTTATAAACTAGCTTTACTTTTCATCTCTAAGTAATGTGGGATAACTCTTTCATATCCCATAAACTCTTCATTTATCCATTCAACTTACATATTTTGAACATTAATTTCTCATTCACCACAATTTGGTTTCAAGAAAATAAATACATCACATTAATCTACTCCGAATGTAGATTACAAATATGTAATTAATTTTTATTTACACAAAATAAAAATACATTTAATTATTGATCAAACATTGGTCAAACTTAATATTTGGAACCAAAATTCCAACAAAAAGAAACAAAAAGAGCATTCAGTTGCAAACTTCAGGGGAGATCCAACCTCTTAACACTCTGATCCCAAACAAAAACATAATGCAAAATTTGAGGTTCTATTTTAATGTCTCATCCAGGTATTAGTGAAAAAATCATATTACAAAAAAAGGGACAAAAAGGGTTGAAGCATCAACTAATTAAGTAGGCTCAGCAACTAGCTCCTCTGCAGGAGTAATATTTGTGGCAACTTCATTTCATCAGAATAAAGGGTGGGAAGAAGAATACATGTTTGCAAGATATATTTATCTACTGATTCTCCATTACTGCCAATCCCGAGCCTCTTGAGCTTCATACCTCAGGTTAAAAGCAACTTGTACAATTCCCTAAATTCAGACTCGAGCTTCTCTATATATTGATCCACCCCATTCTCAATTCCATTTAAGAACTCAGGGTATCCCTACTTCACTTCACTGCAACCCAAACTCAAACAAGAACACCCAATTTCACATCAATTCATTACAATCATCATAGCACTGAACACATAACAAACATATAAACCTAAGAACCCTAAGGAAATAATAATTGGAAAAGAAAATTACATGGGTAAGGGTTTGATTTATTTGAATATTGAGCGAACCCATGTAGGAAATTGAAAGGTCTTGAGAATAACAATCTCCGATTTGAGAAACATATTTGCCTCCAAACCATATTTGCTGATTGAGTGGAGAAGTGAAAACGGAGATTGATAAGGTTTGTTTTTGCGATTTAGCTTTCGTTTTCAGTGATTTGACTGCTCTTATAGAAAGAAGCATACTCCCTCCTCCCGGCCGACTTAAGATTTTTTGAAATGGCACGGGGATTAAGGAAAAGGTAAATGTTGTGACTTGTGAGTGTAATTTAAAAATAGGAGAGAGAATGAGTGGAGGGAATAGTAAATTATAATGGTGTTGTGAGTATTAAAATAATGTAGGAGAGAGAATGAGTGGAGAGAATAATGATTTAAGGTTTCCATTTTGGGCCGTCCTAAGTCGGGTGGAACGCCCAAAATGGCAAAAAGTCCTAAATCGATCGAAACGGAGGGAGTATATAAAGAGAAAGAGGAATGTGCGTGTAGAGAGAAAGGTAGGGGTAGTTTTAGCATTATGAAATAACATAAAAGGGTGAGAAATTTATTGATAAAAACAATTTCAACTTAAGGTTCTTAAGATAAAATATGAGATTTTGTGTTTTTATTGTTAAATTTCACCCCATCTCAGAGAATTATTGATAAAAATTCTTATTTATTATGCACTCCTAATTTCAAAAATTACATATAGTGAAAAAAAAGGATGTGTTACATATGTGAAATATTTTCTTGACTAATGAAAGGATGTTCTAGCCAATACAATAACAACAACAACAACAAAGTATTAGTCCCAAAATAATTTGGAGTCGGCTAACATTAATCCTGATATGTTTCATCGTGAAAAAAATGGAACACTTATTTTGAGATGAAGGGGTATAGTGGACACTTTTGTTTGTTTGCATGCGAAAAAGATAGTTATATTTATTGTCCAACGCATCACACCATTATATTGTTATTAATGTTTCTTTTGATCTTCTTTTGATTACTTGAACTAGGTGTGCTCAATTGAATCATTTATCAGCCGTCGAGCTTTCAATGTACTGGATTTCTTGAAGTTACTCAATTCAGTATGGTTGACTTTCGCATATTAGATAAATGCATATTGTTAATGTTAATGCAAATGTTGCTGAATATTTCAATGCAACCATAAACTTAGTGCTTAGTAGAGTAATAAGTGGATCTGTCCAATTCATGTTCTTTGTTTATTTTCTATTTTTTCTCTTATATGTACACTATCAACAAAGAAGATAATGAATCATTATGTCTATTCTACTTTCTCAAGGCCAATAAACATTTGGTCTAAATGGAACTCAATAGCATTGAAGTTCGAAGTACAACTAATGCCAGAATTTCTATCAAATCCCTCCTACTTCAAACCAATTTTCAGAAAATGAACATCGCAATAACATCACATCCTCTCATTCTTGATGCTCAAGAAAGGTCTCATCCCCAGAAACCATCTATTTCGAACCTTGTCCATATTGCAACAATAATGTGTCCGTAGAAAATTTGCAACTAAATTCCTCATCACCTGTTGTATCCTCCTTTTACGAGACTGAAGCCAGCATAAGTATATACCAAGTAACTCAATAACAAAGCATGAAGCAAGAACATGAAGACGAGGCTATTATCTCATATGTAGTTGAGATTAATCTTGAGTGTAGGGACATAAGAAACTATAGGAATGGATGAAGCTAAGTTTTGGGCCAAGGAAAAGTGTCCAGCTAAGTCAGTGTGTATATTATGAGTTAATTTTGCTCCAAACTAAATCAGTTGCTACAAATTAAATGTGCACAGAACGTCTCTTTTCTTTTCCACTTCACCCATAAAACATCATTTATTTGTTATCCTCACTTCTTTTAAACACTAGTTTATGAATTAGGTTGGGAATTATGAGAAAGAGAGTAATAGATGGATAGGGAAAATGACCTGTGCCTTGGCACGGGGGGTTAGTACTAGAGAAGCCCATAATTTGGCAGAAGAAGTTTATATAACGGAAAGTGTGGGTGTAATAGATTGTGGGTTGGCAGAGGAGGGTTTCTAAAGATGTAGAAGGGGGTAGGTTAGATACGTAGATGCTTCATAAAGTCTTAATGCTTGCCATTCTTCAGTTCTTCTTCACAATGGTATTTTCTTCAGAGGATTGTAAAAAAGAAAGAGTATGTTGTAGTGTGAAAAAGAGAGCTTGGGAAGGGAAAATATATATTTTATGTTGGAACATAAATGATCCATTAAACCCTAAGCCGACTCATAACTAGATTAAGAAGGAGAAAAAGATGAAGACGGAAGCGTGTACCTGAAGAATCCATTGTGTGTTCTTGATCTTGCTCTTTGAATAAAGGAGAGAGTAGGGAGATAGTCTTCTAAATGATAGTGCCCACACTTATGTTCTTCTTAATGAATGAAGAGAGTTTTGTGACTGAATTTTAGTCAATGTTAAGTGTCTCAAATGGCTGATGGATAGCCTTTATATAGATAGAGAAGGGACACTTCATTTAGGGACTACACCCTTTCACAAAGTTGGTGGTGAGAAGTTACCATTATGCCCATCATTTAATGGTACTTTCACCTAATGGTATTCTACATATTTTGTCTATACTTTAACATTATTAAATGACTATAACATATGGAATTCAATAACATATAGTATTTAATCCATGTTCTAACAATCTCCCACTTGGATTAATATTAATATGTATCTTTTACTAAATGAATTCATTAATCATTTATAACGTGAATGTCAACCCTTATGTGCACGTTTATTGTCATCCAACACAATCTCGTCCATTAGTCTTATAAGTATAAGGACTAAAGGGGCAGTCGTTGTAATTGATTCGCAACTAAACCCACATTAATCACATATACATATCCAACTAAATAACATAGATTAAGTATAGATATGTAGCATGGAATATTAATGAATATATATTATGAACGCATATATATATATTCTCCAACTAGTCCTACTTAACTTAAATGAGATCAATATAAATAAAAACCAACACAAGAAAATAGTAAACAACACAAACTCCCACTAATTTAAGCATTATCAAAAGTTATTACATCCTTATGAGCAACATGCTCGTGAAATACTAAAGGAGATAACGCCTTAGTAAATGGATCCGCAAGCATAGAGTTTGTACCAATAAGTTCTATTTCTATTTGTTCATTTTGTACTCTCTCTCTCTCTTACAACAAGAAAATTAATATCTATATGCTTAGATTTAGATGAACTCTTGTTGTTATTGGAGTACAATACCGCAGTCCGATTGTCACAATATAACTTAAGCGGTCTTTCAACACCTTTGACAATTCGCAGTCCTTCAATGAATTTACGCAGCCATATAGCTTGATTGGATGCCTCATAGTAAGCAACAAATTTGGCTTCCATGGTGGAAGTAGTTACTAATATTTGCTTGGCACTTCACCAAGAAATTGCTCCACCGGCCAAAGTGAAGACATAACCCGATGTCGATTTCCGACTATCTTGGCATCCAGCAAAGTCGGAATCGGAATAACCAACGATCTCAAGGTGATCCGACTTTGTGTATGTAAGCATGTAGTTCTTTGTGTTTTGTAAGTATCTCATCACCCTTTTGGCAGCAACCCAATGTTCTTTTTCCGGATTGCTTTGGTATCGACCAAGCATGCCAACAATAAAAGCAAGATTCGGACGAGTACAGACTTGTGCATACATTAAGCTTCATGCTGCCGATGCATATGTGATTTCTTCCATAAACTTGGATTCAATATTATTTTTAGGACATTGATTTAGACTGAATTTATCTCCCTTAGAGACAGGGGTGTCATGTGGTTTACAATTTTGCATGCTAAACCTTTGTAATACCTTCTCTATATAGCTCTTTTGTGATAATCCTAAAATACCTCGTGAACGATCACTATGTATTTGGATTCCTAATACAAAAGAAGCTTCACCAAGATCTTTCATCTCAAATTTGTTTGAGAGAAATTTCTTAGTTTCCTTAAGAAGGTCCTTATCATTACTAGCAAGTAAAATGTCATCCACATATAAGACAAAAAATATAAATTCACTCCCACTGAACTTATGGTACACACAATCTTCACCAAGATTCATTTCAAAACCAAATGAAAGAATAACTTGCTTAAATTTTAAGTACCATTGACGAGATGCTTGCTTAAGCCCATAAATGGATTTCTTAAGTTTACAAACTATTTGACTAGTTTGATCTGAATCAGTCACCATTTCTGGTTTCTTCATATAGATAGTTTCCTCAATGTCGCCATTGAGAAAAGCTGTCTTTACATCCATTTGATGAAGCTCAAGATCAAAATGTGCTACTAATGCCATAATGATCCTAAAAGCATTTTTAGAGGATACCGGTGAAAATGTTTCTTTGTAATCAATGCCTTCTTTTTGAGTAAATCCTTTAGCGACAAGACGAGCCTTATGTCTTTTCACATTACCTTGTGAATCCCTTTTGGTCTTAAAGACCCATTTACACCCAATGGGTTTCACATTCTTAGGTAATGGGACAAGATTCCAAACGTCATTATCTGTCATGGATTTTAACTCTTCATTTATGGCATTAATCCACTTATGAGAATTTGGACCACTAATGGCTTCATGGAAGGTGATAGGTTCTTCTCCACTAAACCTAACAGTTTCTCATTCTCGGCAAGATAAACATCATAATAATCCGAAATTGCACTCCTTCTTGCTCTATTAGAACTTCTTAAGGGCAATGATTCTTCTTGATGTTGAGGGTGTTGAATTTCCTCATCAACATTTTCATGTTGTTCATTAATAGGAGAATTAACGTCATTTTGAATATTATGTTCTTGTTGAATTTCAGGCACAAGTGCTTGATTTTCGATAGGAACTATAGGAAGAGGTATAGAAACAAATTCATTTTCTAACTCTTCAAATTCAAAATTACTATTTAAATTTTTTCCTCTAAATTCAACATCCTCAAAGAACCTAGCATTTCTCATCTCGAAAAAGGTTCTAGTTTTTGGGTCATAGAATTTATATTCCCTAGATCTTTGAGAATATCCTACAAAATAACTACTAACGCTCTTAGAGTCCAACTTTCCTTCGTTAGGTTTATAAGGCCTAGCTTTGGCTGGACAACCCCAAATATGAATATGATTTAGGGACGGTTTCTTGCATGTCCATAATTCATAAGGGGTTTTGTTAGTAGCTTTTGAAGGAGCTCGATTAAGTAGGTAGGTTGCGGTTTTCAAAGCATCGCCCCATAATGAGTGAGGTAAAGAAGTACAAGAAACCATACTTCTTACCATATCCTTAAGGGTTCTATTACGTCTCTCGGCTACACCATTCATACTAGGTGTCCCCGATATGGTGTAGTGAGGGACAATCCCACACTCTTCCAAAAAGCGAGCAAAAGGACCTGGACGTTGTTCTCCCGAACCGTCATTTCGATCGTAGTATTCACCACCACGATCGGATCTAACGTTCTTAATAGTCTTTTCAAGCTGATTTTCAACTTCGGCTTTAAAAGACTTGAAAACCTCCAATGATTGAGACTTTTCATGAAGCAAATAAATGTATCCATAACGAGAGAAGTCATCTATGAACGTAATGAAATATGTTTGTCCGTTCCATGAAGGGGTAGAGAACGGACCACATATATCCGTATGAATCAGTTCTAAGACTTTTGTAGCTCTCAAGGATTCTTTATTTTTGTTACTGTTTGTAAATTTTTCCTTAAGACATTCAATACAAAAGTTATTTTCCGGAGTATCAAGCTTTTGCAATATTTCCTCGGACACAAGCTTGTCAATTCTCCTTTTAGAGATATGACCCAAACGCCTATGCCACAAGGTATAAGAATTTTTACTTGAAAACTTTCGTTTTATGCCTCTAGAGTTAGTTTAATTATTATGGGTCTCATTTAATGAATTGACTGTGTCAAGTAAATATAGATTATCAATATAAGATAAAGAACTAGTACCAAAAAGCTTTGAATTGAAAAACAAATTGCATTTATTATTACCAAAGATACATGAATAACCTTCCCTATCTAATGTAGTGACGGAAATCAAATTTTGTCTAAAAGATGGTATAATAAATACATTATTCAAAACCAAATAATATCCAATACTAAGAGATAATCTAAAAGTCCCTATGCCCTCCACCTTACCGGCTTTCCAGCTCCGATGTAGATGTATCTTTCATCTTCATTGGGCGTTCGGTAGTTCAGGCAACCCTGCATACATGAACTTATGTGAGTAGTTGCACCAGAATCTAACCACCATGTATACGAAGGGGTTGAAACTAAATTAGCCTCAGTACAAACAAAGCTAAATGACATACCTTTCTTAATTCGCCATTGGCGATACTTAGGACAGTCGTTCTTCATGTGAGTAAGGTCCTTGCAAAAGAAACATTTCTTAACCTTTTGATCATTTGATGATCCCTTAGGCTTCTTTGTTGCAACCGCAATCTCCTTATCTTTTCTCTTTGTCCCACGAGAAGAGGTAGATGCATAATGAGCACTTTCGGGTTTAGTTTGTTTCAACCTATCCTCTTCCTCTGTCGCATGTGAAATCAATTCATTGATGTTCCACTTGTCCTTTTGACAGTTATAGGTCGTTTCAAAATGACCAAATTGATGAGGAAGAGAAATTAAAGCCAAATGCACAAGCAAGTCTTCCGAAAGGTCCAACTTGAGTGCCTTTAATTTAGAAGATAGGTGAAATATTTCCATTATATATTCCCTTAAGCTTCCGGTCCCCTTGTACCTCATGGAAACAAGCTTCCTTAAGGTAGCACTTGTTTTCGATTTATCGCTTTTTGCAAAGCGTTCCTCTATGGCATCCAAGAAACCTTTAGCTCCAACATCCTCGGAGACACTATTCAAAAAAGTCTCCGGGACTGCATTTTGCATGATACTTAGGCTCACGCGATTAGAATGGTCCCACCTCTCTAGACTTAAGCGTTCTTCCGAAGTGCTTTTGTCAGTAAGAGGGGTGGGACTTGGTTCTCTTAATGCGAGATCAAGGTCCATGCAGCCTAAGATCATAGTTATTTTCTTTTTCCAAATTTTAAAATTGGTCCCAGTAAGCAAAGGTATGTTGTTAATGGCAGTAGTTACGGATGAAGCATTAATCAAATCTGAGGGAGAAGAACAAGATGAAACATAAAAACATATATAAGAATCTACACAATGATTAATTATATCAAATGAATTCCATCAAAATAAAAGATAATCAACATGACATCAAGACTAATCTTTGGATTGCGAATTGACTCACAATTTGATTTATCTTAGGGTAAACAAATAACTTAAACAATACATTTAAAATACTTGCCTTCCTTTGGGCCGGTTCAAGTACAAAAATGTCCTAAAGTTTAAAGTACTTGTTACCCGATAATAAAGAATATAAACAATTCACTTTAAACACCCGCCTTCCTTTGGGATGGTTCAAAGTATTTAAAATGACCTAAAGTTTAATTCAATTATTACCCTATGAATGCAAATACTTAGTCAACAACAAGGTCTCCTTTGGGAAACAAGCATGTTATCACATATCAACATTTACATTCATCTTTTAACAAGTTTGAATTTGATCAACAAAATCACTTTGGCGACGATGTTAATTTTATCCAAAATGTTAAGGATATAATTGGTCCCAGTAAGCAAAGGTATGTTGTTAATGGCAGTTGGTTCTCTTAATGCGAGATCAAGGTCCATGCAGCCTAAGATCATAGTTATTTTCTTTTACCAAGTTTTAAAATTGGTCCCAGTAAGCAAAGATATGTTGTTAATGACAGTAGTTACGGATGAAGCATTAATCAAATCTGAGGGAGAAGAACAAGATGAAACACAAAAACATATATAAGAATCTACACAATGATTAATTATATCAAATGAATTCCATCAAAATAAAAGATAATCAACATGACATCAAGACTAATCTTTGAATTTCAGAAATTGAATGAAGTTATGAATATAATACTCTTAGACAAGATGAGTATCATGAACAAGAATAAAACCAAATAAAATCACACAAGGATTACAAATATGAAATAAATTAAAGCATAAGGCTCTACAAGAATTTTAAACTCAATCTAGTATATAACCTGGCTTTGATACCAATTGTTGAAACATAAATGATCCATTAAACCCTAAGCCGACTCATAACTAGATTAAGAAGGAGAAGAAGATGAAGACGGAAGCGTGTACCTGAAGAATCCATTGTGTGTTCTTGATCTTGCTCTTTGAATAAAGGAGAGAGTAGGGAGATAGTCTTCTAAATGATAGTGCCCACACTTATGTTCTTCTTAATGAATGAAGAGAGTTTTGTGACTGAATTTTAGTCAATGTTAAGTGTCTCAAATGGCTGATGGATAACCTTTATATAGATAGAAAAGGGGCACTTCATTTAGGGACTACACCCTTTCACAAAGTTTGTGGTGAGAAGTTACCATTATGCCCATCATTTAATGGTACTTTCACCTAATGGTATTCTACATATTTTGTCTATACTTTAACATTATCAAATGACTATAACATATGGAATTCAATAACATATATTATTTAATCCATGTTCTAACATTTTATTAGTTTTACTCTTTTTTTTTTTCTTAAGATATTACTTCGCCTAACCCCTAATGCTTGAAGGTGATTTGATCTACTTTACCATGTCCTGAAATATTTATGTGAATCAGGAGGATTGAAGTCAGAATTTCATGAATGTTGTTGGATTAATTCTGAATAGGGAGTCTAGAGATGAGATATCTTAATGGGACAGAGTCGTATGATTATATATTATCTATGTTGTTATATATATATGATTAGTGTGCCGTGCTTTAGAGAGTTTTTTTTATTTAATGTTGATTTATATCTGTGTTATCTTGGCTTGATTTTATTTTCTAGGCTTTGTGGATGTTTTCAGCGCCTTAGTGGTGGACCTGAATTGGTACAGAGTGAGGGGGCGAGGATGAAGGTGGAACATATGCGGGAAGTTGGCATCGTAGAGATGGTGTTATTGATATTTTTGGGTGTTGGCCATGAAAATAGTTATTGGGTATATACTGATGTAATTGAAAATCTCCTCTATTTTTGCTTGGATTTTTGAAGCGAGAAAGGGCACAAGCGTTTTTGGTGTAACATTGGAAATGAGTTTTACATGCATTTCTTGAGTTTAAGTTTGTTCATTTATTTGATAGTTATTGAATTCGAACCAATGGTTGCATATCAAAAGATTAAGATTAGTTGATTATTGTTCACTAGGTTAAGCAGTCTTCTTAGGTTATTCACCAATTGAATAGGCACTTCCTGTTAAATTAGTTAAGTAGAATTGACTTTGTTACTTCTCTTTCACAATATAGCACATATGAATTTGGGTCTATTGCTATCTACCAAATTGTTTAATGAAATCAATGTTTTGTACAATGAAAGAGATTACTGGAAGTTTAGATTGAATGATAATTGTATTTCTAGTTTCTTTTTTTGAGTTAAATTCTTTGATTGATTCATTTTTTTTTACTTTATTCTTAGATTAGCTGTCACAATAATATTTTCTTTTCCACCATCATATGTCCGTATGGATTGCTCTTAATTCTTCGTTTGATGAAATATGAACAAAATGATTTTAGGAATAACGCAGGGTTCAAACTGAAAATAATCTATACTGTCCTGTGCCAGTGGCACGGGCTAGAGATTATTAGTATATATAAGAGGAATACATTATAAAGGGTAAACGTTTGGGTTGTCGATCCAAATACTTTAATTTGTCATCATTTGTAAGGGTGTTCGGTGGAAATTTGGTTACGGTGATATCATTAACAAATGTTTGGTCCGGTAATGTTTGAAAGTAAGGGGCCGTTTGGTTCACGGTAATTGGCCATTCCATGGCGGAATGGAATGGTCAATTCCGTTGACTTCATTCATTCGCCGTGTTTGATTCAAAATTTTCATTCCCCCAGAATGCTCAATTCCTTGGCTTGATGGAATTTGCCATTCCCTCCATATATGGAAGGAATGGCCAATTCCCTTGGCAATGGAATGAAAAAAAAAATTATGACCAAAATACGCCTACCTACCCCCCCAATCCAACCCCCACCCCACCCCCCATCCAGCCCCCCCACCCTCCCACACGATTTTTTTTTGCATACCCCCTGCCCTACCCCCCACCCCCACCCCACCCCCCCATGATTTTTTTTTTTTGCATACCCCCTGCCCTACCCCCGACACATCCAGCCCCCCCCCCACGATTTTTTTTATACCCCTGCCCTACCCCCCACCCCCCCACCCCAATTTTTTTTTATTTTTTGCATACCCCCTGCCCTACCCCCCCACCCACCCCCCAAAAAAAAATTTATTTTAAAGAAGGGTAAATTAGTCATTTTATATGCTTTCATTCCATTCCTATAATTTGTATTTTCAAACCAAACATGATTTGCCAAGAAATTGAATGACAATTTCATTCCATTCCGTGCCAACCAAACGGAGGGGTTTGACCAGTTTTTTTCCATTCCAATTCCTTCAGTAATTCAATTCCATTGACCATTCTATTCCTTCACTTTTTTTTCACCGAACCAAACGACCCCTAAAAGTTTAATTGTTTTGTCGAGAATGCATGTTTACATAGCAATCCTTGTAAGATTCATCCCAAAATGATCTTTTCACTTTTTTACGGTTATTACGAATAAACATTGAGCAATAATTTAAGATTGATTTAATCTTTCAAATAAAAGTCTAAAACTTCTTATTAATGGTATTGTTGACGTTGTATTAATAACAAGTTTTAGTTTTTTGTATGTATAATCAAATTAAATTAAATTAAAATTATTGCTCAAAGTTTTCTCATAATAATGACAAAAAAAAGGGATTTTTACCAATAAGACCTTGAAATAGGGTGGAATTTACCAATAAAAACAGTACATTTTTAATTCTATCTTAGAATCCAAGAATTAAAATCAAAACGACCGTAGAGTCCCTCATCTTATTTATAATAATTTAAATTACCAAACTGCCCTGCTCATCCTCTTCTCCGCAATTCGTTTCTCTCTCTATCCGCAATCCGTTTCTCACTCTATCCGCAATCTATCCAGCGACTTCCACCGGCGACGGCGAGTTCCATGGTGCAATTAAAATTGCGCCATTGAAGAATTTAGGGTTTCTGAAATTTATTAGCAAGCAAATACCTTTCTTCGCCGTCAAAAATGTCCGATGAATTGGCATTGATTTCAACGACGTTTTTTGGCGAGCCACCGAGGCGATCTTCAATTCACTACATTCGCCACAGCTTTGGTGGCAGCGGCGGTGGAGGAATGATGGATTCCGGTGATGCTGGTTCTCGTAGTCCGTGGATAGTGCAATTTTGTCCGTGGGCATTCGCCACAATTTTGTTAGGTTATGCTTTCTGCATTTTGTAGAGGTTTGGTTTGGTTTGGCTATGTGTGACTTAATGGGTGAATCTGTTGTGGAAGCCCCAATTGTTGAAAATAAGGTACACCCATTTATTTCAGATATATTTTCTTGCCTCTTGTGTGGAATTTTCTTTTTCTTTTAACTATTAATACTTGAATAATTGAATTGATCCTGTTAAAACTGACCAATTTGCTCGATTTTTTTTCTTTTTCCGAAGGTAAATTCTTGGATGATTTGCCACACATTTGTTCTATAACTGATTAGAACATGGCCCATTTTGTGTAGTTACTTTATGTTATAACTTGTCTGTTGAAGGCTATCTGATGATATCTGTTTCATATTTAAGATTCTCATAACTGGTAATCAGTGGGTTTTCACTGGAACAAATCCATGATTACCAAATTTGCTAGTTTGTTCTGTCTATGGTATATCTCTGATACAGCTTCTCAACAAGCACATTCGCTGCTTACTTCACCTGGTCTTCTACTTGTCTTACTGAATTTTTACCTGCTATATAAAGTTTTAGAGTCTCCTGATAAACAGTTATGGACTTTAGATTCTCAAGGTCGATTCACATCTCGTTCACTCTTTAATACTCTTGCTCAAACTTCAAATCCAATTCCTTTTCCTTACATGAATGCAGTCTCTCGGTGTAAATAACAATGCAGCAGCTAATGCGCCTCTCTCCCGGCAGACATCAAGTGCATTACAATCAGCACAATCAAAATATGTTAAAGTTGGGAGGTAAGAACTGTAGTATTATACATCTTGATTTTGAATTGCTGATAGTGTAGATTCTACAAAGTTTCTATCTGGTCCAACCTTAATGGATATTTGATAACTCGAACCGAATTCCACTCTATTCGTTAGTTTTTATCATTTCTGTTTTTATGAACTTTTCAGATTTTTTTCAAGTATGCAAACATATCAATCAATGTATTGCTGAACTGAAATTTGTTTCTCTGCTCTCAAAGTGTGTTTGTTATTCTATGTCATATCATCTTTTTTATAGTTCCTGTTTCTGTTGTTATGAACTTTTGTGAATTGTTTAAGTGATGCACACGTTTTAATAACCAGTTTGTAATATTTGTGATTTTTTATTTTTCTGTAATTAGAGTGCGTTTGTGTTTATTTGCATGTGTTTGCAAAGTGGACATATATATATGTCAGCCAGGTTTTTTAAGTTATGGATTTTGGTTTGATGGACTTTTATGAATTTGTGAAGTGAAGGTAAAAGGAAAAGCGATTGCAAGTTCATCAAAAACAACAATAACAACTACAAAAACAACTACAATGAAAACTGTAAAAACAAGAGAGTCATGGACTAATTGACTGCCTTTGTAGAGCTGGTAACATAGAAGAAGCAATGAATATTATCCAGAAAATGCCTAGTTCTTGTACCCCCTCTGAATAAGCTATAGCATGGAGGGCATTATTGAATACTTGCAAGAGTCATGGGCAGATTGAACTAGCTGAGATTGCAGCGGAAGAACTAGTGCAGCTAGAAAAAAGTGAAAGTGGAGTTTATGTTCTACTGTCAAACTTGTATTCTTCTAAAACTGAGAATTCTGTTTTATAGTTATTTATGAATGTGAAATAATTTGGTTTTTGACCTTTCTAAATTGAGAACTGTGAGGTCAATTTCACAGTTATTTTGCTACTTAGTATGTGTGGTTTAGTCGTTATTTATCTGTTATTCATGATTGTTTGTGCACAATTGTGAGGTTAATTTCTCAGTTATGATTGTTGAGGTCAATTTCTCAGTTATTGTGCATAACTGTGTGATAGATTTCACTGTTTTTATGTCATTCTTTTATAAAACAACTGTGAGGTCTATTTCACAGTTGTTGGTTGTGATGTGAATAACTGTGAAATGTTTTTCACACTTCTAAAACTTTGAGGTCAGTTTCACAGTTATTTATGAATGTGAAATGATTTGGTTTTTGACCTTTCTAAACTGAGAACTGTGAGGTCAATTTCACAGTTAATTTGGTACTTAGTATGTTTGGTTTACCCGTTATTTATCTGTTATTCATGAATGTTTGTCCACAACTGTGAGGTCAATTTATCAGTTATGATTGTTGAGGTCACTTTCTCAGTTATTATGCATAACTGTGTGATAGATTTCTCTGTTTTTATGTCATTCTTGTATAGAACAACAGTGAGGTCTATTTTACAGATGTTGGTTGTGAAATAACTGTGAAATGTTTTTCACACTTCTAAAACTGTGAGGTCAGTTTCACATTTATTTATGAATGTGAGATTGTTTGTTTTTAGCTTTCTAAACTGAGAACTGTGAGATCAATTTCTCAGTTATTCATGAATGTTTGTACACAACTGTGAGGTCAATTTCTCAGTTATGATTGTGAGGTCACTTTCTCAGTTATTGTGCATAATTGTGTGATAGATTTCACTGTTTTATGTCATTCTTTTATAGAATAACTGTGAAATCTATTTCACATTTGTTGAAAAATAATTTTATTTTATTTATAAAATTTGAAATATGTAATGAGTAAACTTGTTTGATTCGTCTTGGTGATGCGATTAAAACAGTGGTTTCGGATAATTTTTTCGACTTTTAGATTTTGAGATATTGCATTTTAAAAATTTAAGAGAAAAAAAAAAGGAAGAGAGAGAAAGAAAGTAGGCAAAGTAAGGCAAGGCGCTGAGTCCAGCGTCCGTCACGCGAGAGAGAACGATAGAGGGGTACGAGGGGCAATTTGGTCAAGAAAAAATTGAGGGACTTTTTGGCTGTTTTGAGAATGTTAGTCCTTAAAGGTAGTTTTTATTTGGATGGGGAACTAATTGGTCAAAGGCTCAAAAAAAAAAAAAAAAAGCAAAAATATTATTTTGGGATAGAGTATTTCGGATGAGTCTCCTACTTGGGCCATTTTAAATATGGCCAAATGGGGTAAATGGAACCAGAATCCCTTCTTCAAATGATGTGAGAAGAATTGAAGGAATGAATTCCGCGGGCATATGAGAAGAGTGATCCTGCCATCAAACTACGCTACCGCCTGCCCATTAAACGTTAGATGAACAAATTTGCTGACCAGGCAAGTGAGTTTGAGAAGGAGATTGACAAAACTTTAGGGAAAGGGGGGGGGGAGGGGGGATGAAGGGGTATAGTGGACACTTTTGTTACATATACTATGGTTGTTTATTTTTTGTCTAGAAAAAATATTTATGTGTAACTTTATAAGTTTATAAGTTTGTCAATATATTAAAAGCTAATATATATATATATATATATATATATATATATATATATATATATATATAAAGGTTGAAGTGCACAAAATAAAAAAAATGAGATTTTACTTTTTAGTGTCTTATTGAACCATCTTTTTAAAGAGTAATATAATTTTTAGTTTCAATTAGTGTTATTAAATTGAACTTTCACAAATACAAAATCTGGTAAACAAAAATTATAAGAAATGATTTTCAAAAATTGGGATAATTAATTTGCATTGAAAATTTAAGTTGATTTTTTTGGGGGTTATAAATTGTCAATTTGTTGCTAAAACAATAAATAAATGTTTCCTTAGCTATTTCAAAATATTTTTCTAAAAAAGTAATTTTATATGGATTTTTTAATAAAAACTATAAGATAATTTTTTAAAAGAAAACTATTTTTATAATATTGGTTAGAAAATATGATATATTACTTTATAAGATTATACAAAAAAAAAAAACTATTTTTAAAAGACATAGATTAATGAAAAAAAAACATAGTTGTTGATAATACTTATTTCTCTTTATTGAGATAATTATTTTTATTTAATGATAGTAATGCAAATAAAATGTGATTATTATAGTAACTATTTTATTTAGTTCATGTTATTTATCAAAGTTTTTTTGTCGTGCGTTTAACGAACGGGTGTTAGACTAGTGTAATTGCTCCAATTTGAGCTTGTTAGTATTTTCGTTAGAAAATTAACGAAAGTTATAACATTCCTAACAATTCCTAACATTCCTAACATTTCTAACCAAGTAAGGGTAGATTAGGGATTGCCAAAAAAAGATAAACCAAGGAAAGGAATCAAAAAAGCAAAAGAAATTGGAAAAATCCGAATTGGGCAAGTTGAAAAACACAAACTGCTGGAATTTTTGAATTTTATTCTTCCTGTCCAAAGCCTGAAGCTGTAATTAATGAACAGTGCACGCTAACAATCCCATCCGCGCGGACATGATTGCAATTTTCAGAGGCCTATAAATTGGACCCTCCTCTCTCAGTTTACAAAAACACAAATCACTCACAGCAACAGCACACTGGCGAAAAATAGAGAGAAAACAGTGGGAATTCACTTGAATTGCCACCATTTTCTCTCCAATCTTTCCCAAATCTCACTCACTCACTCACAAACACTTCAAAACACTCTCATACATACTCTCATACATACACCAATCCAAGCTCAAATCACCCCTTAGGAGGAGGATTAGAGAGAAAACATAGAGGACTTCATTGTTATCTACTTGTTTTCTCTTTAACCAACTCAAATCATCAACCCTAAACACTTTCAAGCCCTAAACACATTCAAGCCTTTGAATCCATTCAAACACAAAACACAAGGAAGATAGGTATAACCTCCCTCTCCTTACCCTAAAATTCATCCATGCATGCATTTTCAAACTCCAAAAGGTAGTTTGTTCATCTTCTTGTCTTAGATCCAAGAAGATCACCATGGAAGTTCATCTCCATGGATGATCTTCTACTAGGATCAACATTATTTTCAAAGTGTTCTTACTTTTTTTCCAAAGAAAACACATTTTCAAAATCCTAAAAATCATTTTCATACATCAAATCTCTTTTTCAAAGGATAAAATTCCCCTTCCCAAGCAAATGAAGTGCTTAGTCCTAATGTACCCCAAGGATGGTTTGATATAGTTGATTCACCACTAAAATGTCAAGTGATCACTAATCAAAACCTAGGGAAATGGGGACAAGCATGGATGCAAAACCCCCTTTAAAATCATATTTTCCTTCTTGAGAAGTTGCTGTCCAGTAGCAATTTTCTAAGACCCCAGTCCATGGTCTAATTTTTTGGACACTATTAAACTTGGAATTTGGTGTTGACTATAAAACACTTTTTGTAGACAACATCTAGATATTTCCAGAAATATTTTTACTTTATTTTTTGCGTGAGTAAAACTCCCTTTTTCAAATTTTCCTTTAAAGGTCAGTTCATCAGTCTCTGGAAATCCAGATTTCAGATCTGAGATTTCCATAAGGTTTTGGTCCACCAAATCATCTCCAAAATGGAGAGTTCTTTCACAGACACCTTATTTAAGGTATTTTGAACATTTTTTATTCTCGGACTTTTCCCAGATTCAGGAATTTTAAAGCCCTAAAGTCCATTTCAAAATCAAGTGTCCACTGCCTTTTTCTTTCTGGCAGAAGTGACTTTCAACTTCAAAAAATCTTTTGAGTATCAAAACTCAACCCAAAAATCACACCAAAAATCATGGGATCAGTTTAAAGCCTTATAAAGAGTTCCCAATTTTTGGTTTCCTCATTTTCAACTTATTTTGGCCAAAGTAACACATATACACACACACAAATGGTTTTTAAGCTTGGAAGACTCGTTTCACGAGGCATTCCGGGTGCACACTAACGTCCTTCCCGGCGTGTAACGTGACCTCCGAACCCAAATTTCTAATCTCGGGCATTTTTCAAAGTTTTGGCCCTTAAAACAAAAATGGTGTGGCGACTCCGTTTGATTTCAAAAAAAAATCGGGTACATCACAGTGGCGACTCCGCTGGGGATTTAGTAAGCTTTTTCTAAAAAAAAAATGAATGATATTTGATATATTGGTGGAAACCATTAAACTTCCCGTTATTGCCTCCTAACACGAGTCGGGGATAAATTGTGGTTTAACAATCCCACGTACCGGTATCATTGTTTACAAAAAAAAGAAGAAAAGCTTTCGAGGGTCAAGCTTCCGTCCCGGCATTAAAAATCATTTGTTGTGTGTGTTGATTTTTGCACATTTTTCGTGTTGTTTTGGCCGCCTCGGAAAAAGTCAAAATTTTGACTGTCGGAATCATGTCCCTAACTTTTGGAATTTTTGTGTTTATGTGCTTATGTGTGCATTTACTTTAAAAAAAAAAATTCAAAAAAAATAGAATTTCAAAAAAAAAAGAATTTCAAAAAAAAAAAAAGAAAATTTTCAAAAAAAAATCATGCATCATTCTTTTTAAAACACATGAAAAATTTCTATTTTACTCAGAAAAAGAAGATAGACTGCTTGCACACTACGCGCACGTGACCTTACACTGCACACTACGTCCCTAACCCGGGGAAATCCTTGTCGCGGCCCGTTTGGTCTTATTACGCCTCTCGGTGCAAGCACAGGACTACTCAAACATCCCATGGAGCCTCGTGTCGACCATGCACTTGTCCGTGACACACTTTGTCCGAGACCCGATTGGTTTTAGTCCGCCCGTGTCATGCCCCGTCCGTGTATAGACCTTTCCTTTCAAGCCTTTGTCGGCATACCGACTCAATATCTTTCGGGGGACCACTGTCCGGTCGAAGTCATGCCAGGTTTTCCGCCGCAGACTTTGACCAAGATATTGACTGCGCCGACTTCTGGGCCCGACCGGCACAAATTATACACCGACTCCAAAGATTGACAGCCGAGTCATCAAGGATTAATGATTATTCCATGCCTAATTACGGCCTAATTGACGACAAGTCAAGATCAATCGTGGACATTTATCGGTCCAAATCATGCCGACTTTTCGTCGAGCCTCCTGACATGATCTTGACTTTGACGTCGCCTTTGTCCGTAATTTACATCGAATGTTCGTTAAGACTCGATTACCCGCCGACTTTAGGATCGTTTTTCTTTGGTCGGTGGGACCGCTTGCCTATAGGACCCTCGCCCTGGGTCTGTCCACCCTGGGAGGTCGAAATACGGGTGGAATACGAGGGGCTTATAGACGTAGTGACGGGGCCCACTGATCCAGAATCGAGTAGTTTGCGAAAAGAAGAGCAATCTTTTCCAACCGATTAGGTTAATAAAACATGTTTTAAGTAAACAAGAACAAATAAGCGCATGTTGCATGAGCCCAAAGCCCAAACACTTACCCTCCTTCATTCCCAAACATCGAACCCTCGTGTCTTTCCCCCGCAGCCCGCACACAAAGCTTGGTTTCTGCACCGGGTCACCGTTTGATCGCTGGGAAGAGTCAAGCGCGTCGTCCGCCTTCACCGTTTGTTCCGACTCGGGTTCGCAATGTCTGCATCACCGGTAACGATGGGGACAACGTCACTCCGCCTCCTGGGACTCCCTAAACAGAACCGCAATGGAATCAGCTTAGCCGAAGATGAGAGTGCGACAGAAGCACAAATGGTCAGCCTTGGAGGCTATCAAAAGCCATGGATTGGCCGCGCCTCAACCCGGATGGCACCTTCACTGTGGAAGAAGAGGAAGACCAATCCCGCTCCCGGTCAACCCGACTACTCCAGGGATGCCACCACCGGCCTCCCACGGTACTACCACCGTGAGCCCATGCTCCTCGATCTTCCGGGTCGCGGCTCCCTGCACCACTGGATCCACGCGGCTGACAGACGAGCCGGTCGCAATGCCTCGGGGACAAAGTCGATGCAAATGCCTTCCCATGGTTGGGGATACCCCAGGAATGCCACGACAAATTGGGATCCCGCCTCGGTTTGGGACCAATCAATCCTGACTTTCGCAAAGAACGGTTTGGAATACCACTACGCTTTGGTTCGGGCGACGGTCGGAGCCCTCCTCGCACGATGCGAGCTCACCGCTTGCTCCTCACACAGGCTTCCGCAAACCCATTTCTCACTCGGGGTTCAATGGGTTACCAAGCCCCCATCCCGGTTTCATCGAGAATCACCTGATCACAAGATATCCTGCGGTTATGCATCCTCGCCACAACCAAACCATGCAATTCAACAACTGTGTGACAAGAAATTTCACACTTAAGCCTACTTATGGGCCCTCGCTCCAGGAAATCCAAGCCATCTCGCTACCTCGCATCTGCCTCCATCTTCTCTCGCCGATTGGAAGCCAACAAAGAAGTCAGCCGGGTTCTATCCACTTCGCCCAAGCTCCTACCTACACTCCCGGGGTAATTTGGGCCAAGGACGTGTTTTCACTCTATGCTCCGGATATGGTATTCCTTCCACCAATGCACCACCAACAAACTAGTCATCTTCCCCGGCTCAAATATCGGCTCGGCATTCTCGCTCCACCTGGATCCCCAATTGGCTTGGTTTATGGAGCAACACAAGGAAATGAAAGCGCAGATCGCCGAATTGACCGTCAAAAGGAACACCGCTCTTCGGCCTACGTATCCCGACTCAATTGTACCCTCGCCTCACAAGTTCGTGATGCCCAATCTCGAATCTGTTTGATGGAAGTGCACGCCTCTAAAACTCACTTGGACACCTACACTTTGGGCAATGAAAGCTAAGGGATGCACAAACCAAAGAATCGGGCCGACTACTTCGCTCTCTTTGAAGTCGGGGCTTTGAAATGGTTTTTCCGATTGCGGCACTAAGCTAGGGCTACTTGGGAACAGATTACACAAGATTTCACGCATAAGTATAAAGCCAACTTGGAATGGGAAACAAACAGAGTTGACTGGCAGACAACGGTGCAAACACGATGAGAATATTGGGGATTTCTATAAAAGGTGGAACCTGAAGCTGAGTGAAATGGCCATTACCTTACCCTCACCAAACAATATCCTTTCATTTCAAGATCGGCATGTTTTGAAACCCGGTTTAGCCATTATTTTTGCTCCTTACTGAGAAAAGTCCAAGCAAGCCCAAGAAGTTAACTTCGAGAGTCGGCGATGCGCAAAATATCTCAAGCCATGAAGGAAGGACAAAGACAATCCTCAACTCCTCGGGAGGTTGTCCAAGTCAAAAAAAAAAAAAAAAAAAGAGCTCAAGCAAAAGAAGCTTCAAAAAAAAAAAAGAAGGACTGTCGATCCTCACAATTCAGTAAAAGTCCCCAACTCCTCAAGAAACTCCCCAATGATAAAAAAAAGGAGCCTGAATTCTCGAAGATTCGCAAAAGTTCTCGATAGCTTGGACTCCCTCTCACCATTTCCTTAACCAATCCCAAGCCATCCTCTCGTTTTTAGAGGATATCCCCGTTACCATTATCCTCGCCTTTGGTCAAAATCAAAATCTGACCTCTCATTCTTAGAGGCAATCAATCTTCCCCGCCGTAGATTTCCCAAACACATCCCTAAAAGCCAACCTCTTATCTTTAGAGGTTCGATCGGCAAGAATGCCCAAAGACCTCTCATCTTAAGAGGTCACAACTTTCCAAATCACCCGATGGCCGATCGGGCCCTGAAACCCGCCTACAGCCTTACTCGGGATAGTAATTTCATTCCAGTATCTTCAGGAGCTAAATCAAATTAATGCTTCATTGCTTGCTTAAATTGGAGTCAAATCCATCTCGGCTCAAAGGATCAAAGATTGTGCAAATTCAAGTCTGATTCATTCGACATTTCATGTGAGCATATTTTATTTCTCCTCCACAAACACTTGCCGTGGATGTCCCACTGGGGCTTCGCATCCGTGTCTTTCATGGACACTCTAAGGGGATATGTTATTCGTATCTCAAATCCTCAAATTCCCAAAAGAACCTCAGAATCTTGAATTTTCACACTCATTCTCTCTTCATTCGGGATAAGCCCGAACTACGGCGACCTGAGCTCTTCATAATGAAGGGAACGTAGGCAACCAGAAATGGTCCGGTCGAAATCACAAACAAATTCCAAAAAAAATCCGTTCTCATCAAGGATTGTCCCTATACACTTTCCGCCCTTCCGAGCTTGATTCTCGATATCAGTTGGTTTTCTCCTTGTGATTAATCAAAATATTTGTTCATATCAGATTTAGGGGTTGAATAACCCGAACATTAACAAAGGGTTTTAAGTAGCCTTGTGATCATCACGAATAAAACAACTTTTCAAGTGTCTCGACAAGTCTTCTCTCTCTCCATCATAAGGAAATAGAGCCAAACACTGTCTTTCTGTCAGCAGGGGCTTCCACACACTTTTCCACACCTTGTGATGCTTATACTCTCTCAAAAGAGTCAAACCAAAAGCGAGAGTGTCATACACAAATTCGGGAGAAATTCCCACCTTTCAAAAGATATGCCCCTGCACGTAAACATTTCTGAGTCTGGTCCAGTAACTGGTTGACTAAGGTCTGAAAAGATGGGTGCCTCCTTTGTAAGACTACTCTGAATTTCTTCACGCTGGGGCTTGCTAAGCGGTTCTCCTGTTCTCTCCCGTACGCCTCTTCAAGCTGGGGCTTCTATAGTCATCTTTGGGTCCACATTGGGTTTTTCACTACGAGATAGATTCGATCTTTGTCAGATTATTTTCAGGATTGCTTTGCATTACCAATCAGATTGGGACTTTGCCAAGTCGCTTCTTCAAGTCGCTTCTTCAAAAATCTGGACTTTGCCTACTCAGTTCTTCAGACCGAGGCTTTGCCAAAGAAGGGATCTTTCCTCGCTTTAATAGGATCCGGGGGCTTTGTCAAGATGGTCTTTTGGACCCGAATTCTATCAAGTCGCAAGAAAGAATTTCAGCTTCAGAACTTGTTACACAGCAGCTTCCCGTAGCATTGGAATTCAAGATCAAGGTTTCTCCCGGCATTAGCAATTCCATCAAATCATTCTCCGGACAAGGTTTCGGCCAAAGTCACAGCTCACCCAAATGAAAGAAGCTTCACTCGCATCAACGTGCCCTAGAGCCTCGTCGCAAGACGCCTTCAAATGACCAAGAACGAGAGGGAAAATTTCAATCAAGACCCGGGATCCGAATCCAATCTCATCAAAATTGAGGTCCATGTGATACTGTTAACAAAATCTCATCAACAACCGCTGTTTAAACCGCGATCGAGGGCTCTCACCCCCCCCCACTTGCTCAAAATCTGTTCCAAGTCTCCAGACACATACATCCCCTCTCATCACCATGCATCCCCACAAAAATCTCCCCAGGGCTCATGTAGCATGCACAAAACTTGAATCAATAGGAACAATCCTAAGTGATTGAAGATCATAAATTCCCTGCCAAAAGCTTAGGCTAAGTGCATCTTCGAAAGCAAGTAAATGCATCATCTCGCACACATATGCAGTGATACTCTCACAATCATTTTTGGCTCTATGCATGCATCTGTCATCATGAATGTCATATATGCATCTTCCTCTTCACTAACAAATGCAGGAGTTCAAACGTGAAATCAAATCCCCCTTTTCGGCAAGGATGATCTTCACCAAAGACGACCTCCAATGTCCACAAATGGATGAAGACACCCTCCAGCATCTACAGTTTGGCAAAGACAAGCTCCGGCGTCTGCAACTTGCTAAAGACGACCTCCAATGTCCACAAATGGATGAAGACCACCTCCAGTGTCTACCGTTCGGTCAGAGACGCCAAGTTCTCAAAATACAAATCGGTCAGAGACGCAAAGTTCTCAAATACAAATCGGTCAGAGACGCCAAGTTCTCAAATACAAATCGGTCAGAGACGCCAAGTTCTCAAATACAATTCGGTCAGGGACGCCAAGTTCTCAAAATAAAAATCGGTCAGAGACGCCAAGTTCTCAAATACAGTTCGGTCAGAGACGCCAAGTTCTCAAATACAGTTCGGTCAGAGATGCCAAGTTCTCAAAATGCAAATCGGTCAGGGACGCCAAGTTCTCAAATACAAATCGGTCAGGGACGCCAAGTTCTCAAAATGCAAATCGGTCTGAGATGCCTAGTTCTCAAAATGCAAATCGGTCTGAGATGCCTAGTTCTCAAATGCAAATCGGTCAGAGACACCAAGTTCTCAAAAGCAAGAAGTCCCAATGTGAAGACAAGTTCAACAACTTCTACAAGGTTAACGATCACCAGCAAGATGCAGACTCAACCAAACTCCTCCTTCAGGTCAAAATGCCTCCAAAGACAGCAAATCGTCAGCAAAAACCGTCCCACAAACGGCAACCCAACAACTCTTCATCAACATGGTAGTAGCCTCGGTCCTTCCTGATTTACGGGTAAGCACAAAGATAGGTATGAAAGCATATCTTAGTCAACTACTTTTCTAAAAGAACATTATCATCAAATCTTAGGGTGACTTCCCAAAAATAGTCAAACCTTAGGGCGACTTTCCAAAAATAGTCAAATCTTAGGGCGACTTCCCAAAAATAGTCAAACCTTAGGGCGACTTCCCAAAAATAGTCAAATCATAGGGCGACTTCCCAAAATAGTCAAATCTTGGGCGACTCCCCAAAAATAGTCAAACCATGTGGCGACTTCCCAAAATAGTCGGATCTTAGGCGACTTCCCAAAAATAGTCGATCATAGGGCGACTTCCCAAAAATAGTCAAATCTTAGGGCGACTTCCCAAAAATAGTCAAATCTTAGGGCGACTTCCCAAAAATAGTCAGATCATAGGGCGACTTCCCAAAAATAGTCAGATCATAGGGCGACTTCCCAAAAATAGTCAAATCTTAGGGAGACTTCCCTAAAATAGTCAAGTCTTAGGGCGACTTCCCAAAAATAGTCAAACCATAGGGCGACTTCCCATAAGTAGTCAAACCATAGGGTGACTTCCCAAAAATAGTCAGATCATAGGGTGACTTCCCAAAAATAGTCAGATCTTAGGTTGACATCCTAAAATAGTCATTCCGAGGTCAAAGACCCGAACTACGGCCGGCTTGATTCCTCTTAAGGATACGTAGGTAGCCTATTAAATAGGTTCAGCCACTCGATCACTTGATCATCCTGCCAAATATGGAGCCTTACTCTTATCGACGACCCCGCTTCCTTCGAAAGCGCCGTCGCCGAGGGGCTACTGTAAGTGCTCCAATTTGAGCTTGTAAGTATTTTCGTTAGAAAATTAACGAAAGTTATAACATTCTTAACAATTTCTAACATTCCTAACATTTCTAACCAAGTAAGGGTAGATTAGGGATTGCCAAAAAAAGATAAACCAAGGAAAGGAATCAAAAAAGCAAAAGAAATTGGAAAAATCCGAATTGGGCAAGTTGAAAAACACAAACTGCTGGAATTTTTGAATTTTATTCTTCCTGTCCAAAGCCTGAAGCTGTAATTAATGAACAGTGCACGCTAACAATCCCATCCGCGCGAACATGATTGCAATTTTCAGAGGCCTATAAATTGGACCCTCCTCTCTCAGTTTACAAAAACACAAATCACTCACATCAACAGCACACTGGCGAAAAATAGAGAGAAAACAGTGGGAATTCACTTGAATTGCCACCATTTTCTCTCCAATCTTTCCCAAATCTCACTCACTCACTCACAAACACTTCAAAACACTCTCATACATACTCTCATACATACACCAATCCAAGCTCAAATCACCCCTTAGGAGGAGGATTAGAGAGAAAACATAGAGGACTTCATTGTTATCTACTTGTTTTCTCTTTAACCAACTCAAATCATCAACCCTAAACACTTTCAAGCCCTAAACACATTCAAGCCTTTGAATCCATTCAAACACAAAACACAAGGAAGATAGGTATAACCTCCCTCTCCTTACCCTAAAATTCATCCATGCATGCATTTTCAAACTCCAAAAGGTAGTTTGTTCATCTTCTTGTCTTAGATCCAAGAAGATCACCATTGAAGTTCATCTCCATGGATGATCTTCTACAAGGATCAACATTATTTTCAAAGTGTTCTTATTTTTTTTTCCAAAGAAAACACATTTTCAAAACCCTAAAAATCATTTTCATACATCAAATCTCTTTTTCAAAGGATAAAATTCCCCTTCCCAAGCAAATGAAGTGCTTAGTCCTAATGTACCCCAAGGATGGTTTGATATAGTTGATTCACCACTAAAATGTCAAGTGATCACTAATCAAAACCTAGGGAAATGGGGACAAGCATGGATGCAAAACCCCCTTTAAAATCATATTTTCCTTCTTGAGAAGTTGCTGTCCAGTAACAATTTTCTAAGACCTCAGTCCATGGTCTAATTTTTTGGACACAGATAAACTTGGAATTTGGTGTTGACTACAAAACACTTTTTGTATCCAACATCTAGATCTTTACAGAAATATTTTTACTTTATTTTTTACGTGAGGAAAACTCCCTTTTTCAAATTTTCCTTTAAAGGTCAGTTCATCAGTCTCTGGAAATCCAGATTTCAGATCTGAGATTTCCAGAAGGTTTTGGTCCACCAAATAATCTCCAAAATGGAGAGTTCTTTCACAGAAACCTTATTTAAGGTATTTTGAACATTTTTCATTCTAGGACTTTTCCCAGATTCTGGAATTTTAAAGCCCTAAAGTCCATTTCAAAATCAAGTGTCCACTGCCTTTTTCTTTCTGGCAGAAGTGACTTTCAACTTCAAAAAATCTTTTGAGTATCAAAACTCAACCCAAAAATCACACCAAAAATCATGGGATCAGTTTAAAGCCTTATAAAGAGTTCCCAATTTTTGGTTTCCTCATTTTCAACTTATTTTGGCCAAAGTAACACACACACACACACAAATGATTTTTAAGCTTGGAAGACTCGTTTCACGAGCCATTCCGGGTGCACACTAACGTCCTTCCCGGCGTGTAACGTGACCTCCGAACCCAAATTTCTAATCTCGGGCATTTTTCAAAGTTTTGGCCCTTAAAACAAAAATGGCGTGGCGACTCCGTTTGATTTCCAAAAAAAATCGGGTACATCACAACTAGTTTTATTTTAAAGTTGTTGGAATATTTTTTTTTAAAAGGACAGGTGGCCCTCACACAAAGAAATTCAAATTCGCTGTTAGATTAAGAGCTTAGCATTAGAATTGTTGAAACTTAAAAAATTGGATGAAAATGGTTGTCATTGAAATAAATTTAAGGTTTTGGGGTTATTATAATAATGTGGCGAAACGTCAAGGGCGTAAACGAAAATAAAACCTTTCTGTTGCCTGCCTTCGTTAAAGGTAGGGTGTGCAAACCCGTCCATCGGCCCGTAAAGCCCTTCAAGGCTCGCAAAAACCCGGCCCTCAAGGCCCGCGCCCGCAATGTTCTCAATCCTGCTGGGCTTGACAGCTTGAAGGTCCTCAGGTTCGGGCTGAGATCGGGTTCTTATTGTTCTACAATCCGTTAAGGCCCGATCCGGACCGTCTCTTTCATGTTCCAATAGTATGGAATAGTGCTGCATATACTCCCTCCGTCCAAGTTATTACTTCACACTCACTGTTCACACAGTTTTTAAGGAAAAGTATTTATTAATTGAAAAGTACAAAAGCTGAGAACCATTAACAAAAGATTAACAATTTCTTAAAAACTCAAATTTCCTAATGTTTCCCTCCAAAACAGTTTGTACAATAATAATAATAATACTAATGAAGGTCACAGGAAACACCAAATTTTTCCCTCCTAATCTACTGAGAACATTTTTGAGTTTCCCTCCTAATCTACTTACAATAACCTAGTATAAATAGCATCACTGTTTACCAAAAGCAGTAAGAACACAACTGTTTACACTTTACATCCACAACCAAGAACATAACTGAGCTGTACTTCTACAAATTCACCTTCCAAAATGCAAAAACATGACTAGTCTGAAGAGAAGAACAAAGTTAGTGCAATTCCCGTTATTCCACGCAAAAGAGGGAGAACTTCCGAGAGGCTTGGCTCAAGAAGCTGCTACGAGTTTTGGAGTTTCAAAGAGGACGGTTTGGAGTACCGGGGCTATTGCGTCGAAACAGCTTGCGCTTGGCCTTCCTGTCTTCATTGCTTCAAAAAAAAAAAAAATACAAGAGGTAAAAGAGTCAAATTAGATGTTAGTAAAATGAAGTCCATTCCTTTTTCAAATAGGACTACTATTAGGGGTCTAGCATGTGGATTGGGAGTTAGCAAAAGCACTGTATGCCTTTGGAAAAAAAGAGGTGTGATCAGGGCCCATACAAATGCCATAAAGCCATCTTTAAACCTTTCAAATGAAATAAACAGGCTCGTGTTTTGTGTTGATCGCTAACCTTTGACAAAGAATCAAAAACAACAAAGTTTAAACCCATGACATGTGTAGTGCATGTTGATGAAAAATGGTTCTAAATGACAGATTGCAAAATGAGGTACTACATGTGTCCTGGGGAACAAACACCACATAGAACATGCCAAAGTAAAAGATTTATTCCCAAAGTTATGTTCATTTGTGCTGTAACTAGGCCAAAGTATTCAGTCGAAGGAGAAATAGAATTTGATGGAAAGATTGGGTTATGGCCATTTATCAAAACTGAACCAGCAAAAAGAAATAGTCGAAACAGGCCTAGAGGAACACCCGTAACAAAAGCACTTGATGGAGTCAATAGACAGGTTACCAAAGACATGATGATCAACCACGTAAGTTTGTACAAAAATTGCTCAGATTTTTGAATTTCATTCAGTTTTTATACGCATTTTAATGCACAATTTGGCATTTAATGATTGCAGATTATCCCAACAATCAAAGCAAAGTGGCCACAAAATGCAAGCAAAGAAATACTCATTCAATGGGACAATGCTCCCCCACATTTGCACATCGATGATGATGAATTCAAAGCAGCAGCCACAAGTGATGGTTTCAACATACGTTTGGTATTCCAACCTCCAAATTCCCCCAATACAAATATAAATGACCTAGGTTGGTTTAGGTCCATTGACTCACTCGAGAATCCGCCTCGCAAGCAAAAACAGTTGATCAGTTAATAGAAGCAGTTCAAAATTCCTTTGCAAGCCTCTCACATAGCACATTGAATAAGGTTTTCATAAGCTTGCAGAGTTGTTTGATCGAGATAATGAAGGTGAAGGGAAAAAATAACTATGCTCAACCACATGATGGGAAGGATGCATTGGAAAGAATGGGAATGCTTCCTGTTGACCAAGAAGTAGAACCACAACTAGTGATGGATAGCATTTGGCATTTAATGGAACATGGGCATGCAAGTGGACTTGAAGGTATGATGGCAGAATTATTATGCGACCTATGAAATTGAATTTGTGGCAGACATCTTTTGTAAGCCTTAAAAATGGCAACCCTTTTGTAGGCCTTTTTGTAAGCCTTTGAAATGGCAACACTTTTGTAGGCCTTTTTGTAAGCCTTTGAAAGGGCAATATACTCTCAATATCATCATGGAGTCAAAGCAAAGCAGCAGTCGAAACAGGGCCCATACAAATGCCATAACTCTCAATATCATCATAGAGTTAAAGGGCATTACACTCTCTCAGAACCAGTTCATCATAGAGAGTCTCTCAGAAATTAATCATCATAGAGAACATTCAATTTCATAGTATTAATCACAAACTACCAATCTCACCAATTCAAGGTTCCAAAGTAATCACAGAGAATCAAAAACAGAGCATATAATCATCATTTCACACATACCATACACATAGCATTACTAACTCCCAAACACACAAAAAACCAGTTCATCATAGAAATAAGAAGGAAAGAAACGACCTTCCGTATCGACGAGTATCGTCATCACGAGGGCTTTCCGCGTATCCGGAATAACCTTGTTGATCTTGTAATATTTTACCCAAAGAAAAGGGACTTTTGAGTTCCAATTAATTCGTTCCTCGTACTCCTTTTCCCAAGCTTTGTATTCCTCGTCTGAAAGCTTGTAATCCGCGTCTGGTTAGTTTTCGCACCAATTCCTTCGAAACATGTTCCCACGACGACGGTGTCGGCCAAAGACGGAGAGGCGGAAAACAACGGGAATGATTCGACAAAGAGAGATTCATCAACGTCGGAAAAGGCACCATGGACGACTGAATCAGGCCGGTGATTACAATCAGGGACCTCCGATTGCCATGGATCTATCAATTTTTTGGGGGAAGAGGTCAGATCCATAGAGATAGATCTAGGGTTTTGAAGAGAGTTGGAAAGAATGGAGGAAGGTGCGAGAAAATGAAGAGAGAGAGAGAGAAAACCCAATTTTGATCGTGGTTTGGCGTTTGGGTTGGTGGGTAATTAATTCCAAAGTGGGTGTGGAATTAACTGAATGGTATAAAAACTGATAATTTAATTTAATTAGGAGTAATAATAGTAAATTAGGATTTGTAATTAGGAGGTTAGTGGGGTTTTTAGTGGGGTAGGGTTAATTTTTTAATATTAAAAACTTTCTATTTTGGGTAAGAAACAAAGTGTGAAATATGTAATTGGACGCCCAAAATAGAAAGTGTGAAGTATGTAACTGGACAGAGAGAGTATATACAACTGCAAATGCAGAAAACATAGTTTTGTCATTTGACTTTGGCTCTCTGGCCAAGTAGTTAATGCTCAATTTACAGAGCTTTTGTAGTAAATATTGGTGCTAGAGCGGTAGAGCAACTCTATTTTCAGGTAAAGATCATCTTCAGCAATGAGTTCTACCATCCAAACATTTGGATGTCTTCTTGAATCTGAAGTGATCGTGAAATATGGGCCGGGTTTAAACAGTTCAAAGGGTTCAATGGGCATAGTAGGCCAATTAACTTAGAATGGGCCATGGAAATCAAATAAGGTATAAAGTAATAACAGTAAGTAATATTCCGCCTTAAATATGGCGAGATAGCATAGCACGTGGCATAAATGCAATATGTGGCGGGAATAAATATGTAGGCGGGAAGTACCTATGGCGAGAAGATTACATAGCACCCCCTACCCTTTTTCATATGATTTTCGGGTAGTCAAGGCGTAATTAAGAATGAGAAGCCAAATATGTCTTGTCGCCTTAGAGAGTTTGTCGCCAGGCGACAAACCTAACTCGTACACAACGAGTAATTTGGATGGTGACACGTGGTATCCACCCCCATAATGTACAACAGTGCAACATGATGGGATTGGTAGTACTATTTACTAACTCTGAGGGTAGTTGACTGACAAAGCTTGGGTGATTGACACGTGTCCTTGCAGGTATGTCCTATGATTATGAAGTGATATAAATATGTGAAGTTCAGTATTATTAAGTAAGTCCTATTCTCTCTCTAAAGAACTTTCTCTCCTCTCCATTATTTTCTTTCTCTACAATATTTACTTGATCTAAGAACCTTACTGATTCTCACGCCGGAGGGGTTTCACCGGAGTCACCCCCGGTTTAGTTCACTGTGACTTGCGTGTGTGTAGGTCTCAAGGTGAGTCATCCCAAGAAGAACAGTCGGAGTATCCATTGGAATAGCTGAAGATTCAGCTCCTGATCAACCCCATTTTCTATGGCAGCATCAGTTGGTTCCGTTGCCGGGACCTGAGCGTTCTTCTTTGGGTGGCTAGGTGAAGTTTGGGAGGATGTTGGTGGCGGCCGGAGGTGAGAAAGAAGGTGGAGTACTGTTGTTGTTCTGTCGGTGGAGCCCAGAAGATTCTAACTGTCAGTTTTGATCAAAGGAGTAAAGGCTAGTTGACTAGAGAACCAAGGAGGATTCTCAGATGGTACTTGTCAGAGGAAGTCATAAAGTTGTCCTTGGCTATAAAGGTTGTAAGTTCATTAATACATGTATTAAAGGCGTTTTGTATTCAGAAAGTGACTTGTAAAGTTGTCAGAATAGTTGGTTTATTGTGAAAAGGTGTGATTTGGCTTGAAGTGTTTGTAAAAGTATACATTTATTTGGAAGCAAGTTATGGTGGTTGGACAAGAAAAAGCTACCCCCTCTGGGGCGGCTCAGAACTTAACATTGGCAACTCCAAATGCCAAGGATGCTCGTGCGGGAGCTGGAGCGGGATCTGAAAGAGAGGTGGAGGTTCATACGTCTGAGACCAACACCAGCGTTAGGCGGGCTAGGGAGCAGGAGGAAAGGGTGAGAATGGAGAGAGCCAAGGCAGTGAATGAAGGGCAAGTTCCTGCAAAATCAAGAAATGCTGAAGTAAGAGAAAGGATTGAAAAGCTGAGGGCGGATAATGAGGCGTGGATGCACGTTCTTGCCAATAATCAATAATTAAAGGAGCTACATGTGGAGCCTTCCCACGTTCCTGAGGAGTTATTGAATGTGCAAGTGGGAAGGTCCCATATCGGCGGGCAAAATCGAGAGGTTAGCGCTAGCGTGGCTAATAGACCAAGACAGGATGTAGATACGCCGCTGCCCAGGAGATTAGCGGAAAATCGAAGGCGGGATGATGGCTTGGGAGCGAGAAAGAAGAGGAGAAAGAAAATATACCATAAGTCAGGCAACTCCAAAGAAGAATCTTATTACTTTGAATATGACAGTAATGAATCTAGTGGCTCCACGCACGACGAAGGACGTGACAAGGAAAGGACCCAGATATCGCGACATCATGATGCTAGGCGACATCGTGAGAGGTCATCACGGGATAGGGAGCGACGGCGACAAGAGAGGAAAGATAAAGAGTATGAGAAGGAAAGGGGGCGGAGAGCTGCAGAGGCGGCAAGGGCGGCAGAAGCCGAGAAGCTCGCGAAGCCATAAAAGCCGCAGATTGGCCAAGGCTAGTGAGGCAGAGAAGGCTAAGAAGGAAGAGGAACAAAAGTTGAGAAATGAGATGGCTGAGATGGCGAAGAAAATTAAGGATTTAGAGGCGGGAATAAAGAAAGTGGAAGGAAAAAAGCCTTTTCTAGCTCCGTTCACTCAGAATATCAAAGGTGTCGCCCCAGACCCCAGCTTTCGCATGCCAACGTTATCAAGTTATTCAGGAAAGTCTAGAGCAGTAACTCATGTTGGAGGATTTGAGGCAACCATGTCATTGCTGACCGAGAATGAAGCCGTTTTATGTCGAGCTTTGGTGAGCACTCCGCGGATCACGCGTTAGATTGGTTCTTAGCACACTCAAGATTCTATAACGGGGTATCAAGATTTCAGGAGAAATTCTTGGCAAGATTTAGTGCATCAGATCACAACCAGGTTCAAAAACGGAGTTATGCGGTCTTAAGCAAAAGGATGGAGAGGGATTGCTACTTTCACGTACATGTGTTCACGGGAATAGCAAATCAAGTCCCCGACATCGCTCAAGGCGAGATAATTATGTTATATAACACCCGCTTGCAGCCTGTGTCACTTCAAGCAGAGTTAGGAATGAGGTTGCCAAAGACTACAGGGAATTGTATGAAAGGGTCAGAGGATTTTGTAGTGGAGCAAGAGTTAAGACTAAGGGGACTCCAGTGGCAAATCAGGCTGTCAAGAAAGTTGCAAGCGAAAGGGTGGACGTAGTGCGAGATGATAGGAGAGGATTTAGCGGCAATAGAGGGGCAAGTCAAGCGGGAGGAAGCAGAGGCCATGGAGATGGGCGTACGGGGGGTCAGAGAGAGTTCAAGCCAAAGATAGAAATTAAGTATAGCCGGTTGAACACTCCAATCAGCGAGATTCTGAAGAAAGTAAATTTGCCCGAACCTTTTCCTATTACACCAGGAACTGGTCCGGCTAGAGATCAGAATATTTATTGTGAGTTTCACAAGGATAAAGGACACAAGACTGATGATTGTTATAATTTAAGGAGATTGATTCAGGGGAAGATCGACAAAGGTTTCTTGCAGGAGTATTTGGAGGAGAATGTTGGGCGGAATGATCAACGTAGGCCTGAGAGAAATTTGGTGGATGTCATTCACGACCCATTACCCAGTGTATCTCAGTTGAATACCCAAATCATGACTTTGACGCATACGTTTGATGTTCCTCGCTTCCCGCCGCCCAAGATAGGGTGATCAGTTTTTCCAGGCGAGAATTGGCTGTTACCAAGAGCCATGGGAGTCAGCCAATTATCATCACTATGTATCCAGGCAATAATATTGTGCAGTGAGTCATGGTGGACTCTGGGGCGAGTAGGAATGTGCTCTATTATGATGCTTTTAAAAGGATGAATTATACAGAGGCAAATTTGGTGCCTCATAAGGGATATCTTGAGGGTTTCACTAATCACTCTGTTAAGGTTAAAGGCACGATTATGTTGGATGTTAAAATTGGTGAAGGAAAGTTGGCGAGGTGCGAGAATATCGAATTCATGGTAGTTGACATTGTGTCTCCTTATAATGCTATAGTGGGGATCCCATTCATGTTGAGCTTTGAAATGGTTCTCAATTCCCACCGTAGGGTGAAGTATCCCACCACCAATGGGATAGGTTGCTTGAAGAGTGAGGCGGTCACTGTGGTAAGAAAGCAAAGGGAGATGATGAAAGCTAAGGCAGAGAGTACAATTTCGATGACTTCCAAAGTAGAATCTAGTCAGTTGAAGATAAATATGGTTAAGATTGTAGAGGTGGAGAATGGCGAACCAGATTGGGTCATAACGGAGAGTATGAGAAATGGAACTGCTATGGTGGCCGAAGCGACAAACCAAGTTTCAGGGCAGGCGATAAGGGTGTTCAGAAGAAGGCGGGAAGTTTGTATGGTGGATGAACAAGATTCTGATTCTGAGGTTAGGCGAGAAAGAATGAAGGAGGTTGCAGTTTGGCGAGATGTAAAATCCGGCATGGTGGAGCAAAGCGATGATGATGAAGAGGATATTTGGGCAATGGAAATGGTGAAAGCCACGCCCAGTTTAAGTTATGTCAGGGTAGTAAGGCTAGTTAGTATGGAGGAGCCAAGGATTGAAGAGGTGGTTGATGGAAATGTTAAAGTACTCATAGATGAATCTGATAATGATTATGAAACCATTGAAGTAGAGGACGCTCGGGGCGGCCTCACGGTAATGTATTTGCTGATCCTAAAAGGCCAGTTCCCGTTGGTGTGAGAAAGAGGAAAAGAATAGAGGTGGAAACGTTGCAGGTGCGGGATGAGCCAGATATCAAGGCAGGAGAAGAGTTGGAGGAGGTAGAAATCAATTGTTATTTTCCCGAGCAGAAGGTGAAGATTGGCAAGCAACTGTCGCGGGATGAGCGAGAAGCTTTGGTTGATTTTTTGATGGAAAATTTGGATGTATTTGCTTGGAGACCGGAAGACATGAAGGGTATTGACGAGAGTGTGGCTCTGCATTGTTTGAATGCTGGTCCTAAGGTGGATCCATTTAAGCAAAGGGTAAGGCATTTGTCGCCGGAGAAAGAGATGGCCGTGCTGGAGGAAGTGGAAAAGCTATTGAAGGCAGGAATAATTGAGAAAATTCAATATCCAGTTTGGTTGGCTTGTCCCGTGATGGTTTTGAAGTCAAACAAGAAGTGGAGAATGTGCATTGATTTTACTGATTTGAATACAACATGCCCCAAGGATTGCTATCCTTTACCCAAGATTGATAAGTTGGTGGATTCCATTGCAGGTCACAGAGTGTTTAGTTTTATTGATGCTTATTCAGGATATCATCAAATCAAAATGGCGGAGAAAGATAAGGCGAAAACAGCATTTAGGACCCCAAAGGGAAATTTTTGTTATAGGATGATGCCATTCGGCTTGAAGAATGCGGGGGCGACGTATCAAAGGATGGTGAACGAGGTGTTCAAGTCTCAAATTGGGCGAAATATAGAAGCATACATTGATGACATGGTGATTAAGACCAGGGAAAGCAATCATTTGTTGGATCTCGCTGAAACTTTCGAGAGTTTAAGAAGGAATTCAATGAAGCTGAATCCTAGTAAATGCACGTTTGGAGTTCTGGCGGGGAAAATTTTGGGATTCTGGTAAATAGGCGCGGGATTGAGGCCAACCCAGAAAAAATTCAGGCGTTATTAGACATGTCGCCACCAAAATCTATCTGCGAGATTCAGCGTCTGAATGGGAGGATAATTGCCCTGGGGAGGTTTATTTCGAAGTCGGCGGAGAGATGTTTACCTTTCTTCAAGGTTTTAAAAGGTGGGAAGAAATTTGAGTGGAGTGAGGAGTGCGGGGCCGCTTTTGAAGAGATGAAATCCTACTTGGGGAAGCCGCCATTGTTGAGTAGCCCCGTGGAGGGGGAAGAATTGTTTGTTTATTTGGCAGCCTCTGATTACGCAGTTGCCGCAGTGTTGGTAAGGGAAGATGGGGGAATTCAAAGGCCCGTATATTACGTTTCTAAGGCGTTGAGCGAGGTTGGGTCGAGATATTTTAATGTGGAAAAGTTAGCATATGCATTGGTGGTGGCGGCGAGAAAGCTAAGGGCATATTTTGTCGCTCATACAATTGTTGTTTTAACTGACGCTCCTTTGAGGAAGATTTTACAGCAGCCAGATTCTGCGGGAAGACTTTTGAAGTGGTCGATTGAGTTGACAGAATTCGACATCAGATATGAATCCCGCCGAGCTATTAAGGCTCAAGCGTTGGCAGACTTTATAGTTGAAACCTCGTTTACGAAGTCTCAGGCCGAAGTAATTGAGGAGCGCGAGAAGAAGAAGGTGGCAAAGCGGGATGAACCAAGTTTGATTGAAGAAAAGAGGAGGCCGGAGGATTGTTGGGTCCTACATATAGATGGTTCATCAGCAAAAGACAGAGGAGGAGCGGGAATGGTTTTGATATCACCAGATGCGGGATGTGAGTATAAGAAGGCATTTCGGTTCAAGTTCCCAGTATCTAACAATCAGGCGGAGTACGAGGCATTGGTGTCGGGAATTGAATTTGCGCGGGATACTGGAGTAAAGAGGATTGTGATTCATTCTGACTCTCAGTTGATTGTTAAGCAAGTGAAAGGCGAATATGGCACGGTGAATTCTTTTTTGATAAGATATTGTAATTTGGTGAGAAGCATCTTGAGTCATTTTGAGTTTTGGGAGTTGGTACAAATTGGGAGAGAAGAGAATTCCAAGGCGGATGCCTTGAGTAGGTCTGCGGGAAGCGAAGACAATGAAGCAGCTATTGATCCCCTGGTGGAATATGTCGACATGCCGGCAATTGATAGGCCCATGGTCATGGAGATCGGGGAAGCGGAAGCGAGCTGGGTTACTGACATGAAAGATTTTTTAGAGAAGGGTGAATTGCCGCTTGATGAAGAAAGGGCTAAGATAGTAAAGGTGACTTCTCCGCGATTTACTGTGCAGGATGGAATTCTATATAGAAGATCTTTTTCAAAGCCATTGATGAGGTGCATAGAGCCAGGAATGGTGGCTAAGGTTTTGTTTGAAATCCATGAAGGTGTTTGTGGTGGTCATCCAGGGGCGAGATCCTTGGCGGAGAAAGTGTTGTTCCATGGCTATTATTGGCCGAGCTTGAGGAAGGATGCTGAAGAGTATGTGCGGAAATGCGAGAAATGCCAAAGGTTTGGGAATATACCGCGGCAACCCGCCACTGAGCAAACGCCTATTGTCGCAACATGGCCTTTTGATATGTGGGGCATAGATTTGATTGGGCCATTCCCAAAGTCCAAGGGAGGATGCCAGCATGTAGTCGTTGCCGTTGATTATTTTACGAAGTGGATAGAGGCAAAGGCTCTGGCGACAATAAGCAAAGATAATGTGATCAAGTTCGTTCAAGAAAATATTTGGTGCAGATATGGGTTACCCAGGGCCATTGTCTCTGATCATGGGACACAATTTGGTAAGAAATTTGCAGCGGAATGCCAGAGGATGAATGTTAAGCATTGGATGTCGGCGGTGTACAGGCCGCAGTGCAATGGTCAGGCGGAGGCGGCAAACAAGCAAATTATTGTCGCTTTACGTAAGAATTTGGAAGGAAGAGGCGGCGCATGGTTAGAAGAGTTGTCAACTGCACTATGGTATGTGAGGACCACAATAAAGAGCTCAACTGGGGAAACAGCGTTCGCTTTGACTTATGGATCTGAAGCCATGGCACCGGCCGAGATGGCCTTGCCGACATACCGGGTGACTTATTATGATGAGGCGAGAAATGGTCAGAGGCGGTGTAACGACCTTGATTTGGTTGATGAAAGGAGGCTGCAAGCGAGAATGAGGATGGTAAATTACAAGCAGAAGATGAAGGCCCAGCATGATAGGCGGGTTAACAAGAGGTCTTTCAATGTAGGTGATTGGGTACTAAGGAGTGCAGAAGCCACGGGACCCAAACCAGGCTTTACCAAGTTGAATGAAAAGTGGGAAGGGCCATTTCAGGTGTCTCAAGTTATTCGAGAAGGGACTTATCAGCTGAGAAAGCAGGATGGTGAAGAATTGAAGAATGCCTGGAGTGTTGATCATTTAAAGCGTTTTTATCAATGAAGTTGTAGCAATCTTTTGTAGTTGCATCTTTTAATTTTTGCTCTAGATAACAAAAGCTACGTAACTTTCTTCTGAGGTCATGTGTTTTTGTTTACATCACATTGACGGGAAAGTTGTGTAGAATTTGCCAATCTAGCATGATGTAACTTATGTACATGATGGAAGGAGGCAGGAATTATTCAACTACATACTGTTTTGAGAATATCATTTTTATTGAAACTTGACAAGTTTTCTGTTTTATGAAACAGTTATTGGAACGGTGAGATTAGAAAGGTGAAGGTAGTCAAGGAAGCCACTGTCATAAGAGATAAAGAAATTTGACGAAGGAGGGCGACAACGGAGGCACCACGAGAAAGGGGAGAAGCAATCGTCGCCAACACCTGATAAAATGGATGCGGCATCTTGGTTAGAGACCAAGTCGCCCAAAAGGGATGTGGTGTCTTGGTTAGAGACCAAGGCACCTAATGGATGCGGCGTCTTGGTTAGAGACCAAGTCGCCCAAAAGGGATGTGGTGTCTTGGTTAGAGACCAAGGCACCTAATGGATGCGGCGTCTTGGTTAGAGACCAAGTCGCCCAAGGGATGTGTGGTGTCTCTTGGTTAGAGACCAAGGCACCTAATGGATGCGGCGTCTTGGTTAGAGACCAAGTCGCCCAAGAGGGATGTGGTGTCTTGGTTAGAGACCAAGGCACCTAATGGATGCGGCGTCGTGGTTAGAGACCAAGTCGCCCAAGAAGGATGTGGTGTCTTGGTTAGAGACCAAGGCACCTAATGGATGCGGCGTCTTGGTTAGAGACCAAGTCGCCCAAAAGGGATGTGGTGTCTTGGTTAGAGACCAAGGCACCTAATGGATGCGGCGTCTTGGTTAGAGACCAAGTCGCCCAAAAGGGATGCGGTGTCTTGGTTAGAGACCAAGGCACCAAATGGATGCGGTGTCTTGGTTAGAGACCAAGGCACCAAAATGGATGCGGCATCTTGGTTAGAAACCAAGTCGCCTAAATTGAGGCGGTGCATTGGTTAGAAACCAAGACACCAAACGGATACGCCGAAAATTGTCGCATCAAATAGTTGGCGAGAATCTACACTTGGGAGTGAGGCTGCCTAAAGACAAGCCTCACTTTTTTGAAGGGAGTAGTATGGGTATAGGGATAAGATGGAGAGATGCAATCTTCGATGAACTATCGAAGCAAAAATCAGAATTAACAGAAGAAAGGCACGCGACGTGAAGAAGTTGTAAGGAATAAAGATAGTTTCAGGAGCAAGTCAAAAGAAGCAAAGCAATAGGAAAAATGTCGCAGCAGATCGACAAGAAAATAATTACGAAGTTAAACTAACAACTGTTCGTGACAAGTAGAAAAGGAAAGCACGATCGAAAGACAGAAAGTAGAAATTGTTTGTTACAAACCAAGAGCAAATTAAAAGTTCAAGGGCAATCCTAAATTACAAAGTTAAGCTCACTGAGCATTATAAGCAGCATTAAGGGTGTCTTTGTTCTTTTGAATCAAATCAAAAAGGGTGGGAACGATGTTGTCGCTGCGGGTTTCAGGAATTGGCCAAGCCGCCTTGCCAAGAACGGCATCTTCTGCTGCTAGTTGGGCTAACTCTTCTTCGCTATAAGGCACAAGGGGATGTCCCTTGCGACTTTTGTCGCTGAAGATAGTTTCAGAACCCCATCTCGCAAGCATGGTTGGGGTAATGGCAGGATTAGCTTCTGCGGCTATAGTCCTTAAGGTATAGGTATGAAGGATTGCGTTATCAAACGCATCCATTTCAGCGGTCTCAGCTTTGCACTTGGCCAATTTTAAATCTTCCCTGAGCCTGGTGACTTGATTTGCTTTGACAAAGTCCTCATCCCTAAGCCGCCTATTCTCGGCTTCGAGCTCTGCGAGTTTAGCAGCATCAACTTTGTTTTTCTCGCTCTTTGCGACAAGTGTGGCCAGCTTCTCTTCTGTTTCTTTGTTCTTCTTCTCCAACTCTTCTAGGAGAGTTTTTCCCGCTTCAAGATCAGCATCTGCCTTAACTTTAAGATCCTTGAGCTCTTGAAGGGAAATATCCTGCCTGGATACCTTCCTCTTGTAAATGTTCCGTTCACGCTCAGCTTCAGTAAGCTCTTCTTCTAACCTGATACACTTGTTGCTCAGGCCCAAAAGGGTACTGCTGGCCTGTGAAAGGTGAAGCGACAATAAAAGGTTTGGATGAAAAATTAATTGTAGGAAATTCAAATGAAAGGAAGAGGAAATAAAGCTGTCTTACCAAAGAAAGTTGGATTCCCGCATGGTAGGCCGAATGAGCAGGATTCTCTCCTTCAACATATGCAACCTGATCAGCATCGCTTGATCGCCTAAGGGCGGTGGAGCCCAGCAAGCAAGAAACCGTATCAAGTCGCTCGCTATCGGCCCCGAGCTTGGGAATAGCATTTGCTTCCCGGCAGAGGGCGACCATGCCTGCTTCATCTTCAGGAATTTTGAATCCCTCCTCTAACCAGCTGGCACGGCGGCGAGGAATAGAGCGGGATGATGAAGGGTTAAGGGGAGAGGAGTTAGGAGCTGCTTCAGAGGGTTGAGCTGAGGGAGGCGGAGTGACGGATCTCACAGGGTTATCTGAAGGGATCCCCTCAGTTTCAACTCCTTGTTGATCAGAGGGAGCATCACCCTCCATTTCATTGTTGGGGTCATCATTTTCTTCTTCTTCTTTTTCTTCTTCTTATTCTTCCTCTTCATCTATTAAGTGGAGCGTCTCAACTTGTTCTCCAGAGGCGGGAACAGAGGCGGCTTGGCGTTGCCGTTTTTTAGGGCGGGAAGAGGTAGCAGGAGCTCTCTTGCGAGATGTTTCCGAGATGACCCTCTCATCTGCACCAGTGGTTGCGATGGGGATAGTAAGGTTAGTAGGCAGGGCCTTGAGGCTGGCATTTCGGCCGCAGAAGACGCTCGTCAGCCGCTCTGACATGCCTTGAGCTAATCGTTTCTGATTCATGTCCATAGTCATGTGAACTGCGGGAAATAAAAATAGGGTCAGCGACAATAAAAAGTTGACAGTATGTAAGGAAAATAGAAAACAAAAGAAACCGTACGTTGAACTTCTCGCATGGCGGGGCACATGTTTTGACCATTCCCACAAACAGTGCAATCTGTGCCAAACTTGTAACCCGTGTGGCGTTCCCAGCCAGGCCAGGATTCAGTAAAGGTCATGGCAACCCGCGGAGGCATTGGCGGGAAGGCAAGGGATAGTCCCACTTGGCTAAGAAGGGAGTGATCGGCAAGTATTTGTTGAATCGAAAATAAGGCGGGAGAAGGGGCAGTGGTACTGGCATCGGAGAGAAGCCGGATCATTGTCGCTTTCAAGCGTTTTTCATCTTCATCTAGGGCCCATTTTTTATCAACCGTAGGGTGGATTCCTTTCAAGTCAGCAGGAAGAGCCCATCCAACGCGGAAATAATGAAGAGTGGATCGTCCTAACCGCTTGTGGACTTTGGAGGGAAGGGGAGTAAGAATTTTAGGGGTCTTGTATTTGAGCGACATTCGCAATTCTTGGGTTTTCCTATCCTTCTGTTGATAACCAGTGAACATATCCATAAGAAGATGAGTTGTGGGTTCTCGCCGGAGGGCGCGACAAATAGTTATGAAGCAGGTCAACACCCTAATGGCATTGGGGTGAAGCTCAGCTATGGCCGCTGAGCTTTATATAGGACCAGTGGAAATGAAGGGGTCCACTGGAATTTTAAGCCCAAATCTAATTGGGCGGGAAAGACTACTATACCATCCTGCCTGTGCCTAATTATGGAAAGGGACATCTCGCCATCGTAAGGAGCTATGTGATAGTTGAGATGGTCAATGTTATATTTGGTATGGAAAGGAGTTATATGTGGATTTTGGGGAGGGTTATTTCCCGCTGCAGTTGAAGTGGATGGGATATTAGTCAAGGACGAATTCCCGCCAGTTGAAGTTGAAACACCAGGAGCTTCAGTGTGAGACATCCCGCCTGAATCAGAAGAAGAGATAACTTGTTTATAATGGTTCCTATCAGCTAAAGATCTCGCAGCGAGAAAGTCAGTGTCGAACCTGTCGAATGTGTGGGGACCATAGAAGTGACAAAGATGTTCACAAAGTTCATGGGAGTGAAAAATGTTTTGGACATGGGGGCTGAAGAATGAAGAAAACATTTGCCTCTAATTTCTACTGCGGCAATTACTGCGAGATCTACTTTATTGATCCTAAGACAGTTCACTAAATCATCCCGCGGGATCCTTGCCCAGATGCCCCTAGTTAAGTAGTAAATACCCCCAGTCCTTTGACACTGACCATATCTAATTCGTCTAAGGCAATTTTTAAACCTAGCCATGGCGATAAACAAAAAACTTAAGGAAAACAAAGAAAACCAAAATCAAAGAGATTACCTGGAAAATATGAAGGATCGTTGATGAAATCAAAGACGGACTGCAAGTTCGCCGGAATGCTCAAGGTCCGGCCAAAGAAGTGATTTTCCAGGATGATTCAGTGGATGAATCGAGGCGAGGAATGAGCGTTTATGGAGGAATTTCAAAGGGGAACAAGGATTTAGTCACTAGAAAGAAGGAAAGGTCAAGGAAGAAAGGTAGTGAGTTCGCCGGAAAACGTACCGAGTTCACCGGAAATTGCCTAGGAAGTTTTTCAGACGAGGAGACGAAAAAAGATAAGGGTAAGGGGGGAGTTATTTATATCAAGGGAATGTGAACAGGTTCGTAGGGGACAGTACAATTAATTGGCCCCCAAAATTTTGAAATTCCCCCCATTAAATGATTTCAAAATTCAAAAAGTCTTTTCATATGTCACATCACACCAACCGTCAGTCAGTGGAAAGACCTAGGAGTGTGCCACGTGTTTCATGGATGATGTCATTGAATAGCGCCTAGCGAGGTGGCTACCCGCGGGCGGGAAGTAATAAGCAATGTAAATTTCTCGCCTGAAACATAAATGATCCAGGTCTTGAAATTGGGGGCTACTGAAGTGATCGTGAAATATGGGCCGGGTTTAAACAGTTCAAAGGGTTCAATGGGCATAGTAGGCCAATTAACTTAGAATGGGCCATGGAAATCAAATAAGGTATAAAGTAATAACGATAAGTAATATTCCGCCTTAAATATGGCGAGATAGCATAGCACGTGGCATAGATGCAATATGTGGCGGGAATAAAAATGTAGGCGGGAAGTACCTATGGCGAGAAGATTACATAGCACCCCCCTACCCTTTTTCATATGATTTTCGGGTAGTCAAGGCGTAATTAAGAATGAGAAGCCAAATATGTCTTGTCGCCTTAGAGAGTTTGTCGCCAGGCGACAAACCTAACTCGTACACAACGAGTAATTTGGATGGTGACACGTGGTATCCACCCCCATAATGTACAACAGTGCAACATGACGGGATTGGTAGTACTTTTTACTAACTCTGAGGGTAGTTGACTGACAAAGCTTGGGTGATTGACACGTGTCCTTGCAGGTATGGCCTATGATTATGAAGTGATATAAATATGTGAAGTTCAGCATTATTAAGTAAGTCCTATTCTCTCTCTAAAGAACTTTCTCTCCTCTCCATTATTTTCTTTCTCTACAATATTTACTTGATCTAAGAACCTTACTGATTCTCACGCCGGAGGGGTTTCACCGGAGTCACCCCTGGTTTAGTTCACTGTGACTTGCGTGTGTGTAGGTCTCAAGGTGAGTCATCCCAAGAAGATCAGCCGGAGTATCCATTGGAATAGCTGAAGATTCAGCTCCTGATCAACCCCATTTTCTATGGCAGCATCAGAATCGAGTGTCATTTTCTAGAGTAGTGTTTATTTTAGTACTCCTTCCGTCTCAAAATGTTTGTCCCATTTAACTTTTTTATTGAATTTTGATCACAAATATATGGCAATTTAATTATGTTCATGAAATTCTAAAAATTTCTATTAATTCACCATTAATAATATTATCAATAACAACTTTTAGAATTTCATGAACATGATTAATCTCTCATAAATTTGTGGTCAAAGTTCAACAAAAAAGTTAAATGAGATAAATATTTTGGGACGGAGGAAGTATTAATTACTCTATCACGAGCTAATACTATCAGCTATCATTAAATTGATGCAAATTATCTTGCACTTTTCCACCTGAAAAATTAAAGAGTACCCTTGTACAGCATTCCACATGACCACATCTTCCAATTACATCTATAGTTGTGTAGGGATGGCCAAATCGGATTGAAATCGGATCGGAATCGGAAAATCGGATCGAAATCGAATTGGAAAAGCCCGAAATCGTCATGAACCGTCACGAAAATTGGAATTGGGGTAACCGAAATCGGTTTGGAGCCGGGCCGGTTAAGGGTCACCAAAATGGTGATCCGGACCGGAAAAAGTCCGGAACCGGAATAAAATTCATTGTTTTTCAATAGAACCGGACCGAAACCGGATCGAAAAAATCCCGGAACCGGATGAACCGGGGAGAAAACCGAAACCGAATTCACCGGAACCGTGAATAATCCGGGCCGGTTAAGGATCATACATTTTCCGAACCGGAACCGGCGGTTCTGAACCGAAATCGGGCCCAGAACCGATTTTGGTCATCCCTGTAGTTGTGCTCACATTAAGGTTTTATTGGTAACTAGTATTACATCTGTACGTTAAACGCACGGCTAATTTTTTTTTTTATAAAAGTATGTTAAACGCACGACTAATTTTTTTATATAAATAAGAGGAACTAAATGAAAATAGTTGCTATATTATAAAGGTTAATTTAAGAATCTCTTTCAAAATAAAAGATATTCAATAAATACATATATCGACATAAATAAAAATTACAAATTCTGACTTTTTTTACACACCAATTGTGATTCATTCAACAAAAATAAGATTGACAAATAATTTAAAAAGATAAAGGATAATTTATTAGAAGAAATAATAATTTACAAAAAATAATAGTTTGAAGACACTTATTTCAAAAAATATATATATCAACTATTAATGTAAAAATAATATAATAACATTCTTATATATATAATAATGTTTATGTTAGTACAATCAAAATTTTGGAAATAAATTTGACAAAGTAATCAGTTTAAAATATCAAAAATAAAAAATTAATAATAACAAAAGTATAAAATGGAGAAAGGTGCACATTTATACCTAGAGTGGCCGCTAATTATTTTACATATTAAGAAGGTGAAACAACTTTTTCAAACCCATAAAACTCAAACCGATAAATGAAATAAGTTTATTCATTAATCTGTGTCTTAGAAAATTAGGGTTTATTGTATAATCATATAAACCCATACTCCCTCCGTATAATCTCAATGAGGAATTTTCTTTTTTCGTTCGTCCCACCTCAATGAGGAATGCCTAAATGGCAAAGTTTTTATAATTTTATATTCAATGAGACCATTCGTCATATTTACAACAACAATTCAATTACTATTCTTCTTACTCAATTTCTCTCCTATATAATTTTTCATACTGAAACACCTCCTCCAACTCATTTTTTATCCTACTTTTCCTTAATCACCTTACCCGAAAAGTTATTCTTCATTGAGGTGAGACGGAGGGGGTATTTTCTAACCAATATCATAAAATAGTTTTCTTTCATAAAAAAAATATCTTATAATTTTTAGTTAAAAAAACCCTAATAAAATACCTTTTTTTTCTTAGAAAAAACTTTTTAAATAGTTAAGAAAACTTGTATTTATTGTTTTAAAAAAGTCTACAATAAAACTATTAGCTAAAAGGTCCATTTAGTTTGAAAAAAAAAATTAATGATTTTTTTTCTTTTAATTTTGTTACAAATAACGAAGAAAAAAATTAAAGTTAGATTCGATTAAGAAAAAAACAAAGAAGAAAGGGATGGACGATAAAGAGAGAGAACTGAAAAAAAAAGTGTAATCTTTGGCATGTGTCTAGTATTTATTGGGGTGTGTGCAAGAAGTGTGTGTACGTGTGAGTTAAAAATCAAACAATATGCTTATGTAATAACCAGAAAATTATAAATAAGTTAATTAATTACTTTGGATAAATCAATGCATAGATAAGAAGATAATGGATGAATTTAATTAGTAAACCTCCCTTCACATTCTCATTATAGGGTGGAAGTATCTACCTTGTAATTAACGTGTCCCTCTAGTATAAATAGGATCCTTGGATATGGGTTTCTCATTTCAAAATTTTGATGATACTTTGACAAGAGAGAGAGTGTGTGTGTGGCGTGGTCATCAGTTAGGAGGGAAGGAGGCTGAGAGAGAAGGTGTAAGTGATTGTGAAAGAGGCCTAAACAATTATTAAGGTAAGTAATCTGCCCATACTTGTACGAGTTGCTATTTTGGTTAATAATTAAAAAAAGGAGAAATTTCATTTTGACTCTAAGGATATTGAATTGTCAGATTAAAAGATAGATCTGGGAGGGATAATGCATAAAATGGTTGTGTCTGTCTGTTAGCAATTTTGTGTATGCATGTCCTTGTGCAACAGCGTATGTGAATATGTTTGCTTTTATGAGTTGTGTGTGCGTGTGTCTGTGTGTGTTTACAGAGAGTTTGTGTGCATGTACAGTGTGTGTTTTGGTGTGTGCAGTGTGTTTCTTATGTGTGTTGTGTGTGTGAGTGTACTGTGCGTGTGTGTGTGTTACTGCTGTGTGCGTGTGTGTGTGTTGCATGTGTGCAGTGTGTATTGCTGAGAGTCTCTGTGTGTGTGTGTGTTGCTTTATGGCAGCAGTGTGTATGTGTATGTACTTGTGCAATGGTGTGTGTGTATATGCAATATGTTAGTATGTGTTAATTGTGTCTGCCTGTATGCTTGTATGCTGAAATATGTGTAGTATGTGTTCATGTCAAGATCAAGTACAAAATGAAAATGACTTGTGAAAATATGGGTATGGGAGTAAGCACGTGACAGGTGTAAAATACCATTAGAAAGTTCAGTTTGCAACCTTAAGATTTTAATTAATTTGGGAACCTTAGTGATTTGAAAAATTATAATTAATCCTTAGTTTATTAATGAACATCATTCTAATCTTTTGATTTAGTAAAAGAGATCAATAAAATAGAATGTAATACTTTATATTTGATTTTAGATTTTGGGAATCGAGCTTAGCCGGCTTGTGCGAGTTCAAGTTTTTCCTTAAGGTTGCGTAATTGAGGTAAGTGATTATACGTCTTTAGGTTTATTGCGTTCTTGACTCTTTGGTTAGGATTCCTATATTTTCTTGGAAAAGTACCGTCTTTGAAACGTTTAAGCTAATCTATTGGTTAGCATTTGCTTTGCCTCCTTCGAACATACGTTTTTCAAAATAAATCATACATTGTTGGCCTTCGTGAAATTAAATTGTTTGCTTTAATTTCACACCATTTTTCGTTATACTACTTGCATTTGCTATTGCATGATTCGTTATCACCTTGGCTCTTAAGTTATATTTGTTATTCGTTACCCTTTCGTTCTATGCATGATCATATTAAGTTAAACAACCCGTAATGACGGGGTATATTGATTTGGCCTATTAAGGCATTACACTACTGATGATTAGTAATGGGGTGTTCCGGATACACTACTTAGTTTTGGGGCTCTTTGTGAGCCATTTGTGCTCTTCGTGGGATTAAGTGCTCTCTGTGGGCTTTTCGTACCCTTTGTGGGTTTTAGTGTTTATTGAGGTCGTTGGACCGCTTATATGATCATGCTATATGCTATGTATGTGAACCTTTGATTATTCGTTTTGTACTTCGTATTAATAATTGTTAAAAACTTCGTATTTGAGTTTATTCACTTCTTTTGTTATGCTCTATTCTTGGAAATCATTTGTAACAGGTATTGTTTTGTGGTCACCTCTTCTTAGTACCCGAAGAGGTCCGTATAAGATCTTGCTGAGCATTGTTCGCTTACCCCTTCCTTTTCTTCTCTACCTTCCAGGTTAGACGGTTGGACGAAGGCTAGGGTGAGCTATTGGAAGTTGAAGATTAGTTATTAAGAATATTTGTAATAAATCTATTTTATCACAGGTGTTGTAACCCTAGACTAATAGGGATGAATAATGTACTGTGAAGAAATTATTTTTAATAAAACTTGAGGTTATTATTTGAGTTTAGTTTTTGTTAGATTAGTAATATATCTAAAATTTGGATCCAGAAATAGGACCGACTTTTTGGGGCGTTACAAAGTGGTATCAGAGCCAGGTCCCGGCCTTAAGGCTTGCGAGCTAGCCCGGGGGTACGATCTGGGTATTAGAGCTTAAGTTTTAGGTCCCGAGGTTTTAGAACTAAAGTGATGATTAGAAGAATCTTGACTTAGCATCAGTAGAGAACCTACCTGCATGAAAATAGTTATGCCCTTATATAAAATATCTTAGTTACTCGTTAGTTTGAACCTTAACTAACTTGAGATTTGATTTATTAGATAATAATGTTTGGAAGAAATTGGGGTGGAAGGCGTCGTCGCTCTGGTTGTGTTGCTCAAGGGCCAGGGGCGAATGATGAAGCAAATCAACCCGACATGGATTTGGCAGTCATTCTACAAGGTTTGACTCAAGTTATCATTACGGGAATGGGGCAAGCGGCTCAAGTACAAACTCCACCTTTAGCACCACAAGGCACCAATCCACTAATGAATTTCCAGAAACTTAATCCGAAATCTTTTTCTGGAGCACCTGGTTCAACCAAACCAGAACATTGGATGGAGAACATGGAGAAGATATTTGAAACAATGGCGTGCACCGACGCGCAGAGAGTCACATTTGCCACCTTCGTGCTAGAAGGTGAAGCAGACCAATGGTGGAAGGCAGAGAAGCGTAGAATTGAGCAAGAAGGGATTGAGGAGTATACTTGGAACATGTTTGTCGAAGCATTCAACAACAAGCACTTTCCTCCGGTTGTACGCGATAGGAAGATGGTTGAATTCTTAGACCTGGAGCAAGGAGAGATGACAGTGGATGAGTATGATGCGAAGTTTATAGAACTCTCACGCTATGCCCCAGCGTTCTTTGACATTGAGAGTCAAAGGGCTCGAAAGTTTGAGAGAGGGTTGAACTCGTGAATTGCATATCGCTTAACTGCTTTGAAGCTCCCTACTTATGCTGAAGTGTTGGATCGGGCTCGACTTGTCGAGCAAGAATCTATGGAGTTTAAAAAGAAGAGGGATGAAAAGAAGAGAGGAGCAGATGATAGGTCAACTCGAGATCGTGGTCAGTCAAGCAACCAAAGTAGTAACAGTGACAAGAGGAGGGCAACTGAAAATAACCGCAATCAATGGAGCTTTCAGCCAAACAAGAATCTGAATCAGACTAATGGGAGCAATGTAGTGTCTTAGGACTTGTGGGGGTAAGCGTATGACGGGCATGTTATCGTACTACGTGTGCTTGTTTCAATTGCGGAAAGGTGGGTCACCGAGATAAAGGACTGTCCACAACCTTTGAAGGAAAGGTATGCAAAGAAAGCGAGATGATAAAGAAAAGACTAAGCGAAGGAAGAGTCTTTGCCATGTGTAGGGATGTTGAAGCTTCTAATGATGTGGTAGCGGTACTATTCAAGTTTGTTTTCGCAATGCATATACCTTATTAGACCCTGGTGCCACACATTCCATAGTATCTTCACATTTTGCTCGTCGTTTGAACTTTCCTGCTCAAAAACTAGACTATGAATTAGTTATTGATACTCATATGAAAAAGTCTGTGCCTGTAACCTCCATTCTTAGAACTTGTCCTGTGCACTTGGGAAATAAGGTGTTAAGTGCAGACCTTATTATTATGGACATCCAAGATTTTGATGTAATCTTGGGTATGGACCGTTAGCGACTTACCATGCTAAGGTAGATTGCTTTAAGAAGGAAGTGACCTTCAATGTTCGAGGAGAGTCGGCATTTAAGTTCAAAGGTTCTAAGCCGGTGACTACACCAAAGATCATCACTGCTCTATGGCGCGAAAGCTCTTGCGAAAGGGTCACAAGGATTCATTGCTAGTATCCTTGATAACAAAAGAAGGTGTTGCTTTGGAAACGCTTCCCGTTGTTAAGGAGTTTGGATGTGTTTCCCGAAGACTTGCACCGGTCTTCATCCAGATAGAGAAGTGGAGTTTTCTATAGAGTTGGTACACTGCACGCCCTATCTCAAAAGCCCCATATCGTACGGCCCCTACCGAACTTAAGGAGCTAAAGGAGCAATTGCAAGAGTTGTTGGACAAGGGGTTTATTCGACCGAGTACATCCCCTTGGGGTGCTCCGGTGTTGTTTGTCAAAAAGAAGGATGGGTCGATGCGGTTGTGTATTGATTACCGAGAGTTGAATCGGGCCACCGTGAGGAATAAATATCCGCTACCTAGAATCGATGATCTGTTTGATCAATTGCAAGGAGCGTGCTATTTTTCCAAGATAGAACTTCGTTCTGGATATCACCAGTTGAAGGTAAAGGACGAGGATGTTGCTAAAACTGCATTTAGAACCCGATACGGTCACTATGAGTTTTTGGTGATGCCGTTTGGGTTGACTAATGCCCCCGCTGTTTTCATGGACTTGATGAATAGAGTATTTAAGGAGTTTTTAGATCGGTGTGTTATTGTATTCATCGATGACATACTGATATACTCCAAGAGGAGGGAGGAACATGAAGAACATTTAAGATTGGTTCTTAAGATTCTGCGTGATGGGATAAAACTCCCACTTGTAATAAAAATACCTCTCAAGTGTACGAGTGTCGTTGTGATAGCGTACACAAGTAAGGGTCGTGTCCACGGAGATTTGTTGGGTGATTGAGTAGATTTGAGTAGTGTAAACTAATGTAATAAAAACAAATAAAAAGGGGGAGGGGGTTTGTTTTGAAAAATAACGAACAACTACAATTATCAAGAATAAAATTAACGCTAGGAAAGACAAGTAAACAAAGAGAACAAATTCAAATAGAGATTAAAATAATAATAAGAAAGGATTCCATGGATTGAATTTCATTTAATCACAAAATACCATGCCATTAATTTAGAAAAATATATTAATTTCTATCTTGGGTTCAATCACCAAAGTCAAGATTGGTACGGTAAGGCCGCCGGATTTCAATATAATATTTTCAAATCAATTACTTTTCGCAAATCAAGTCCAAGCAATTAAAAATGAAAGCTTTAAGCTTTAAAGATTTTTATGAACCAAAACCCATGTAGCATCAATCAAGAAAACCAATAGATTTCAACATCTAGCAAAAGTCTAAGTCAGAATCCCTAAATCAATATAAGAAATTGACACCCATAAAATTAAAAGGAAGAAATTAGAAATCAACCACAATTTAATCCAATAAACTTTCATGAAAATAGCAAAGATGAACAAGATATCAATTAATGAGATAAAATAATCAATGGCATAACATAAGTAGTGACTAAATTACCATCCAATCCATGAAATAGAAAACTTAACTACTCATAATAATAAAACTACAAAATAAAAATAAAGAAAAAAATAAAACCTGGGAAAAGCAAGAACAGTCGCCGTCTCCCTCCACAAAATCCCAATCCAAAACTTAACCTAAAATTTATAACACATTTCTATTTATACTACAATGAAATACAAAGGTACAAAAGGCTGATAAAACCATGAGGAATTGGGCCATTAAATCTAAAATTTATAACACATTTCTATTTATACTACAATGAAATACAAAGGTACAAAAGGCTGATAAAACCATGAGGAATTGGGCCATTAAATTTAAGCCCAACAAAAATCAAGGCAGCCCAAGAAAAAAATGAAGCAACAAAGCTTCAGGAAAAAAATGAATTGGCGTGGGAAAGGCTGGGCGGTCGCCCAAGTTCCAAGGGCGGACGCCGTAGTTGCTCGGCCCAACATGGGCGATCACCCAAGCATGAAGGGCGGCCACTAAGCTTGAACTGGAGCTGATTTCCTTCTTTTCTTTTTATCTTCGGTAATTATTTATTACTTAGTACTTCTTTGAACTCGTTTCGCTCCGTCTCGAATTTTAATTTTTTCTTCACTTTCAATCACCATTTTTCCACCTTTTCAACCTGAAAATAAAACGACACTAACAAAGCAATTAAACTAATATTTTACTCGAGAATTTTGCAATAAATAGAATTTAGAACATATAAAATGGATATGAAAATATATCCATCAATTCTGCGTGAGAAGAAGTTGTATGCAAAGTTCAATAAGTGCGAGTTCTGGTTAGAGAGGGTTGCCTTTTTGGGGCATGTGGTATCGAAGGATGGCATTTACGTGGATCCCGCAAAGATTGAAGGCGTATGGGATGGGAGCGGCCGACTACTGTCACGGAGGTGAGGAGTTTTCTTGGGTTGGCAGGCTATTACCGTCGTTTTGTGGAAGGTTTCTCTAAAATTGCTACACCCATGACAAGGTTGATGCAGAAGAATATAAAATTTGTGTGGACGGATGATTGTGAAGCTAGCTTCCAAGAGTTAAAAAGGCGGCTAGTGTCTGCACCAATCTTAACCTTGCCAACGGGAACGGGAGGTTTTGTTATCTATAGCGATGCTTCATTAAGTGGCCTTGGATGTGTGTTGATGCAAAATGGGAAGGTAATTGCTTACGCATCAAGGCAATTGAAGTGTTATGAGAAGAATTATCCTACTCATGATTTGGAGTTGGCTGCTGTTGTTTTCCCACTTAAAATTTGGAGACATTATTTGTATGGCGAGTCATGTGAAATTTATACAGATCACAAGAACCTTAAATATATCTTCACTCAGAAAGAGTTGAATATGAGGCAAAGGAGGTGGTTGGAGTTACTTAAAGACTATGATTGCACAATTTTGTACCATCCTGGAAAAGCCAATGTTGTCGCTGATGCTTTGAGTCGTAAATATAAAGGGAGTTTGGCATCTCTGATGGAAGTTGGAAGTTGTGGTGTGAATGAGGTTGAACCCTTTTCTATGAAAGTTAATGTTCGAGGTGGTAAGGGCTATTTGGCACATTTGAGCGTTATTCCAAGCTTGATGGAGAAGATCAAGGAGGCACAAGCTGGTGATGCCGAGTTGATAGACATATCGAAGAACTTGAACGAAGGAGAAAAGTCGGAGTTCCGCATTGATAAAGAGGGCATTCTGCGATATGGCTCAAGGATATGTGTGCCATCCGATGCTAAGCTTAAACAAGAAATTATGGAGGAGGCTCACTGTTCAAAGTTTGCAGCTCACCCAGGAAGTACGAAGATGTATCGGAATATGCGAGATAAATTTTGGTGGAATAATATGAAGAGAGAAATAGCAGAATTCGTTTCTCGATGTTTAGTTTGCCAGCAAGTTAAGATTGAACATTAAAGACCGGGCGGATTGTTGCAATCTTTACCTATACCCGAGTGGAAGTGGGAGTATATCACTATGGATTTTGTCACTGGGTTGCCAAGAACAGTTAAGGGGTACAACGCCATTTGGGTCATTGTTGATAGATTGACCAAGTCTGCTCATTTTCTTGCTATTCGGGTGACTGACTCTATCGAAGTGTTGGCAAAGATTTACATAAGAGAAATCTAAGGTTGCATGGAGTACCTGTATCTATTGTGTCAGATCGAGATACAAGATTTACATCCAAGTTTTGGAAGAGTCTACAGCGAGCTTTGGGCACGAACTTGAGCATGAGTACATCTTTTCATCCACAAACTGATGGTCAGTCCGAAAGAACGATTCAGACCTTGGAAGACATGCTTAGGGCTTGTACATTGGATTGGAAGGGAAGTTGGGATGATCATTTGCCTTTGATTGAGTTCACTTATAACAACAGTTTTCATGCGAGTATAGAGATGCCGCCTTATGAAGCTCTTTATGGTCGTAAGTGTCGATCTCCAACTTGTTGGGATGAAGTAGGAGAAAGGCAATTGCTAGGACCCGAGTTGTTTCAAGTCACTGTAGAGAAGGTTCAATTAATCAGGAAGAGGTTACTCACAGCACAAAGCAGACAGAAGTCTTATGCAGATAATCATCGTCGTAAACTTGAGTTTAAGGTCGGAGATCATGTGTTCCTGAAGATATCTCCAACCAAGGGGATTATGAGATTTGGCATACGAGGTAAACTTAGTCCTCGTTTTGTTGGACCCTTTGAGATTTTGGAACGTGTTGGAGAAATGGCGTATAAACTTGCCTTGCCTCCCATGTTGTCTGGAGTTCATAACGTTTTCCATGTCTCAATGCTAAGGAAGTATGTGTCGGACTCTAGTCATGTGATTCAGTATGAACCATTGAAGATTCAAGAGAACTTTAGCTATGAGGAGCATCCTGTTCGTGTGGTGGATAAGAAAGAACAAGTTCTAAGAAGGCGTGTCATTCCCTATGTCATGGTTCAATGGAGTAACCATTCAGAAAGGGAAGCAACATGGGAACTCGAGAGCGAGATGCGTGACAAGTATCCCGAGCTTTTTGTTTGATCAGGTTCGTCAAGTTTGGGGACCAAACTTCTTTTAAGGGGGTAAGTATGTAATAACCAGAAAATTATAAATAAGTTAATTAATTACTTTGGATAAATCAATGCATAGATAAGAAGATAATGGATGAATTTAATTAGTAAACCTCCCTTCACATTCTCATTATAGGGTGAAAGTATCTACCTTGTAATTAACGTGTCCCTCTAGTATAAATAGGATCTTTGGGTATGGGTTTCTCATTTCAAAATTTTGATGATACTTTGACAAGAGAGAGAGTGTGTGTGTGGCGTGGTCATCAGTTAGGAGGGAAGGAGGCTGAGAGAGAAGGTGTAAGTGATTGTGAAAGAGGCCTAAACAATTATTAAGGTAAGTAATCTGCCCATACTTGTACGAGTTGCTATTTTGGTTAATAATTAAAAAAAGGGGAAATTTCATTTTGACTCTAAGGATATTGAATTGTCAGATTAAAAGATAGATCTGGGAGGGATAATGCATAAAATTGTTGTGTCTGTCTGTTAGCAATTTTGTGTATGCATGTCCTTGTGCAACAGCGTATGTGAATATGTTTGCTTGTATAAGTTGTGTGTGCGTGTGTCTGTGTGTGTGTGTTTACAGAGAGTTTGTGTGCGTGTACAGTGTGTGTTTTGGTGTGTGCAGTGTGTTTCTTATGTGTGTTGTGTGTGTGAGTGTACTGTGCGTGTGTGTGTGTTACTGCTGTGTGCGTGTGTATGTGCTGCATGTGTGCAATGTGTATTGCTGAGAGTCTCTGTGTGTGTGTGTTGCTTTATGGCAGCAGTGTGTATATGTATGTACTTGTGCAATGGTGTGTGTGTATATGCAATATGTTAGTATGTGTTAATTGTGTCTGCCTGTATGCTTGTATGCTGAAATATGTGTAGTATGTGTTCATGTCATGATCAAGTACAAAATGAAAATGACTTGTGAAAATATGGGTAGGGGAGTAAGCACGTGAAAGGTGTAAAATACCATTAGAAAGTTCAGTTTGCAACCTTAAGATTTTACTTAATTTGGAAACCTTAGAGATTTGAAAAATTATAATTAATCCTTAGTTTATTAATGAACATCATTCTAATTTTTTGATTTAGTAAAAGAGATCAATAAAATAGAATGTAATACTTTATATTTGATTTTAGATTTTGGGAATCGAGCTTAGCCGCCTTGTGCGAGTTCAAGTTTTTCCTTAAGGTTGCGTAATTGAGGTAAGTGATTATACGTCTTTAGGTTTATTGCGTTCTTGACTCTTTGGTTAGGATTCCTATATTTTCTTGAAAAAGTACCGTCTTTGAAACGTTTAAGCTAATCTATTGGTTAGCATTTGCTTTGCCTCCTTCGAACATACGTTTTTCAAAATAAATCATACATTGTTGGCCTTCGTGAAATTAAATTGTTTGCTTTAATTTCACACCATTTTTCGTTATACTACTTGCATTTGCTATTGCATAATTCGTTATCACCTTGGCTCTTAAGTTATATTTGTTATTCGTTACCCTTTCGTTCTATGCATGATCATATTAAGTTAAACAACCCGTAATGACGGGGTATATTGATTTGGTCTATTAAGGCATTACACTACTGATGATTAGTAGTGGGGTGTTCCGGATACACTACTTAGTTTTGGGGCTCTTTGTGAGCCATTTGTGCTCTTCGTGGGCTTTAGTGCTCTCTGTGGGCTTTTCGTACCCTTTGTGAGTTTTAGTGTTTATTGAGGTCGTTGGACCGCTTATATGATCATGCTATATGCTATGTATGTGAACCTTTGATTATTCGTTTTGTACTTCGTATTAATAATTGTTAAAAACTTCGTATTTGAGTTTATTCGCTTCTTTTGTTATGCTATATTCTTGGAAATCATTCGTAACAGGTATTGTTTTGTGGTCACCTCTTCTTAGTACCCGAAGAGGTCCGTATAAGATCTTGCTGAGCATTGTTCGCTCACCCCTTCCTTTTATTCTCTACCTTCCAGGTTAGACGGTTGGACGAAGGCTAGGGTGAGCTATTGGAAGTTGAAGATTAGTTATTAAGAATATTTGTAATAAATCTATTTTATCACAGGTGTTGTAACCCTAGACTAATAGGGATGAATAATGTACTGTGAAGAAATTATTTTTAATAAAACTTGAGGTTATTATTTGAGTTTAGTTTTTGTTAGATTAGGAATGTATCTAAAATTTGGATCCTGAAATATAACCGACTTTTTGGGGCGTTACAGCTTACTAATAACAAGGTTCAAAAAATTGCATTTAAAAATTGTTGAGATATTGTATCTTGACACTATTATGCCTAGATACAAATTTTGGAGGAAAAAAAGTGGACGAGGTTCAAAAAATTGCATTTAAAAATTGTTGAGATATTGTATCTTGACACTATTATGCCTAGAGACAAATTTTGGAGGAAAAAAAGTGGAATGAAGTTCTTTATACTCCCTCCGTCCCACCGATCTTAAGAAAAATTTCCATTTTGGGCGTCCCACCAATTTTAAGAATTTTCAAAATGAAAATTTTTTATCACTATTCTCTCCACTCATTCTCTCTCCTACATTATTTTAATACTCACAACACCATTATAATTTACTATTCCCTCCACTCATTCTCTCTCCTATTTTACTATTACACTCACAACATTTACTTTTTCCTTAATTCCCGTGCCATTTCAAACTTTCTTAATATCGCTGGGAAGGAGGGAGTACACTTTAACCTTTAAATATATACTCCCTCCGTCCCACTATAGTTGACACCCAAGGGGTGGGTTCAAAAACTAAGAAAAAAGAATAAAATAAAAAAAATGTGTGATAAAAAATGAAGAGAAAGAATGAGTGGGATAAATAGTAGTGTTGGTTGAATAAATTGAGTGGTGGAAAATTAAGAGAGAGAATGAGTGGTGGGGTAGAGTGAATATAAAAATATAATAACTTGATTATTTTTGGAAGATATCAAGTATAGTGGGACAACCCAAAATGGAAAGAAGTGTCAAGTACAGTGTGATGAAGGGAGTATTTATAAATAGCTGATTTTTGAAGAAGTTACAGAAACCAAAATTTGAGAGCATTAGCCTAATCAATTGACTATTATTTTGATTGCATTAAAGTGTTCATGAGGTCTCAGGTTATACGTCCATATGCCACTCGCTTTATGCTCTTATCTGATTTTATACCTATTAGTAGTTATACGTCCATATGCCACTCGCTTTATGCTCTTATCTGATTTTATACCTATTACTAATAGGTATAAAATTTTCTAACATATAACATTTAATTTGTAATTTGTAAGCTCGTTAAGTTTAAGCCCGCTCAATATTTGTTTAAAGCCTGCAAAAGCTCGTTAAATTGAGTCCGCATAAAACCCGCTAGGTTAGCTCTTAAAATTGAAAACTGAAGCTCACAACTAAAAAATGAGCCCGTGCCGGACTTTGGGGGCTTTAGGGATCTAGTGGCCGGTGAATCACTGATCAAAAAGAAGATTTTGAACAGATTCTTCATTAGGGCCGTGGTAATTGCATTTTACCTAGGGTTTCTAATTATTCTGGTGTGCTTACAATCGCTCCCAATTCAGGCAAATGGGAAAGAAAAACAACCACATGGCGATCCAACAAGCTACTCCCATGGAGTTGGAAGAAGAGGATGGAAACGAATTGAAGAAATCAAGAACTCAGTTGAAGATTGAGGCAATTAAAGGTAATCCCCAAAAGGTTTCCCCTTTAATCGGCTATTTCCCCACCGGATTCAACTCCTTAAAAGGGCGTACACATGCCTCCGCTGCCGCTTATGACGAAGACGACAACCAGGAGCGAAACCTTGAACCTAGGGTTAGGGTTTTGAAGAATGTCAAGCGGCCAAACAGGTTACAACTCGTGGTGAGCCCTAATGAGTCGCCGGTCGAGTTCGTTGGCACCAATTATTCAGGTGAGGCGGCGACGCCTCAAATGTGTACTTATGCGCTTGGGGTTGTAGACAAGCAGACCGGCACTCTCAAAATTGTTCAAATTGAAGCTAATAAGGTATATTTCTACTTAATTTTATGTTTGTCTCTTATTAGCATTATGATTATTGCTGTGCTTGGCTGATTTAAGTTTGTTTGAGTAGATTTAAGGTCTTTATTCAGAGTCTTAAAACTATTATTGTTGGATGCTACTTGATTCTGGAGTTCATACTAGTTTTATGGCCTGTGGTCTCTGTTTGAGTGTCTGTATTAGGCTAAATTGGCATAGGCAACATAAGTTATTGCTATATAGTACTCCTTCTGTCCCAAATAAAATGACCATTTTTGTCCCAGTCCCAGAATGAATGACCGTTTGAAACTTTTTCTTCAAAAAATTGTCCCTAAATGCTTTTTTTACCAAAAAAATTAATCATAATTCATTATAGTTTAGCAAAACTAAAAGTTTGAAAGGGAATACCAACAATATTTATCAATTTTTTTTCTATTAAAAATCGACATTATGAAAATGTCCCTTAAATGAAAAATGGTTATTCTATTTGGGACGGAGGGAGTACTAGGTTACGAAACTATGTATTCAAGTTGTGGAGGGTAAGAAAACATGATTTTGTCTTATGCAGGGTTTAGTGGATTGAGTAATTAACCGCATGATAGTAGTAACGTTTTTTATGCTAACATGTGTTTGATGTGTGACGGTGTGTTAATATTTATGTAGTTAGAAAATCAAGTTTATCAAATGGCAACTTAGATATTTTGCCTAAGCTCGTCATGCAGTATAATAGGTCAAGCTATTTTCAGTATTAGTCATTTATCCTAAACCTTGCGTCAGCCTACAATGACTATTGGTTTTATGGTTATTTCGCATTCTCAATCAATCTTTACGTTTCCACCATCTTAATTCTCTTTGATTAATCTCGTGTAACATCTATAACCTCTATGCCCCTTAGAAAATAATGTTTGCATTACTTTAAGATTTGATTTCTTTATTATATGAGGTTTGGATTTTTTTTATCAAGTATTATGAGTATTTATAAAAGGGTAGTAAAATGAAGTAGAACTATTTGTTCATCTTCTGTAAAAAGTTGATCTTTACAAGTTTAATTTGTGTTGGGAGCGGGTAACTCTCTCAATCTATGTAATCCTGTTACTTTAACAAGGCTTTTGTCTGTTATGAAACAAGCTCTCTTTACATCGTAGAAAATGATGATCGGGTATATGTCACTTGAGTGCTGAAAGTAATTTGGAATAAATATGTTTTAATCGGGCGGATGGCCAACATAACCGAGATACACAAAGATACACTTGATAATTGGCAATTGCTTCTTTAGTACCATGATTCAAACTGCGAAAAAATGAAATAATAAACATATCCTTTGATTTTGTTCAGTTGTACCAGTTCTTTCTAACTTTTATGTGTTCTGCAGATATTTCGGTTGGAACCAAAAGTTGGTGAATGGTGGTCACACACACACACACTGCAGGATAGAAGACAAAAACCTCTACGTCCTCACCAAGATCCAGAGTTCCAAGAGAACTTGGACATGAAACTTGAGGGAATTCAGATAAACAAGTGGGCACTTGAAGTCGCTGAAAATAGTATAAATAATGCACGGAATATCCCGCCCCATGATATGTCAACAGATAATGTTGCCATGGTTTATCCGATACACAAGATCATTTTCAGTGGAGAGTGGGATTATCTTTATGACATTGTTGAGCACTTGCAAGCAGGAAGAGAGCTGGAACCTGATTCTTACCCTACCTTTGTTCGTAACAGAGTCCGCATATTGGATGAGATGAAGGTATGCAATCTAATCTGGATGAGTCCATATCTTCTTATCTGTATATATTTGCTGCATCTAATTCTGAAGTTGCTAGTAGCCTTGCCTAACAAAAATGTCAAAAGAATAAAATGATACTCCCTCCGGCGCAGAATAAATGTCACAATTGACAAGTCAATGTTTTAAAGCTTTTTTTTATGTATCCTTAAATGCAGGCCCGGCTCATAGCAGGAGCAAGGTGAGCAATTGCTCAGGGCCTCAAAATTTCAGGAGCCCATTTTCATTATTTATGTATTAGTGATTTACTTGGATAGGGCCCTTAAAATGAGATAAAAGTATAATATATCTTTTATTTTTATTATTATTTACTAATCAGAATGTTTATAAAATAAGACTATAATATATTTTTTATTTTTTATTATATTTTTGGGGCCTAGTTTTAAATTTTGAACAGGGCCTTAAAATGATAGGGCCGGCCCTGCTTAAATGCCCATCTCTTCAAGAGTGGTGTAGCATACTCTTACTAATACACACAACTATAATTTCCTGTAAGAAAGGGTAGTTTAGGGAGATCACCAAACATTACATCCTATTTTTTAGAAATGCGACATTTATTTTGGGACAAACCAAAATAGAACAAAGTAGAAAGTGCGACATTTATTCTGGGACGGAGGGACTAATAATTATAATAATCATCAAATATCTAATATGGGTGTATATGTCTATATCTTTTTGCAGGATGAGGATGCAAAATCGAACCTGGCTGGCATTCTCTCGTACATTACTCATCTGATCAAGTTCAAGGATAAAAATTCCATGGACGGGTTTTCTTCTGCAAAAACCCATAGATTCCCAAGCATATTATCCCAGAAGTTCACGACAATGTTCTCTGATTCAGGGTCGAAGAAGAGGCTGGCTGGGGACAAAAGAGATCTTCTCATCAGCTATGTCCTAGTGCTTACACTTATTGCTGATAAGTTCAAGACAAATCCATCAGATATAGCAAAGGATCTAAGAATGAACTCAATTGCATTGAGACCACATTTTGAATATTTGGGTTGCACGCTTAAGAGAGAGAACAATGTGCTCTTGGCTGCACTTAAAGCCCCACTACAGTTTCCAAATATCAGGGTCAAGCGTAGGCGTAGGTGGTGAAGAGGGATGGAGGGAGCCCTTCCTTTGGAGTATTATGTTGTAATGACCAATTTGTGGTTCATTAAATTTTTATGTTTGATGCCTCTTTCTTACCAATGCATACAACCTTTTACTGGAATATAAGGAAAATCTGCTGGACCGATGTTCTTGTTCTGTCTATGGCACGCCCATCGAGTACGGTAGCGTTTTGAGTGCCAGTGAGGTGCTTATTGAGTTTTTTTTAATGCCAAGTGTTTTTTAAGCATTAGTGATAGTTTGTTTGACTGCCAGTAGTAATGTTCAAAAGTGCTGGTATCCGTTTTAATTAGTTTTATATAGCAATATTCAATTTCTTCCTTCATGCCCCCCACTTTCCCTAAAGTTTGTCATTATTATGAGAGAACTTTGAGCAATAATTTTAATTTGATTTGATTATACATACAAAAAACTAAAACTTGTTACTGATACAACGTCAATAATACCATTAATAAGAAGTTTTAGACTTTTATTCGAATGATTAAATCAATTTAAAATTATTGCTCAATGTTTATTCGTAATAACCGCAAAAAAGTGAAAAGATCATTTTGGGATAAAGGGAGTACAAGGATTGCTATGTAAACATGCATTCTCGACAAAACAATTAAACTTTTACTTTCAAACATTACCGGACCAAACATTTGTTAATGATATCACCATAACCAAATCTCCATCAAACGCCCTTACAAATGATGACAAATTAAAGTATTTGGTAACTATGCATGTCATTACTCCCTCTGTATTATGCTTGTCTGCTTGTCATTACTCTCTCTCTCTCTTCCAAAATAAATGTCCATTTTTTTTCTTTCAATTTTGCTCTTGATTCAAGAGTAAATTTGAAACTTTTTTTCGACATTCATTTAGGGACGAAGTATTTTTTTTGTATTTAGACATGCCATACTAACTACTTGGACTTACATAATTGTTCATTGTTCCTATGGTGCTTGGTGTTTTGATTTTGTTTCGGATATTAAGCAAAATGGTAACTTTCTGTAATTTCTGTTGCAGCTAAGATTTTTTCTCCTTCTCATTTAGTCGCACTAAAGTTGTATTGCATGTGGAAAAAATAGCCAAAAAAAATTTTTGGGGGCACCTTTGCTCCAAAGAATCTTGGCCCCCCTTACTTAATTTTCTGCGTCCGCCACTGCATTAGTATATACCCAATAACTATTTTCATGGCCAACACCCAAAAATATCAATAACACCATCTCTACGATACCAACTCCCCGCATATGTTCCACCTTCATCCTCACCCCCTCACTCTGTACCGATTCAGGTCCACCACTAAGGCCCTGAAAACATCCACAAAGCCTAGAAAATACAATCAAGCCAAGATAACACAGATATAAATCAACATTAAATAATAAAACTCTCTCAAAAACGTCACACTAATCATATATATATAACAACATAGATAATATATAATCATACGACTCTGTCCCATTATGATATCTCATCTCTAGACTCCCTATTCAGAATTAATCCAGCAAATTCATGGAATTCTGACTTCAACCCTCCTGATTCATATAAATATTTTAGGACATGGTAACGTAGATCAAATCACCTTCAATCCTTAGGAGTTAAGGCGATGGAATACCTTGAGGCTAAAAAAAAAAGAGCAAAACTAATAAAATATATATTTTCCCTTCCCAAACTCACTTTTTCACACTACAACATACTCTCTCTTTTTACAATCCTCCGAAGAAAATACCATTGTGAAGAACTGAAGAATGGAAAACATTAAGACTTTGTGAGGCATCTACGTATCTAACCTACCCCCTTCTACATTTTTAGAAACCCTCCTTTGCCGACCCACAATCTATTACCCCCTTCTACATTTTTTCCTTTTTATTATTTATATGAAAAATAATATTTAAAAAAAAATTATAATTGGTACTCTATATACCAATCAATATTAAACTTATGTACCATGTACTAATTAATTATATATAATTGATACGGTAGTACCGTACTAACATTTTGATATACCAATTGTCACGTATCGATTATAATTGGTACGGCTCATTAAAAGACATCTATTATTTAATTTTGGTTAACATTATTATAGGGGGTATTTTCGGATTTATAAATATTTATAAGAGTGTTTTCGATAATTGGTATTGAGGATAATGTAATTGATTACTATTTTATTTTGTATAGGTGAGAGTTTGGACGTAAATAAGAATTGGTTGAAGTGCTCACTTCAACTTTTATATTTAGTAATAAATAACAATTCAACCCCTAAACTTTAACACATTAATTGAATAGATCTCTTGATTATCAAAAGAGTAGGTCTGCTGAGAAACGCGTTTCTCCATAACTATGGAGAAACGTGTTTTTAATAGCCAAAAGCTTTGCATTTGATATCCGTAAAAAAAAAAAAAAAAAAAAAACCCCAAGGCCAAGACTCAAAGCTTCCTGGATATCCGTAGCTTTGGGTTTGATATCCGTAAACCTGCAGGTGCATATACAGAAGTATGTGAAATGTATATCCAGAAACTGTTAGGTGCATATCCAGAAACCGTTAGGTGTATATCCAGAAATGTGTTAGGGCATATCCAGAAATTGCTATTGAAGGTTTCTGGATATCCAGAAACCTTCAAATGTATATCCAGAAACCATCAAATGAATATCCAGAAACATTTTGAAGGTTTCTGGATATTCATTTGAAGGTTTATGGATATCACTTTCATAAGGTTCTGGATATCCAGTTCATTGTCGCGCGACAAGTCGGGACACGTTTCTCCATAACTTATAGAGAAATGCGTTTCTCCCTAGATTTTGGCTTATCAAAATATGTAACTTTGTAGCTGTTAGAAACAATTTTATCTTTGAAATGTGCAATCATTGTATAGCTAATCTTCATTACCCCACTCCATCAATCTCTAAACAGGAATATTTATAGCCTTAAAAAACATAAATATTAATTTTCTAATCTATATATATATAAAGGTTGAAGTGCATAGAACACTTCAACAAGCTCATTTTCCCTTCAAAACATGGATAGTTCTAGAATATTTTTTGCTTTAAATCAACTAATTAAGAAATCAATTAATTGTCTCTAAATTAACCTATTATCTTATTCTCTCCCCTATTAATTAAATGCAAATGAAACATTACTTTTTCTCTCTTACTTTTAACCACTGTACCTAAACTTCTTTCTTCACAAATTCATAAATATCATTGTTTTGCAAACTCTTAATTTTGCAAGTAAAAAATAAAATATGAAAAAACAATAGTAAAAATATATTTAGAAACACATGAATTTTTTCATTTAATGAATTGATATTTTTGAAATGTGGGTAATAGTAATAATTATTTTTTGTAAAGACTTATGAAAACTCCAAAATCAACAATTATTTTGGATATTGAATCCTTTCATTTAACAAAGTGATATTTTCGACTTAATATAAAATTTGAAATTCTATCTTGGATACAAATTGTACAATAATATTCGTATTTTGAGAAAAAAATAAAAATTATATTTATTCTTAAAATAATATAAAAATAAGTAAATTTGTATAACTTTTTGGTTAAAGTTAAATAAAATAATTGTATCTCCTTTGATCTATAATTTTGAATTATTTGTAAGGACAAAAAAAAATATGTTTGAACAAACATGTATGTGTAACTAATTAATTTTTTTTTTTTTTTTTTTGTAAATGGTTATTGATTATGTATAACAATGATATTTAGATTTTTTTTTTTCATTTTTTTCATTTATTTCTTAAATGAAGAGTGTTTTTAAAATGAAAATATATAGTTATTGATTATGTTTAGAAATATGTAATATTATTAAATTAATGTTATGATATATTTTTGTTGAAAAGTTTGTTTTCAAAATTATATTCTCTTAAATTCTTCTTTGTTTTTATTAAAACCTTTTTCCTTTTTCTTCATTAATTTCTTCGAAAAGTGATTTTTTGGCTAATAGTAAAAAAGTTGCTTGAAATCTTATTTAGCCACTTTTTTTATACAACATTTGAGTTTATTGTTGATATTTTTTTGTTCATTAAAATTTCAAAAAATAATAAAATAAAAAACAGAAATTTTAGTGTTTTATTGAACCATCTTCTTAAAGAGTGATATATAATGACAGTCATGCATAGCAAATGAAATAGTTATATTAAATATATGATTTAGTTCATGTTATTTATTAAATTTTTTTTGGTCGTGCGTTTAACGCACGGGTGTTACACTAGTTATATCTAAATTGTGTTCATTTTCTTTCTTCACTTAAAAAAAAAAAAAAGAGAAAATCAACATTCAATTGCGTAAATTGTCATATTATAAAAAAAAATCTGTTGCAATACTCCCTCCGTCCCGCTAGTAATTGCACAGTTACTGTTTACGCGTGAATTAAGGAAAAAGTTAGTGGAGAAAATGTTGTGAGTATGAAAAATGAGGTTGGAGAGAGAAAGTAGGGTAGAAAATAGTGATTTGATTAATGTTGTGAATATAAAAATAAAGTAGGAGAGAGAATTAGTGGGTGGAATAGTAAAGATTTTTTGCCATTTAGGAAGTGTGCAATTTGTAATGAGACACCCAATGAGAAAAATGTGCAAGTTGTAGCGGGACGAATGGAGTACATATTATTAAATCTACTTAAATTACCAAGAGTTTATTCTCACCATCCAATAATTATAATCACATTTTCATCAACTTGGTCAACCTATTTAAATTTGATCAAGATCAAATGAAAATTTAATTTAAATTTTAATATTCTTATTGTTGCAACATGGTATTATAAGGAAAAATATGAAGAAAAAAAACACTTAGCCATTTGTTTGATCACCGAAAACATCACACCTTCGCCATCAGCGATGAGCTCAGAACTTTTTATAAGGGGTGCACAAATATACTATACAATTTTGAATTAAAAAATAATACTCCCTCCGTCCCGTCTGAAGAGGCACAAAACCAATCTCGCATGCAAATTAAGGAAAATGATGTAGGAAAGAGAAAAAATTTAAATATTGTGAGTATGAAAAATTAAATAGGACAGAGAATGAGTGGGAGGAATAGTTAGGAGAGAGAATGTTGTGAGTGTAAAAGTAAAGTAGGAGAGAGAATGAGTGGGTGGAATAGTAATAAAAACTTTCCTTTTTGAAAAAGTGCCTTTTTAAATGGGACACCAAAAAAAAAATTGTGTCTTTTCGAACGGGGCGGAGGGAGTATTTGATATTGATATCAGACTCGAAGCTACAACCTTCAATTTAAAATTTTAACATATTATCCATCAAACATCACACACTACTTGAGTAACACTACTTGATTAGGAGGGGTTCACTTCCACTCCTTTAACTATACTTGTATCCGCCCCTGTTCCGCCATTATCATCACCACCACCACCACCACCACCCGCCCTAGACATTCATTTTGCAAGAAAAAAAAATTAAAAAAAAAACATATTTGGAAAGGAGGTGGTAATAGAATTGAAAAGTTTGCTATTTGATGAGCCCGAACTTTTCAAACCGGGACTTATCTCGATTTGGTACAAAAGGCAAGTATGACGTGACATATCTAAAACCGCTATCATAGAGACCGTCAGCAAAATGATCGCGCCAAACATGATCGTCCTTCAACTACGTTGATCGCGGTCTCATGCCAGACTCCCAGTTAAAGTCCAAGATATTTAGACAAAGGTCCATACCTAGTTAAAGTCCAAGATATTTAGACAAAGGTCCATACCTACTGACACCAAAAGCCGACTTGTCTTCATCATATTAAATGGTGGCTCAGTCGCCTACAATGCGCGTAAGGCGCCGCACCAACTATCGCGTGCTTCATCTGTCATTGTCCAATCAATCAAAGATATCCCTATACAGTAAATCTCACTTTATTGTACGAGTTCACCATACGCGAACATGTGTCCTATGTCAAATTTCGAAGATATCCTACAGGGCTAACATCATCAACATCTCTCTTAATATATATAGTATCCCTTGTTCCCATGTACGAGGTAAGTGAAAAATCACCATTGCAAGCAATATTATCTAAATTCTATCGCACAACTCACTAATATATTACAAGTATTATTCTCAGTTATTAACCTTCAGATATCTTAATCTCACACCAAAGCGACTGCAATATACTCCCTCCGTCCCACCTCACTTAAGAAAACTTTTCATTTTGGGCGTCCCACTTCACTTAAGAATTCCCAAAATGAAAACCTTAAATCACTATTCTCTCCACTCATTCTCTCTCCTACATTATTTTAATACTCACAACACCATTATAATTACTACTAGTAGCAAACCCGTGCGATGCACGGCGATTTTATGTTGCCAAAATTGACATAAACATTGAAAGGAAGTACAAAAACCTGAATATCAATTATACATTTTGAAACACTTCCTTAAACACAACGTTTGTAGTGACTCTAGTACATGATGACTCATCAGTGTTATTTGTGGGTATCGAGATATAAAGACATTTTGGATTAGTTACTCTCGATAGCGCAACATAAAGTTGTCCATGACTGAAAACTGGTTTCTTCAAAAGCACCCCCACTGTTTGTAACGATTGGCCCTGACTCTTATTGATTGACATTGCATACGATACCATGATTGGGAACTGACGACGTTCAAATCTGAAGGGAATTCTGGAGTCAGATGGAGTTAATGACATTCTCGGAATTAGAACTCTACTGCCACTGTGCTTATTGGATAAAACTTCCCCCTCAAGTACATGATTTCCTAATCGCGTAATAATCAACCTGGTGCCATTACATAAACCGAGGGATGGATCAATATTACGTAGCAGCATGACAGGAACCCCAACCTTTAAACATAATGCGTGCTTCGGAAGACCGGATGAGGAAATACTGTTTAAAAACTCTGGCGTATGCATGTCATTCATGAAATCATGTGATTGATCTGCACGACTTGGCAAGTCAGAACTCAAGTACATTCTTCCATCATTTTTATTGATGGAAACCATATACTCATTTACCGAATCAACGACGTCCAATGTTGGGGCCAAAATAGCTCTTCCATCGAAATAAGTTTTTTCCAATTCAGAACATTGAAATTCCGGGTATACTTTACGTACCATATTTGCAATAGGGTCATCCAATGTTTCAAGCAAATACTTCTCTGGAATTTCAACTTCCATTACACCGTCGTTAGGTTCATTAATCGTTCCGTCTCCGATCCTGGCTATCCACTCAGCATATTCCCTAAGCTCCTCAGAGCTTGACATTGAATCGGTATTTTGTAACCTCATATTCTGAGTTAACCTCAGAATGGTGCAGTAAGACCACAGATAAGAAGAATTGATTGTCGCGTGCACGATGTCTTGGCGACTCCCTTTTGGAATAACTGGTAGGATTTGCCGAAAATCTCCTCCAAATACAACCGTCTTCCCACCGAACGGAAGTTCATGTCTTCTTCCACCTTGATTTTTCAATATATCTCTCATACTACGATCTAACGCTTCGAAACAATGTCGATGCATCATCGGAGCTTCATCCCAAATGATAAGCTTGCATTTCGAAATCAATTCCGCCAATGGACTGCCTTGTTTTATGTTGCACACAGAATCTTCGGTGATGTTAAAGGGAATCGAGAACCTAGAATGAGCTGTGCGTCCTCCGGGCAACAAAAGGGATGCAATACCACTGGATGCAACATTTAGAACAATATGACCACGTGAACGAAGAGCAGCAGAAATAGTCCTCCATATGTAAGTCTTCCCTGTTCCCCCATAGCCATACATGAAGAAAAGTTTACCAATTGATGATGTAGCTGCTTCTAAAATTTGCTCATAGGCAGAACGTTGCTCCAAATTTAATTTCTCAATCAGTAACTCATGTTCTGCAACCAAACTTTCCCGGTTATAATTCAATTCATCAAAGATCAGACGGTTGCACGTATTCTCATAAAATTCTTCACCAGGATACGATAACGAAGCGAACTCCTTCAAACTTCTTCCCTGAAGGCGAAGAATTTTCTCGATCTCAGACAGAGCAAAATTCTGTACTTGCGAATCCGTCAATTGAAAATCTTCACGAAAAAATTAAACTTATCAGATTTATGAAATATTTTAATACTATTAGTTAGTGACATGTTTCCAACTATATAGAGAAATTACTAATATTAAAAGTAGCTTACTTGGATGGTTCAACAAAGTCCGACGTTTATGTAGAATGTCTTCCGACAGATATGACCAACATGCATCCCATACCACTTCAGGACGACTCATTGACGCAGAAATCAAGAGAGTGGCAAACAGTGTCCTCAAAGAGTGTCCAGTGGCAAAGAAGCTAGCCTCAATAATACCATCTATGTACTCTTTATCATCATTCAACAATCCCAACGCATAACATGCTTCGCGATAAGATCCATATTGAACTCCATCTACACTGCGCAAGTCCGCATAACATGTTGCGCCGCGAACTTTATTTAACAGGCACCGCAAATAATAAACATCTCCACTTCCCGGTGGAACATAATATATTCGACCAATGGCAAAACCCTGTTTTCTGGGAAACCATTCTCGACAATTTGATTTCCAAACAAACTTTGTGGGATATTCTGGATACGTAAGACTTAGACCTTCAGGGTATTTCTTATTTGCATCCATCCACGCCAAAAACATACTATGCGCGGTGACTAGCTCACAATTGATCGAATATTATCTCGAATGCGAGAATACAACACTCTGTTCATTGGGCAAATGAAAACTCAATCTCTCGACTGCAGGTTCCTTATGTTGAATTTCAAATCCGAAAATTCGCTAAACAGCCTCACACGACGACACGTACCGACAGTCGTAGTATAAGTTTATTTCATCGACAATTCTCCCATCGGAATTCCCATCTGATGCCGTCTGGCAGAATGTGGCCGTCACACGATCATTCCCTTTATTGATATACTTGAATAAATATTTAATTGCCCGAGACTGATTGCACCACTCCACATTCAAATGCGCACCGTAGGTCACTAACAGGTAACGATTATGGGGTACAACATACCTGTTATCCAAAAGAACACCGTTTTTCTGTATAACTCGACCATTATCTCGTCGCCTATAAATAGCATATCCATCGTCGTCAATGGATGTGAACTCGCAAAATTTCTTTGGATAATGCTTGGAACATCGATCGTTAACCATGCACGGAGAACTCAGACGATCACCACCACATGGACCGTGAACCATCAAATCCTTAACAGCTTCGTGATACACGGGGTCAACCTTTTCATTCGGTATCTCAGCCGAAATTATAGAGTCAATTTCTTCTGGAGTGCGACGCTTAAATTCACTTTAAAGGAATAGTAGAATATGTCCATGCGACAAACCTCGTTTTTGAAACTCGATCGTGTATACCACTACAATAAATCAAAATAATTCGTTATTTAACCTTGAATATGGCTGAAGAGAATGTAAATAGTCATATACCTGGGAGAAGACTATAAAATCAGAATTACAAATGAGAAGGGTGATATTATGTGCATGAATGACATCATAACTACAATTACACATACACCTCGAATGTTTTTTCATTCGTGTATGACATTAGAAAAAAACAGTGCTAAGAAAAAATTATTTATGATAAATTGAGGAATTATTCCCCTTCCTACATCCAGTTATGCAGAATCTGTAATGTACCTTTATGAGTGGAAATTGAAATGGAGGCTACAAATCAAGTTTCGGGAATATCAATAGATGTACTAACGGGCATGTAAAACGCATACATATACATATATAAGGCAAGCATACGAAATAACCTTATCTGAGGTTATTTGGGAAAGTGAATGCTCGATAAAATTAGAGAAATTACCTGCTCGCACGTCTCCGAATATTTTGTTCTTACGTATGTCAGTAATCATCGCCTCAATTTTGGCTTTAAAAATTCTGCATACAATGTCTGGTCTATCTTCCGGTTTCAAGTCACGCTCCTCAAGGAATCTAGTTATTTCTGGCCACTTGGGATTACATGTAAGTGTGAGGAACAAATCAGGGTAACCAACCCATTTGCATATCGTCATAGCGTCCTGATAATTTTGGACCATATACCGTGCCCCACCCGTAAAAGATGAAGGCAATATGATTCGTTTCCCATGGCTCGAAGCATCAGTATCTCCCCTCAAAAAAGCATCTTGTAAACCTTTATACATCTCGCATCTAAGTTGTTTCTGATTCAATCGAATGTAAGTCAGACGCGAAGATTCTATCATGGTGTAGGCATCTACGACAAATTGTTGGAGTAGGCGACCCGAGAACAAAATGGTCCTTGGTTCAAATTCTCGTTCATGTAATCGAAAAGCAAAATATTCTCTCATGCTGATTTTTTTACGTCCACCACCGTCACCCCTTCTATTAGAGAGAGGAATATCTTCTCGATAGCCATCCTCACCATACGGAAATAGTAGTGGATATTGCAATCCCAAATAAGTCGGGTTCAATTGATTAATCCTCTTTAGGCGTCCGTTGAGTCTAGACCAAAATATCTCTGTCACCGAGGCAGTCTTCTACATCTCCAACAATCAATACAACTACTTCGGAAGCAGAAGGCAAATTGTATGTTCTCCCATCTCCGCCGCGTTTTCCGATCAGCTTGAGCTTAACATTTGTAACGCCTTCGAGCATCAACTTATCCTTAGCCATTCGAAAAGATTTAACCAGAACGTTCTCTCTATCAAGCATATCCTTCAAAGCCGAAATTATGGAATCATGTAGATCCCCAACCGCTGAATCTCGCCTGTAGCATTGTGGACTTAGTTATTAGAAGAACAAACCAAACAAAGAACTAAAATTATTAAGTTACCTTACAGACGACATGCAATTTGAGATCTCGTTATCTGTGTCGTATATGTATAACTGTGCAAATTTTGGGCATTCACCTTCAATCGGCAATAAACTTCCAATTAAGTGATAGTTTTGCCCATGCAATTTGAAAACAGGTGGTGAATTTCCTTGGTTGATGCGATGATCAATTTTCCCTCCCATCGATGTAAAGCTAAACATATTGTTGTAGGATCGTATGTTCTTTCGGTAATGATTACTTCTTTCCGAAGAATCGAACAATAAATTTTGTAGAACGTCAGGAGCTGCTTTTAGGAATGGTAATTTGATTTTACCCTGATTGCAACATAAGCTATATTTTGGATTATGGGTATTGTACGTTCGTCGCAATCTCTCTATGTACCAGAAGAAAGCACCGCAATGGACACATTTCCAATCAGCATTGCCAATGTCGCAATAACCTATAAAATTTGGGAAAGTAATGCGGTTATTGACAGGAGAACTAAGTAATTTAGGACGTATAGGAAAGAAATTTGAAACGCATAGAGAATACGAATTAAATATGAAAGAAAGAGGAGATAAATATATTCCATTGTGCGCAATTGAATTGTATGAAAGTGAACAACTGTGTATATATAAGGACACCTATACATGTAGTTGACTTTATCCAAAACCCCATTAATCCATTAAATTTCGTAAAAATAAATAGTTCAGTAGTGGAAATTACTCTCGATTGTGGAAGGTGGATGAGAATCTTCGGCTGCGATATCACTTTTTGAACCGGGAAGTTGGCTAGAAGATGAACCATCGTTAAGAACACCTTGTTGGTGTAATGCCCTAGGCTTTAGTTATGTTTAACTGAAAACCGTTATGTATCATCTTTATCGTTTATATTTATTATTTGATTATTATATAGTTTGCATATTTATTGTAATAATCTCCGTCCCTAATTATTAAGAGAATAATTAGTATAATTGTCAATGGATAATCATGTGATGATTATATGCATAAGAGATGCACATTGAAATTATGGGTACTTGTTAGAGAACAAGTGACTGGACATGACCCGCATGAGATTTATGTCATGGTCTAATGTCATACTTAAATCTCATACGGTTACTTCATTTATTTCCTAGACCTAAGATTATCGTAACCTTACATATGATGAAAGTCATGTTTGATTTTAGTCAAACGATATCTTAACACGATATCTATAAAGACTATCATTGGCATGATCGGATTCATGATGGGAAGGATGATAAGTCAAGAAGGAATTTGTCCCTCGGAAGAGAGATGTTATGCTTGGGCCCTCGATGAGTGATAATGATGAAAGTGTATGGCCGTACCCCCAATATGATTGGAATTATCATTATACTCAAGAATCGAGAAAGCATTGAACAATAACAAGTTGACAAGGACCATGACTTGTGTTCAATATAACATCGTGAGACAAAGGGATAAATGGAAGTACACCATTGGAAACGTGAACTCTTACGTTACATTATTTGGGTAGACATAATGGCTTGCTAGAGTCCGCTTATGTCTTATGAGGTTCGATATGATCGAACTCATTGCCAACATAATGTAATCCTATTGGGTCACACACAACTAGAATGAATTGGTTAAACCGGAGGAAGAATAGTTGAGAGTTTTACGTATCCGGCTATATATACCGCGCGACATATTAAGCCAATGGCTTAATATACCGCGCGACATAATAGGCCAATACGCGGTTTGACAGCCTGTCTCTCCTAATACGATTAGGAGAGGTATTCCTACTATTGTAGTATAAATACAAGGGTTCTGTCAGACCTAAAAGGTCAGCCGAAATTTTCAATCAAAATTCACAACAAAATACTCTCAATATTCTTCAAGGTTTAGATCTAGCAATCATCAAGAAGTTGTTCTTGAATTCATTCAAAGGTGTGGATACCGAAAGAGGGTCTTCGCTCGTTCATCGATCAAGGCCTAGAGTTCAAGCAAGTTGAAGAATGAAGTTTGTGATTCGATATCACATAATCAAAATCGTTCGATAGCTCACGACCGGAAAGCGTTTCAAGGTTGGTTTAATTCTATCTCATAGGAATTTAAATTAATTATATAGAACGGATCTTAGGGCTTGGGTTTTGTGTTAATTTTATGCTTAATTCCGCTGCGCATGGACCCGTAAAACCCAACAGTGGTATCAGAGCCCCGTTCGTATGGTTAAGTTTGAATTAACATGCTAGATTTAAGATATAAATTGTTTATATGCTTATTGCATGTTTTGTATGCGATAGAATTTTTAATTGTTTATGTGAAACAATGTGAAAATCGTTTTCGGAATATGCTGAATTAAATCTGTAAAAGGGATGTTTTACGTGATTTAATTACATGTAATCTGTATTGGTTCGAATCTGGAAATCCTGTTACTTGGCTACTTTAGTCGCGCGACATGATGAGCCATGAGGAATTCGGAGTTATACGGCTTTGTTAGGTCGCGCGACATATCAAGCCTCCGGGCCGATGTTGTCACGCGACATAATAAGCCAAAACCGGCGTAATCGCTTGTTCAATTTTTCGCTATTCTCGTGATTGTGTTTACAATCCGATATGTTCTTATGAAAACTGGATGTTATAAAATTGAGTTTATAAATCCGCGATAGATTGATTCATTGATATACATGATTAATTGATTAAAATGTGATTTTAATAATTATTGCAATGTATATGAAAAACTGGATGTTATAAAATTGAGTTTATAAGTCCATGCTAGATTGATTCATTGATATGCATGATTAATTGATTAAAATATGATTTTAATAATTATTGCGATGCATGAATTATTTGTTCTTAAGTGTTAAGAATTTTATTAGATGTTTAGTTGAAACATTGAATTGTGATTTCCTAAAATGTTTAGTTGAAACATTGCATTATAGTTTCCTAATATGTTTAGATTTAGACATTGTAAATTTTGGATTTTATGATTGTTTATGGAAACAAGTCATAATTACGCGAAATTTTAAAAGGAAACTAATTGTTTATAAAAGGTAGTGATTATGTTGCCAAATCGTAGTTGATTTCTAATTGTGCATGACTAGGAGAGTTCGTCTAAGAAAGAGTTGGTACTTAAGTAGTCCTTGTGGCTCACCTATCTTCCTGGGAACTTACCTGGTGCATGATTATGACTATCTTTACTGATATGCTTATAATCTACCTTAAAGAACCTTCATTTAACTTTTAAGTTCTTTATGCCAATCCATGATTTAAACACTTGAGACCACTCGGATAGTTTTGGGTGGGCTTTCCATAGCAAGGTGCTTTGATTCTATTCCGTTTGCGAGCAAGATGAGGAAATGGTGGTTCCTATACGTTTAAAATGGATGAACTTAATTGGGTTATCAAAATGGTTTTGGACCCAAGGCATAAGATGAGATTAAAATATGCTTAGACATATGATGTCTTAAATAAATCTCATAAAAGATCCTAAGAGTCATATATGATATGATTGATGTTTTCTACCTAATTAGTTTGATCTTGAGCGGTGCGCCATAGCGTACTTGAGATCAAATTAAAGATGGATCTTAGTCCTAAGAGTCATATACGATATGATTGATGTTTTTCTACCTAATTAGTTTAATCTTGAGCGGTGCGCCATAGCGTACTTGAGATTAAATTAAAGTTGGATCTTAGCCCATTAAATGCATATTATGCTTATTAGCATTAGAAGGTGTATGATTTAGTGGGAGTATTTGTAAAATACATTATTTGCTCTTAAATGATAAATGTGTTGATATTGATATGTGTTCATATAATTTGTATATTTTGTTGTAGAAATAGCATTACATAATGATAATTGTGATTCGTCTTTATGAAGGACAAAGTTCGAAAGGAACAATACATAATGTGTATGTTCTTGACGAATCCGTTCCTACTGAACCCATTGCAAATGTTGCAAAGGGCAAATAAGGAAGCAACATTAGAAACATAGTGATGATTCTGACAATATTGCTTGCCTTGTATTTGCCACCATGGTTGAAGGCTCTTATGAAGAACCTTGGGCACATGATAACTAATCTTTTGTTCTAGCATAACGCAAATGGGGAAATGTTCCAAGTGCAAGCTAGGCAAAAGATATATATGTTGTGGTGAAGGCTCTTTATTCATATGATGAAAGAAGGAGCAATCCGCAAATTGTGTTAATAGTTTACACAATAAAAGGGTTCATAAAGGAAGGAAAAATTAGGTAAAGCAAAGGTTGCCAAACCTAGGACAAAAGTTGTCAAAGCCGAAGAGGCTAAACCCAAAGTGTCTCAAAAGGATGCATTTTGCTATCATTGCAATAAGATTGTCATTGGAAACAAAGTTGCAAGGCTTATTAGGAAGGCCTAAAAGGTGAAGAAGGGCAATATGATTGCTACTACTTCAAATATCTATATGATAGATATTTTCCCTTCGACTTCTTGTTCTTGGGTATATGATACCGGATTGGATCTCACATTTGTTTAAATGTGCAAGGAACAAAGAATAGAAAGCTACTCAAATAAGGTAAATTAAACCTATGCATGGGAATGGAGCAAGAGTTGCAACATTAGCCATAAGGGACTTATGAAGTCACTTTGCCTTGTGAAGTAGTACTTGTTTTGAACAAGTATGACTACGTTCCGGATTTGAGTAGGAGTATTATTTCCGTTTCTTAAATGGATGATGAAGGATATAATTTTCTTATTTTCAATAAGAAGTTTTATATTTATTTAATAATATGCCTTATTGTAATGCATATGTCATTAAATGGTCTTCATATCCTTGATGATGAGAAACAAAATAATATTGAAGATATCTATGATATAAATGGGAAATCTAAACCGAACAATATGAACAAAGCGTTTATATGGCATTGCCGGCTTGGTCAAATAAATAAGAAACATATATCTAAACTCCATTAACATGGACTTTTAGACTCATATGACCATGAATCATTTGAGGAATGTGGATCTTATTTATTGGGATTATCGACCAAACCACCCTACACTAAAGTAGTGGGAGGACTAGTGACTTATTGGTCATTATACATGAGATGTATGTGGACTATTAAGTAGCATTGCTAGGGGAAGACTTCGGTATTTCATCATATTTCACTAAAGACTTATCTAGATATGACTATGTCTATCTGATGAAGTCCGAAGGTGAATCGTTTGAGATGTTTTGAACATTTCAAAGATGAAGTACAAAACAACTTGGTAAAACTGTTAAGTACTTCGATTAGATCGAGGTGATGAATATTTGAGCCAAGAATTTGACAATCATCTCAAAACTATGAAATCGTTTCAAAGTTGACTCCAACCGGAACACCACATTGTATGGTGTTTCTTAAAGGAGGAATTGAATCTTGTAGGACATGGTTCGTTCGATGATGTGTCAATTAGACTTTCCTATTTTCTATTTCCTTTTGAGGATATACATTAGAAATAATGTGGTTACACTGAATCGAGTCCCTACTAAATCGGTTCCTAAGGCCCCACATGAGATGTGGCATGGAAGAAAACTTAGTTTGTCTTTCATGAAGATTTGGGGTTGCGAATCTTATGTAAAGAGACTTGTCTCTTATAAGTTAGCACCAAATCTGACAAGGTTATTTTCGGATATTGATTTTACAATCACAAAGAGAACAAAATGTTTGTTGCTCTACACGATTTGTTTCTTGAGAAACAGTTTCTCAATAAAGAATCTAGTGGGAGTAAAATTAATCTTGAAAGAAGTTCAAGAACCCGAAAATAATATGGAACCAAGAGTAGAGACAGAACCAAGTTCACAAAGAAGTTGTGAAACCGGTTCAAGATGCACAAGTCCATCGTAGATTGGATAGGTTACGATCCGAACTCAAGAAATAGTGATTTCTCGTTGCGGAAAGTGATGAAGTGGAAGTCATTGAGAATGACGATCCTACTTGCTATCAAGAAGCGATGTCCTCTCCTAATTTGGATAAATGGTTAGGAACCATGGAATCCAAATTACAATCCATGTTTAACAATCAAGTTTAATTGGAACTTGATTGGGCTATCTAAAAGTGTAAAAACTAAAGGGTGCAAGTAGGTCTTCAAAGACCAACATGGATGTGAAGGTGTATACTTTCATGACTAAGGATTGTAGCAAAAGGACTTAGGTTAATTCATAGTATTGACTATGTTGAACTTTTTCCGCCAGTTACAATGTCGATGTCTGTTAGAATTTCAATTGCCATAATCGCATATTGTGACTATGTGATATGACAAATGGATGTAAAACGACTTTCTTTAAATGGAAAGATTATTAAGGATGTGTAGAGTACACAACCCGAATAGTTTGTCGATCCAAGAAACTCTAATAAAGTATGCATGTTGCAAAGATCCATGAGATGGATTGAAGCAAGCTTCAAGGAATTGGAATCTTCGTTTTGATGAATTGGTCAAAGAGTTTGACTTCATCAAAGAACAAAGATGAATCTTGTGTATGCATGAAATTCAGTGGGAGCGTAATATTATTTCTATTGTTTTATTACAATGATATCTTACTCATTGGAAAACAAGTTCCGACACTTAAGACTGTTAAGTCTTGGTCAAGGAAAGGTTTCTCAATGAAAGATATGGGTAAAGCCGCTTACATCCTTGGCATCAAGATCTATAGAGATAGATCTAGAAGGATAAATTGGTTTGAGTCAAAGTGTTCACATTGACAAGGTTCTTAGAAGAGTCTAAGAAAAGTGGCTTGTCAATGGGTCATGGTATTTTCTCTTAAGCAATACTCATTGTCTTATGACAATTGATGAGCAAAAGGGAATGAATGAAGTTCCATATGCTTCGGCATTTGGATCTGTCATGTATGCCATAATTTGTACTAGACCCAACGTCTCATATGCTTTGAGCATGATGAGTCGATACCAATCTGATCCTGTGATGAGAACCATTGGATGGCGATCCAAGATGATCCTTAAGTACTTAAGAAGAACTAAGGATACGTTCTTGGGATTTGAAAGATTGGAAGTTTAATCTTGTTGTAAGGGTTACATAGGTGCTAGCTTCCAAACTGACAAAGTTATTTTAAAATCGCAATTAGGATTTGTGTTTATGCTTATAAGAGGTGCAGTTTTGATTGGAAAGGTTCCAAGCAGAAATTGTAGCCGATTCTACTACTAAGGCCATACTTTAGCAACATATGATGTAGCTGAGAGAGGCAGTTTGGATCAAAAGTTCATTTAGTATTTTGGAAATACTTCAAGTGTTTTTCCAAGTATCACTAATCGGTGAAACCTTTGTTATGACAATAGTGGTGCCACTTGTGCAAACAATGGAACCAAGGTCACAACAGCGATCCAAACACTCACTTAGACGTTCTTCGAGGAATTCATAAAGAATGAGAAAACGTTAAAATATACAAAGTATCAACCGATGATGACATAAGGGACTCACTTACAAAGACACTCGCATAGGCAGAAGCATGATGGGCATGTTAGATCCATGAGTATTCGATACATAAATGGAGCCTAGTGCAAGTGGGAGACTGTTGGTGTAATGCCCCTGTGCTTTAGTTATGTTTAACCGAAAACCGTTATGTATCATCTTTATCGTTTATGTTTATTATTTGATTATTATATAGTTTGCATATTTATTGTAATAATCTCCGTCCCTAATTATTAAGAGAATAATTAGTATAATTGTCAATGGATAATCATGTGATGATTATATGCATAAGAGATGCACATTGAAATTATGGGTACTTGTTAGAGAACAAGTGACTGGACATGACCCGCATGAGATTTATGTCATGGTCTAATGTCATACTTAAATCTCATACGGTTACTTCATTTATTTCCTAGACCTAAGATTATCGTAACCTTACATATGATGAAAGTCATGTTTGATTTTAGTCAAACGATATCTTAACACGATATCTATAAAGACTATCATTGGCATGATCGGATTCATGATGGGAAGGATGATAAGTCAAGAAGGAATTTGTCCCTCGGAAGAGAGATGTTATGCTTGGGCCCCTCGATGAGTGATAATGATGAAAGTGTATGGCCGTACCCAATATGATTGGAATTATCATTATACTCAAGAATCGAGAAAGCATTGAACAATAACAAGTTGACAAGGACCATGACTTGTGTTCAATATAACATCGTGAGACAAAGGGATAAATGGAAGTACACCATTGGAAACGTGAACTCTTACGTTACATTATTTGGGTAGACATAATGGCTTGCTAGAGTCCGCTTATGTCTTATGAGGTTCGATATGATCGAACTCATTGCCAACATAATGTAATCCTATTGGGTCACACACAACTAGAATGAATTGGTTAAACCGGGAGGAAGAATAGTTGAGAGTTTCTCAGATCCGGCTATATATACCGCGCGACATATTAAGCCAATGGCTTAATATACCGCGCGACATAATAGGCCAATACGCGGTTTGACAGCCTGTCTCTCCTAATACGATTAGGAGAGGTATTCCTACTATTGTAGTATAAATACAAGGGTTCTGTCAGACCTAAAAGGTCAGCCGAAATTTTCAATCAAAATTCACAACAAAATACTCTCAATATTCTTCAAGGTTTAGATCTAGCAATCATCAAGAAGTTGTTCTTGAATTCATTCAAAGGTGTGGATACCGAAAGAGGGTCTTCGCTCGTTCATCGATCAAGGCCTAGAGTTCAAGCAAGTTGAAGAATGAAGTTTGTGATTCGATATCACATAATCAAAATCGTTCGATAGCTCAAGACCGGAAAGCGTTTCAAGGTTGGTTTAATTCTATCTCATAGGAATTTAAATTAATTATATAGAACGGATCTTAGGGCTTGGGTTTTGTGTTAATTTTATGCTTAATTCCGCTGCGCATGGACCCGTAAAACCCAACACACCTAAGATCGAGAGAAAAACCACAATCAAATATACAATTATAGACTTTCAATAAACTCTCTAAACCGTTAAAAACTTTGGTAACACTGTTTGTACCAATAGTTTGACAATTTTTCCATGGAATAGATCCCACATACATGGAAGTTAGTAGCCCGATACAAAAGCACAACGCAAGACGAAGATACAAAGTAAGTGTTCTTGGTAGAAATTTTATTATTATTTTCAAGGGGACAATTATTGTATAATACAGTTTAAATAGGTAATAAAAATACTATTAAAAAATGCAGATCTTTAGTTTTTGAACGAAAGCAATTACCATTACCACCGGCTAATCGATTGCCCGCTATAGACATGCTGATCGATGGAATACCGTTATTCCTAGGAGAGATATGCGAGCCCAAGTGTGGTTCCCGTCCTATATAAACACGTCTTAGAGTCTCACCAGATACATTAAGGGAATACGATGACCCAGTGCGGCTTCGTGGACCTACACATTTAATGCAGTCCAATACGGATTACATAACTATAAATTTCAGAGCAAAGTGTTGTTATTTTTAGTTAATGGAAGGCACTTACAAATACTTATGTCGGTAAATGGCGGTGACATTGTACTTGTTAATTGGTTAGGCAGCACGCCTACTTCTGTAGTTTGGTACGCGATTTGACTGACTGATGAAGAAATAGTAACATTACGTATGAAGTTAAAATATGATAATTAAGGTACGGTGCACGAAAAACGTTCGTATATTATGTATCACATACAATCAATGATACGTACCATTTGAAATGTCGAAAAGTACTGAACGAAATGGGGGGACAATATGTGAATCTGAAGTAGTTCTGCAATGCACTTCGACATCCGAATTTCTATCTCCTGTAAGTCGAATAAATTATTGGCCATTAACGAAATATGCATCGAATGAATTTTTGGGTAACTAAGTAAAATAGTGCACGATGCTGAACACCTCACTATCGAGGCCGGAAGAAAAAATACATTGAAATTAAAAGTTTAATTGCCTATACATACCATATACATTATATCCCAAAAACAATATCTACCAATAGACCAAAAAAAAAAGGTTGGAAGGTTGGGCAAAAAAAAAAAAAAAGGTTGGAAGGTTGGGAAAGTAATGCGGTTATTGACGGGAGAACTAAGTAATTTAGGACGTATGAAAAAGAAATTTGTAACACATAGAGAATACGAATTAAATATTAAAGAAAGAGGAGATAAATATATTCCATTGTGCGCAATTGAATTGTATGAAAGTGAACAGTTGTGTATATATAAGGACACCTACACATGTAGTTGACTTTATCCACAAATTCTAGTAATCTATTAAATTTCGTAAAAATAAATAGTTAAGTAGCGGAAATTACTCTCGATTGTGGAAGGTGGATGAGAATCTTTGGCTGCGATATCACTTGTTGAACCGGGAAGTTGGCTAGGAGATGAACCATCGTTAAGAACACCTAAGATCGAGAGAAAAACCACAATCAAATACACAATTATAGACTTTCAATAAACTCTCTAAACCGTTATAAACTTTGGCAACACTGTTTGTACCAATAGTTTGACGATTCTTCCATGAAATAGAACGCACATACATGGAAGTTAGTAGCCCGATACAAAAGCACAATTCAAGACGAAGATACAAAGTAAGTGTTCTTGGTAGAAAGTTTATTATTATTTTCAAGGGGACAATTATTGTATAATACAGTTTAAATAGGTAGTAAAAATATTATTAAAAAATGTAGATCTTTAGTTTCTGAACAGAAGCAATTACCATTACCACCGGCTAATCGATTGCCCACTATAGACATGTTGATCGATGGAATACCATTATTCCTAGGAGAGATATGCGAGCCCAAGTGTGGTTCCCGTCCTCTATAAACACGTCTTAGGGTCTCACCAGATACATTAAGGGAATACGATGACCCAGTGCGGCTTCGTGGACCTAAACATTTAATGCAGTCCAATACATATTACATAACTATAAATTTCAGAGCAAATTGTTGTTAGTTTTAGTTAATGGAAGGCACTTACAAATACTTATGTCGGTAAATGGCGGGGACATTGTACTTGTTAATTGGTTAGGCAGCACGCTTGCTTCTGTAGTTTGGTACGCGATTTGACTGACTGAAGGAGAAATAGTAACATTACATATATGAAGTTAAAATAAGGAAATTAATGTACGGTACACGAAAAACATTCGTATATTATGTATCACATACAATCAATGATACGTACCATTTGAAATGTCGGAAAGTACTGTACGAAATGGGGGGACAATATGTGAATCTGAAGTAGTTCTGCAATGCACTTCGACATCGGAATTTCTATCTCCTGTAAGTCGAATAAATTATTGGCCATTAACGAAATATGCATGGAATGAATTTTTGGGTAACTAAGTAAAATAGTGCACGGTGCTGAACACCTCACTATCGAAGCCGAAAGAAAAAAATACATTGAAATTAAAAGTTTAATTGCCTATACATACCATATACATTATATCCCACAAACAATATTTACCAATAGAAAAAAAAAGGTTGGAAGGTTGGGCAAAAGGGGCAAGTAAATGACGCTTCATACCAAAAAAAAAAAAAAAAAAAAAAAAAAAAAAAAAAAAATTAAATTTTTATTCAAAATAAACTCGGCCCAAATTTATTTATGTTCAGCCCAACAAACCAAATAACCCCCCACTCCCTTCACCCTAAACAACGTTCAATCAAACCTAATCTTATCTCCCAATTTCCACCGCCGCTTGCCTAGGGTTTTCCCCAATCCTCGAGCGGGTATGACGCCGACGAACCTACACAGGTATACACGAAATCCTCACCCCAAATTTTTAGATTTACGTAATGATTCTACCTAGAAAGCTTCCCAAAAGCCGAAGCATTCATGGAGCCTAGTATCTCTATACCATGATGACGAATTCGTAAAGATTTTGATGATTGGAACGCGACGCTTTCAGATATATTTGACGTCTCGTGTGCATTCTGTAGGTAATAAGCTCGAACTTTTCCGAATTACGCAACTGTGTTGTAATTTTGTGGGAGATTGTTCGTTGGTCACAAATTTCGAACTCGTGTTATTGAATCTTTGAAATTATGTATGTTGTCTTCAATTTATCCCGAATAGGTAAACCAACGGAGGTCTATGCGTCGTCGCAGGCCAACATAATAAACTATGTTAGGATGGTTTCATATAGGGAGCCACTTTGGGAAATTGTACACAATTTGTTCCTCCCTAAAAACTGATGTTATGTTAGTCTAATAGCCTTTACGAACAACACACCAGATCTATTAAGTATTATTCAAAAAAAAAAAATTACTACCACTGATGCAAATTCTGAAAGTATTGCTAGTAAATAGCCACAATAAAAGTAGTTTACATGTTTATTTCACTCACAAATACTGGATTGTTTTTAATTTTTATGAGTTCCGGTGGAGTAGTTTTTATAATTTCCAGTAGAGTTCTTTCTAAATCACAAAATTCCAAGCCTGTGTGAAGGTTGAAATTAAGTGATTCTTGTTGACTAACAATGAAGTGATATTTGTACTTGCTAAAGCTTATTCCAAGTACTGGGAAAAAAATTCTGAGAACTTGAAGTCATATTAATTAAAACAATTCTTCTTAAACAAACAGATGGAAAAGCTTATCAAAGAGAAAGACAGTAAGGTGACAGGGTGACAGGGCTCATTACATTTGAAGATACATTATTTATATTTCCAATGCTTATACGTTACATTATGCAGTTAAGTAATTCTACTTGTGTAACTATGCATTGATTTATGTAGTGTCTAATGTTCATTACAAATTCGATCAGGTTTCTTAACTAACTTCATTTCTCTTAAATGAAAATTTGTTTTTTTTTTGTTTATCTTTGTTGCGTTGTATTCTCATGCCTACTACTTGAACTTGGAGGCTGTTTGTAAGCTGAAGAAAACAGAGAGGTGAACCAAATAAGGGTAGTTTTTAGTAACATGAAAGAAATTGTGTGTTGAACTGCTGATGAATGGAGAGCACTGGGTTTAAATTTTGCGTTAAAGAAAAAGCTGAATATTTATGTATTAGCAAAGTTTTGTATTCAATAATTCCCCATTTATCCTGAACCATTATCACTGCATAAGTATATTATTCATTCTTAGACAAGACTCATCAAGACTCACAATTGTTGGGTTTTACCTTCCCTTTAGCAAGATCTGAAGCCCTATAATAAAAGTTGGAAGTAAACATAATATGTCAAACCTTCTTTATCGACTCTAATTAATGATATCAACATGTTTTATTACTACATAGCAATTGCTTACTTTGTGGCACAACAATGCAAAATACGGAACATACTCTATCCTAGCAGAAGTATTCGTGCATGTATCGACATATATTGTTACCTGTAGTAGCTGCTAGATCTGGTAATTTTCTTTTGCTACCAATCACAGTTGACTTAGTAATCTTCATCTTCGCATTAACTTGAAAATCTTCTTGTTTTATGGCTCCACAAGCTTCCAGATATTTATATGAAAGTGATGAATATTAGTTTTGAGAGTGGATAGAAAACCTCTACATATACCATCTTAGGGAAACATAGTTTTGAACTGGGAGGTATGAGAAGCTCCTCTCCCAATAAGCCTATTAAAGTGAAAGTATACACGGGGAAAAGCGCATTTGACAGTCATTTTCTTTTCTCTCAGATACAGTTTATGTATTAAGTACAATAAAATTTCTATTCTCCCATTGTAATTATTGCAGCCTTGATATTAACAGTTTTAGCAGTTTTTTTATCTTGCTCTGAACAGTGTAATTATTTAATGACCAATTAAATATTTATTTTTACATTCCATTTATAACAGCCATGATAGGGAAAGTGCATTTGAACTGTCAGACATAACATCACTTAACCCAATTTTACTCGTGGGGGTAGATCAGTACGTTTTTTAGAGAAGTAACTCATAACTTGAAATATTTTTTTCATAATTGCATATATTGATTACTAATTATCAAAATAAACTTTGTAATTAAGAAATAGATAAATAACAATGTTACTAAGCTCGGCGTTATGGTCTAATTCGAGCAGGTTTCTTAACTAACTTCATTTATCTTAAATGAAAAATTTGTGTTATTTGTTTATCTTTTTTGCGTTGTGTTCTCATGCCTGCTACTTGAACTTGGAGGCTTGTTGTAAGCTGAAGAAAATAGAAAGCTGAACCAAAGAAGGGTAGTTTTTAGTAAGTTCTTGTGCAAACAAGTTACTTCAACGTGAACATCAAACGTTGAAAATTCTTGTATGATTGCTCAGACCGAGAATTGCTGCAGTATATATAAATATAAGGTAACGATGCGTAATACCCACTTTGCTTCTTTACCGCAGGTTATATACGCACACAAAAATGAACATGAGTGAAAGAAGATCTATGAAGAATGGTGGTTTGGGAAACAAAGCCAAAAATCTGAGGTAGTTCATTTTTCTTGTAAATTTCGTGAATGTGTTGTGAGAAGAAAATTCCGTTTGACTACCATGGATATTTGACAAGTATTACAATTGAATATTTGAGTAGCTGTTTTTATATTGGTCTATTGTAACCAAAATATTCTATCCTTTCATATGTATGCCTTAGTAACTTGCGAGATTTTTTCTTTACGTATCCCACATTGAGAACTTAGTACACATGCAGATGGTTAATACACTCAAGTCAGCGCAAATCATCATTGTCCCTTAGGTAATCTTCCTCACTTTAAACTGTTTATTAGAGTATCATTTTCTATTGTTTTCATGCGGACTGTTCTTCCTATTCTGATAGATTTTCCTTCAATGCTAACACTTTGAATCTGGTCTATTCTTCCCCAAATTCATCTCATAATAGTTGGTGTTTGGAGGACGGAGGAACCTCTACAGCTAGTCTCTTGCTTTCCCGCTGCAATCTGCATCTTTGGTTTGACCGGTAGTAGGCCTACCTACCTTGAAAGGTAACCCCCCACCCCCCACCCTTGGTTTTATTTTTAAATGGTCTTGTTAGTGTAAATATATCGAAATTTTGGTGATTTTAGTATAATTTATTGATACTTGATCCCATTTCCCCTTCTGTGAAAAAAACGAACAAAATTTTATTTAACCCCTTCTATTTAATGACGATAATTTAACCCCCTTTTAACTGAATTTGACCAAACATCCCCGTTCAAGCACAATAGTACAAATGTGAAACCCATCAAGTACCCAATTGATATCAGTTACCATCTGCGTGTAACAGTCTACAGCAATTCCTACACAACATCGTAGGCTATGAAGTAAATGCATCTTCATATCTCCTAAAAGATATGGAAGATCAAAGTTCAACTGATGACCAAATGTTTCATAAATTTAGTACCCTAATGTGATACTTGTCTTTGAATATTTTTAACTGCGTGAGACGTTTTCACTTCTGTAGATTACTGCACGTGTTCTTTTATGATACTTTCAGAGTTGATGAAGGTGGATAAGAGTTGCTCGTTGCTATGAGTTCCGTGCTAGCAGCATCTGAAGCAGTTGCTGAAAGAAGATCTTATAAAATGAAGTGATGGGAAGCCTATGCAAGTTCAATTTTGAGTTAATCAGGACTATGTACCAACTGTCTTTGATAACTTCAGAGCAAATGTGGTAGTTGAAGGCACTACAGTGAATTTAGGCCTCTGGGACACAGCTGGTAGAGAAGTTATCTCACCCTTTTGGATCTTACAGTTGATCATATAATTTTGTGAATTAAGCATGAAAATGATCCGTTACGGTTTGATTTACCCAAAGTTTATATCTTGATTGGCGATGTGTTTGTGAAGGCACTACAGTGTTGGCTTTCTCATTAGTCAGCCGTGCGAGCTATGAAAACATATTTAAAAAGGTACCAGAATTAAATGCTCAATCATACCCAACTGCTGTTTCTCTCTTTTATTTATTGTTATTCCAGTAATTAGTTATCAGAGTTCTGATATATAATTTGATTGTTTAGTGGATCCCTGAGCTGCAGCATTTTGCCCTGGGAATTCCGATTGTATTGGTTGGAACCAAACTGGGTAAGTTATGCCTATTAAGAGCTTCCGTAGTGCATTTATATGGAAAATTCAAACAGGCTAACAAATCATATCATCAACAACCAAATTACTGAATAAGATATATTAAACTAAACAAACCACAAACACCAAAAGGTCTACATTCCATTAACTTAAACATCCCTTGCCATACCATAGACTAAATTCAACAGTTAAACAACACTAAACGCTAAACAATCGACAGCCCAATAAGATTTTCCTTCACAACCAAAAAGGAGCAACTCGACAAAAGCTGGGCTTCATCCAAATAATAACATAAGTGGAACAACAAAACATTACCTGAAATACCAAAAGAAAAAAACTCAGCCAAAATACTTAAATCCATCAACTTGGACTTTCAAATTCATTAAGTAGACTTCTTGCCCTCCTCAATTTCTTTTTGCACTTTCTTCCCAAAATTCTCAACTGGAAACTCATTCACCAGTGAACGTTTCACACTCAAAACAAGCTTGCACTATCGTGGTTCGCATCTTCCTGTGTACAATTGGTGTTTTGAACTCCCCATCGCTAACTCGGCCTTGGAGTTTCTTTCAATACTAAAATACTTTTTGAATGATATTTGCATCACTCGTGAATCTCGACTACGTAAAATGGATTTACTACTCCACCAACAGCGTCCACAGGAACATTTATCTTGAACAAACCTTCAAGACTCACCAGCTGATTAATCTCCTCGGGAAAATCCTACAAACAGCAATGAACAAATAAAAAAAAACACTTTAAGCTTTCGAGACAGCTAATAAAGAAAGTATATGCTAAAAAAATGGGTCAAGGTTAATACCACAGTCCCATCATACTTGGTCTTCATCTCAGTTACCGACATACCAAGAAGTTTTGAAGCGTCTCTATCCCATAAAATAATTGCTGCATTTCCAGTCCCATCCATAACCCTAACCTGAATTCTATACTTTAGACGACCATTAGTATCTCCAATACTACACTTGACACATAAAAATGACTAAGGAAGTCGAATCATTTTCCTTGGACATTTCTTGCATCCCACGTAACACCACTTGTTCCTTGTCTCAATAGTAGTTATTTGTCCGAAAGTCCAAAAATCTCCACTTTCTTTAAGCTCGCAGACCTGGGCCCATGTCCTGTACCGATCCCAATTAAGATCTAGATCTTCCTCAATGCATGGAATAGATGGGAGGGATATAGTAGCAATGGGAGTAACACTTCTCCCTTCCAGTTTCAGACTGTAAGTTAAATAGAATGCAAAATAGATTATAAACAGAGCATCCAAATTGACAAAGCTGTAACGATTTATTATGAAACAAAATGCAATATATATAATAACCTTTCCTGGAAATCACTGATTTCTTTCTCATTAGCGTTGATCCAAAGCTTGGAGACATCGTAGTAGGTAGCTACTTTTGACTCGTCCATAAATTTAGTCACACAACACAGTTGCATTATGATAATAACACTAACATTATTTTCTTTTAAATACGCTTCCAAGTTTTGAGCTTCCTTCCCCCAAGCAGTACATGAAAGAGCACTCCCCCTACGTTAAGTAGAAATTTATAAGAAATCTAAGAAGAACTCCAAGAATGAAATATATAAGTAAATGGAAGTAACAATTAAACATAACGTGGTAGGTGACTTTGTATCACTAACTGTATGTTTTCAATGCTGAAATCTATTAGCATTAAGTCCTTCCCTTTAGCAGATTTCTTCCTTTGTAGTGTCCCACATTTCGACAATCTTCCAATGACATCTATTGGAAAAAATAAACATAGGTGCAAAACAAACACAAAATTTATCAACTGGGAATCATGTAATATGAACTGAAATTTTTTTAACCTCAAAAAACTTGGAAAAATTCAAGAACTTTTTTTTTTTTACCTATTAGCAGATTCTCACTCAGATCAGGTTGCTGTAGCTCCTCAAACATCTTGAAGTCAAACATATTTTGCGGGAAGTTATCGTCCGAAATTTCAGCTACCTTCGTACGCTTAAAAAAATCAATTTGTAAGGGAAAATTGATGTTTTCATGGTCATATTGTTGTCGGTTACTATGAAGTTTTGAATCAGATAGACACTGCCCTCATCAAGAGTTGACGTCATTCGTTCAATTTCATATCGTGCGACTGTCGCATGTACACGATTCCCCTACAGTAGAAGAGACACAGTAATGTTTTGCAACTAATAATATAATTTTTTTATTACTAATACAAAAATAAAGTATGTTCATAGTAAAACTTGTGTGTACCTCACTGTCATGCAGGATGCATTCCATTCCATATACACTGGATTGAGTATCCAGTGTTCGCAGGAAATACTTGCGGACAACCCGGACCTTCACAGCCCAATCAGTCTTCTTAGGATTAAGTTCACGCACAAAGGTACATTTCGGATACATTTTGTGGAAGGATGTGAGTATCTACTTTTTTAAAGCTTAGTTCTCTCTAAACACTGTTTGTACATTTATATAGTGTCCAGCTGAAGGCTTTCTCAGTCAATACTCCAATTAGAACCACATCACAAATATCTGGAAATCGCTGAAGACAAAGAGACTCCAAGAATATTTACAGACATTTTCTTTTCTCTCTGATACAGTTTATGTACAATAAAATTTCTATCCTCCCATTGTAATTATTGCAGCCTTGATATTAACAGTTTTAGCAGTTTTTTTATCTTTCTCTGAACAGTGTAATTATTTGATGACCAATTAAATATTTATTTTTACATTCCATTTATAGCAGCCATGATAGTGACAGTTTTTGGCTCCAAATTGCTAATTTTAGGAACGACTTTACTTTTATATATTTATAGATTCCCTCCACTCATTCTCTCTCCTATTTAATTTTTCACACTCACAACACTTTTTTCACTCATTCTCTCTCCTAATACTATAATAATATTCCTTAATTCCCGTGCCATTTCAAAATTTCCTAAGTGGGCTGGGACGGAGGGAGTATTAAACTCCGACTTAATCTCTAACGATAATTTTTGTCTTTATTGTGTTATAATCACTAGTACAGATTTGAGCTTAGATAGCGCTTTTTTTTAGCTTAGATAGCGCTTTTTTGCAAGTTAGCATAGCGCTTTTATAAGCGCTATCTAAGCTCCCAAACTTAGATAGCGCTTTTAAAAAGCGCTTTCTAAGCACTTTTTTTATTTTTAAAAAATCAACTTACATAGCATTTTTTATGTGCTACATAAGCTCTCGAACTTAGATAGCGTTTTTAAAAAGCGCTATCTAAGCACTTTTTTCATTTTTTTAGAAATCAACTTTCATAGCGTTTTTTATGTGCTATCTAAGCGCTTTTTTTATTTTTTTAGTAATCAACTTGCATAAGATTATATAAAAAATAATAGAAACTAACAATCACCCCATTCAACAATAATAATCAACCTTTCATTTATTTACACAACAATAATTGTTACAATCATTCAAAAGAGTTATACTAACAAGAGAAAAAATATTTGTTTCTCGATATCAATATCATTAATATTACAATCAACACTAGTTAGAATCAAAAACTTTTGTAGTGCCTATTTTCTACTACTTCCCTCCCATCTTCTCCTTAAGAAATCGGTTATACAAGTATTCTGCCCAAATAATCTGAAAAATCTGCATTTTCCTCGAAGCATAACACTTGAGTCGGTTTAGTAAAATCAATACTCACAAAATATTAACCCTGAACTCTTACAGAACAAGATTCAAATGGATGTAAACAGAATGATTTCTCCTCCCTCATAGCTTGTACAGAGTGTGCATTGATGTGTTGCAGCAACACCTTTGTAAACAGGTAGCAGCTAGTTAGGAGAAGAGAGAGGGAAGAAAAGAGAGAGATATGGAAGAAGAGAGAAGCGGCGATGAGATCGAAACATCCATAAAAACTCAGAAGAATCTCAAAAATTGAATTGTTTCTATAAATCTTAGCATCATCTTCCAAATTCAAATTTCAAAGACATAAGAGGCGAAGCATCCATAACCTCTCCGATTTGCAACTAGAAGAAGTACTCCGAGAAGAAATTATAAAAAGAGGTATAGACTGGCAGGATAATTGAAGGAAACAAAAGAAGACAAGTTAAAGTGCAACTTCTATTGATAATTTAACAAAGAAAACGTCTCTTAAATAAAAGATCTAAACAACATTAACACTCCTGAATACAACTAACATTACATAGTACATGCTTATGTGTCTAAAACACCATGGTACAGAACAAATTCATATAGTATACATAAATCAAAAATCAGAAAAACATATATCAAATTAAATACAAAAACCGATTCATGTATCAACATACAAAACATTGATAGAACTGGAATCTAAAATACCCAAACCAATTTTTTTTTTTTTGTGTTTTTTTGGTGCAGAGAATAGAGAATTTAGAAGGAATACTATATTGAGAGAAACTTACTTGGAGACGAGATTGTCGAAGAGCGGCTGTGGCGACCTAAATAAGCCCTAACTCGGCTGCAACAGAAAATCAAATTAGGGCTGGAATGGTAAAGAACGCAGGAGATATTCATAGAGATAGAGGGAGTCGGAGAAGAGAAGCAGAAGGAGAAGGAGCGGGAGAGGGAGAAGGGGAGGGAGCATACCGGAACCCTAGCTGGAATGGATGGAGACCTAGAAATCGTCGGTGTGTGGTCATCGATTTTGCTGGGAAGGGAGGGCAACGAAGATCTGAATTGGAGTGTGTTGGCGGTGGCGATGGCTGGGGAGGGAAGCTCGTCGGTGTGTGATCGTGGGTTTTTCTGGGAAGAGAGGGAGAGCGTGTAAGCATGTGGGAGAGAAGAGAGAACAGCGGTGACTCAGGAGAGAGAGATGCGATGCCTTAAAAAAAAAATCCTTGCTTGCGAAGCGTTTACTACTGCAGCGCTTCTAATAAGCGCTATTTAGGTTTTTATTAATATAGCCTTTTTTTTAATATGCGCTATGTTAGTTAATTTTTTTTATTATTACTCCCTCCGTCCCTAAATGTTTGTCCCATTTTTCATTTTTCTTTGTCCCAAAAAGTTAGTCTCATTTCCAAAATTAAAGCTTCAAAATCACTAAATTTTCAAAACTTGTAACATTTAGGGACAGAGTATTACATGACGGCGGTATATATTATCAATAATTTTCAAAGCGTTCGTAAAAATAGACAAAATTAAAGCTTTAAAATCACTAAATTAAAATGTTTGAAAAGTCAAATGGGACAAACATTTAAGGACGGAGGGAGTATTAATTTTTTGTCTTGGTTATTAAATTTGAATATGAGGATGCGCTATGTAAGCTTACACCTTAGATAGCGCTTTTTAATAAAAGCGCTATCTAAGTGTGTTTCCTAAAATCCAATATGTACTAGTGAATATACAATCATAATATACAAGCCAAATATTCATATTCAATAAAACTCCGAAATTGTGCAACCCCGAAAGTTGTGGAGTCATCACTACTGGTCCTCATTTTTATCATTCCCCTGGCACAATTCTACCAAGTAAAAAGTCTATTATACTGAATAATACAATAGAACCTGAACTGCAAAATTTGCAACACAAAATTTAACAAACATTTTATCACATAACCCTCATAACCTTAAAACAACATAAAATGAAATGTCCGCTTTATTACTACATAATTTAAAACTTCTCGACCAACAAAATTATTCAATTTACATAGCTCTAGGAGAGAGGATGAAACAGCGCAGGGCCGAGCGTCTATCACTTCTCCGGCGTCTTTCACTTCTCCTCCGACATCGTCTGGTGTCTGCCTTTCTCTTTCTCCTTCACTTCACTTCCTTGAGTTTTGTCATAATCTTCATTAATTTCAACCATATGTACAAAACATTAGTGAGTCAACTGAGTTTTATCATAATCTTTATTAATTTGCAACCATAAATACAAAACATTTGTGAGTCAACCTAGTACCACAGTTAAATAACAACATTTTACCGGTGCCAGATTATCTCTGCATGTGTTCATATGGTCCCGAAATGAATATTTATTTATACAATTACTTCCCTAAATAATGTATTCATATTGTCCCTACGTGAATATTCATTAGTGAGTAAGTTTTAGGAAAAACTTGTTTTTCCATAAGTTATAAAAAACCAACTTTCATCCTCAAGAATATCACGTTTAGACCTTAAAACATTGAGTTTAGGCCTTAAAATACAAAGAAAACAAAATAGTAAGTTTAGGCGTTAAAACATTGAGTGTAAGCTAGAAAATAAAATAGCGAGTTTAGACCTTAAAACAGTGAGTTTAGACTTTAAAACACCAAGTCGATATATTTAAAAACAAAATTTTTTAGAACTTATGGAGAAACAGGTTTCCTCCCAAATTTTCTGTTCATTACTACCTACACAATTATTATCCTAAACAAACAATTTCTTAAGTTCAAGTCAAAGGGTTTGTGTCCAAACGACAACGAAGTAGCACCAACTTGGGTAGGTTTAACTCTCTCCGTCGTAGAGTCGTAGAGATTCCGTTGTAGAGTTTTTGGGTTCAATACCCCGACCAGAATTGGGACTATGAATATCAGAAAAGTTCAAAATAAAAACATCACAATATTTGCCTTCTATCCAAAGAGATAAATGAAGAATCCATTACTAAGTATATTACTAATGATTATTTATGCATTATATAATAATAGGAAAATAATAATTCCTCAGTCCCATTTTATTTGACTACATTGGATTTTTTATTATCTCCACAAATAAACTTTTAACAAAATATTAATATCAATTTAATCAGTAATATTTTAACAATTTTTGATGAAAAATCAACTTACACTAAACATTAATGTTAATTTTATCATCTTTGTAAATTTCTAACCACTGAATTTCATTAGGATGATTAAATTGACATTAATATTTAGTCAAAATTCGCTCGGGTGGGCAAATCTAGCAAACAAAAAATGAAACTAAGGAAATAGTATGAATGTTTATGTGAATACCGGGAGAATTTCCATGGACAATCTTATCCTCATCGCCTTTCGATAGAGACTGATTCCTTCCACAAATTCCACCAAATCCTTCCTCGTCTGACCTCGTTGCATACCCTTCCCCAAATGAATGAGACATCACGTCCCTGCTACAAAGACATTATTACCCAAAAATATACCTCTCACCATTAGATTAGATGTTAACAATCATATTTTAAACAATCTTTATCAACTTGATTGAACTATTGAAAAAATAAAATAAAATAAAAAATTACTCTCTCCGTCACACTTCAAGGGTCCTGAGTTGAATTTCACGTTTCTTAAAGAATTTTTTTTTAAAAATGAATAAAAAATTGTAAATGGGTAGAAAATTAGAGAAGAGGGAATGTAAAGTTAAATATGAGGTAAAAAATAACAGTTAGTTAATGATTATTTTTTTTAAGTGGGTAAAAAATTAGAGAATAGAAGGTAAAAATTAAATGTGGGGTAGGAAATAGTAGTTAATTATTTTCTTTTTTTTTAAATACTCCCTACATCCCATATTAGTGTCCCATATTAGTGTGTGGACCAAAATTTTTGACACATAAATTAAGGAAATGTAAGAGATAAATAGTCGAAGAAGGTGTTTGTAAGGAAAAGTAAGAGATAAATAGTGAAAGAAGGTGTTTGTGAGTATGAAAAATTAAATAGAAGAGAGAATGAGTGGGAGGAATAGTAAGTTGATTGGTGTTGTGAATGTAAAATTAAAGTAGGAGAGAGAATGAACGGGTGGAATAGTAAAAATTCTTTGGCATTTTTGACGGTCCACACTAATCTGAGACGGACCAAAAGAAAAATAAATTCAGACTAATCTGAGACGAAGGGAGTGTTAACATTATAAAAATATTATGAATGATTTTTTTGTAAATATATTTAAATTTTAAGAGTATAAATGTCCAAAACACTGTTTAAAACTTATCATTTATGGAATGCTCGTTGAAGTGGGACGGAGTGAGTATAAGGGGGCGTTTGGTTCATAGAAAAGTGGGGGAAAGGAATGGAAAATTCCCTCTTTTCAATTCCATTCCCATGTTTGGTTCATTCTTTATAAAATTTCCTTTCCCTTGGAATGTTGAATTCCTTCAAATAAAGGAATTCAACATTCCATCATAAAATTGATGGAATGTTGAATTCCTTTGGCAATGGAAAAAAAAATAATAATACTAATTTGACCAAAATACCCCCAAATCCTACCCACCCCTACCCAGCCCCTACCCCCCACCCCCACCCCCACCCCCACCCCCACAAAATTTATTTTTTTTATTTTTTTTCTGCCTACCCTCTCCCCCATCCATCCCTGCCTACCCCCCACCCCCACCCCCACAAAAAAAAAATATTTTTTTTCTGCCTACCCTCCCCCCCATCTAGCCCTACCCCCCACCCCACCCCACCCCCACAAATTTTTATTTTTATTTTTTTTTCTACCTACCCTCCCCCCATCCAGCCCTACCCCCCACCCCACCCGCCCCACCCCCACAATTTTTTTTTCTGCCTACCCTCCCCCCCCCATCCAGCCCTACCCCACCCCCCACGAAAAAAATTTTTTTACTCATTTTGCATACCCCTACCTACCCCCCTCCCCAAAAATTTTTTTTTTAAAAGGGTAAATTGATCATTTTATATGCTTTCATTCCATTCTTATAATTTGTATTTTCAAACCAAACATGATTTGCCAAGGAATTGAATGACAATTCCATTCCATTCCGTGCCAACCAAACGGAGGGGGTTAACCAGTTCTTTTCCATTCCAATTCCTTAAGGAATTCAATTCCATTGACAATTCCATTTCTTCACTTTTTTTCCACCGAACCAAACGCCACCTAAGTTTATTTTCTTACAAAATTGTAATTTTATGAAACACTTGAAAGTACATTTAAAGTAAACGGAACTCCTGGCCTCTTATATAAGAAGTGAGAACTGAACTCGTAATTTCTCATATAAAAAGGAATAACATATACTACCTCGTCCCAAAAATAAGGTTTTTAATTTGAATTTACACAAAAATTAAAAAAAAATCTTGTAGTACGAAAAGCAAAGTAAGAGAGTAAAAGTGGATAGAACGTTTTAGTTACAAGAAGGACATACGAATCTCCTTGTTCATTTTATATGATAAACCAACTAAAAATCTTACTTTAAAAAATGGATGATAAAAAAAACCTTATTATGGAATGGAGGGGAAGGATTAAGCTGAAGCTCTTTGACTTATTTTAATAAAATTATTAAAAAATTAGCATCAAAAATAATTTTTAAAAATTCACAGAACAAGGGAATAACAATCAAACAAACTAAAAGAATGGCAATTATAGAATTATATGCAAATTACCCTTTCTTCTCGACCTCCTCATGTTTGTCCATGTTATCGTCGGGTGGATTAACACCGGCGGCCGCCTGTTGGAACCTAAGACTGCTTGATTTCCGGCCAAATTTCTCGTAAGACTTTACGGGATTGAAAAAGAGAGTGGGTTGTGTTCGGACAGTTTTGAGGGTAGCAGTGAACATGTTTGTTCAATTTATTAAGGTAGGGGATGGGTTTGTAAATGGCTGTTAAAATTGAAAAGATAAATAAATATGAGACCGGGACAAAAGAGAGGGGAAGGGGACAAAAGCACCGCCGTGGAAAGCCAGTAAGGGAGGGAGGGACGGCTAAGTAAGGGGAGAGATCCTAAGTCATGCATGGGTGGTTGTTCTAGTTGATTGACAAGTGTTTCACGCACACAAAAGTATGTGTAGGTCTTTCATATTCTTTTGGCCGACATGAAAATTAAGTAAAAAAAATAAATAGAAAATCTATAGTATAAAACACAACTGTTCGTGAACAGTTGTGTGAACAGTTTCAAATATCAAATTTCTCGTTTTGTCCTCACTAAGTTCTTCCTTTTCCATTTTGCCCTTAAAAAAAAAAAAATTAAATTAAAAAAAAAAAAACACATGTCCTCGAACACAAATTTTTACTAATATATTATAAGCGAAGAAAGTGAGCATAATTGACAATTGACAAGTACTCCCTCCGTCCCGCTAATATTAGCACACTTTCTTTTTTGGGCGTCCCGCTAATATCCGTACACTCCCAAAAAGGAAACTTTATATTAATAAAATATTCACCCAACCCCACTCATTCTCTCTCCTACATTATTTTAATACTCACAACACAATTATAATTTATTACACCCTTCACTCATTCTCTCTCCACTCATTCTTTTACACTCACAACATTTTATTAAAATATCATATTTCTTAATTTCCGTGTAAACAGTGTTTGTGCTAATATTAGCGGGACGGAGGGAGTAGATCCTATAATTTAAATACTTCTTGTGCTAGAAGAAAAAATGTATGAGTATGACAATTGAACCTTATTTATGAATTAAGCATTTTTCATTGTTTTTCACTCGTACGTACAAAGTAACTGTCACTTTTGACTACTTCATTCGTTTCAGAAAATTTGTCACTTTTTATTCAAAATAGCGTATCGTTTGAAGTGTCACATTTCCTAAAATGGAAATATTTTATTAATATTCTATTACACCCACTCACTATTCCCTCCACTCATTCTCTCTCCTAAAATACTATTACACTCACAACACTTTTTAAATTTACTATTTTCTCCACTAATTCTCTCTCCTCTTTTCAAATTACATTCACAACATTTTTTCTTCTCACTTTTTTTCCTCTTTTCAAATTACATTCACAACATTTTTTCTTCTCACTTTTTTTCTTAATTTGCGTGTCGAACCTAAAATGGCGACACTTTTCTTGGGACGGAGGGGTATTTTATTTTTAAAAAGACAGTTATTACCATGTTTATAATTTCTCTCTCATAATAAATTACCTATCACAATAAAACAATAAATAGTTGAAACAAATTTCAAGGTAGGGGCATAATATAAATTTGAATGCTATTCTCTCTCATAATAAATTACCTACCACAATAAAATAATAAATAGTTGAAACAAATTTTAAGGTAGGGGCATAATATAAATTTGAATGCTATTGATCACAAAAGTAAAAATTATTTTGAATCAAATATTTTGTTCAAAATGTGATTGTTATTTTAAAACGAAGGGAGTATGTGAGAGTAAAAGGTGAGTGAAATTGACAAAACATAATTCTTACCATTTTAGAAAAAATAAATCTTCTAATGAAATGCCCATTTGGATATAAGGAAAAACTTCGAGTGGAATTGAAGGAGTATTTTTTTGATTTTTTTTTTTCAAAATATTGATTTTAAAAAATTTAAATATCAAATTAACATTGATGAAAAAATATTTACCAAACTAGCACTTTCCACATTAATTCCGGAATTGGTAATTTCGGAATAAGGTAATCCGGAATTACTAATTCCGGAATTCAATGTGAAAAGTGCTAGTTTGGTAAATACTTTTTCATCAATGTTAATTTGGTATTTAAATTTTTAAAAATCAATATTTTGGAAAAAAAATCTATTTCTTTCGTGTCATTCGAAAGTTTTAAAAATAAAGTGAAAGAATTAAGAAAAAGATGAAAAAGGTGATTTATTGTTAATTTTAATACTTTGATAGAAAAAAGAAATTGGGTAGAATATTTTTGTTATAAGTATAATATAACACAAATAAGGAAGTAACAAAACTTTTCATTTTAAAATATCAATTAAAACAAATTTTTGTTTTTTTTTTTTGAATTTTCGGATGGAACGAGGTAGTAATCCGTATTTTATCATGTCCAAAATATTACTCTCGGCGTTTCATTTACAATTAAAAAATATAGTTGTATGAAAAAATTAAGAAAAAAAATAAAGTAACACTTTTATTAAGATATTATAAATATGAAAAATGATGTAAAAATTATTGGTGAGGCAGAGAATAGCAATTGAGTTAATTAGCGTAAATTTGATAAGTGGGTCTCATTAATTAAACAAGTAACAAAAAATTTGTATTTATAAATTTTACAATTTTAAGCATGACACTTAAAATGAAAATTTTACAATTTATTTCAAATGACACAAAGAGGTATTTTTAAGAATTTTCATCAATTTATTTTACAACTTACTTCATTAATTATCTATTTTCTTGCATCACTTTACATAATAAATTAAGTAATTTTTATGATTCAAAATACTTATTAGTATTAAATACTGTATTATATATATAGGTGTTAAAAATTGTTTCAAAAGCCCAATAGCAGGGATGGGCCTGTCTAGGTAGGCTTTTTTTAGCAATTGCGTTCCATGAAATCCAACAGCAGCATCAAATGTTTTTAAAAAAACTATTGAACCAACAGTTTAGTCTGTTGCCTGTTTGAACTAAAATTCAGAATATCAACACTCTCGAGGTTGAAACTTGACTCGAAAGAACAGAATTCCAATATTTTATTATTTTATTGATTGTATAGACAGTGAAATCGATACAATCTAACTAAAATACCAGTAAAATTATTATACTCCCTCTCTCCCAATAAAAGCTTCACTAATTAATCAAAAGGACGTCCCGTTAGAAGCTTCACCTTTTCTTTTTTGGCAAAGAATCTTTACTATTTCCTCCACTCATTCTCTCTCCTACATTATTTTAATACTCACTATACCATTATAATTTACTATTCTCTTCGCTAATTCTCTCTCCTATTTTCAAATTACACTCACAACATTTTTTTTTCCTCTCATTTTCATAATTTACGTGCCCACCCAAAAGGGTGAAGCACTTATTGGGACGGAGGGAGTATTTAAGATTTAGTAAGTAAGATTTTATGTTTATTTTATATCCAAATATTACTCTATTAGACACGCTTAAAAATATTCGTGAACCGAAAAAACCGACGGATAAAATCGGGAACCGAAATCTACTAGAATCGGAACTGTGGATGAGCCAGGAACCGTAAAACCGTAACCGGCGGTTAAATGATTCGAATACGGGTCCACCATTTTTAAAACCGGGAACCGTGAAACCCGTGAATTTGGAACCATTTAACATCAATTTTTTGTTATTGTTTAGTTAATAAATTAACTAAATTCATTAAAAAAACTAACCAAATCTGTTAAAAAACTAAAATTTCCTTATAAAATCTATTCTTTTAATAAATTTTATAACAAATCTAATGTATTTTGAAGTTCTATTAATTATTTAACTATTTTCAGTTACATTGCATTTTAAAAAACATATAAAAATAATTAAAAGTAATAATATATAAATGAGAACCGTTAAAACCGTGAAATCGGAAACAGGCGATTGGAATTGTGAATCGGAAACCGGAATTAAACGGTTCAAATATGGTTTCACCTTCTGATGATGCTAAAAACGTTCAGATCAGTCCAAATCCAGCAGCAGATTGTATCATGGCGATTGAATAGCCTGAAAAAGATGAACAAACACGTAAACTTTGCCGGGGCTTCACCGGCGAATGCCCTCCGGCGTGAGAGTAAGCATTTTATGTTTTATAGAGAGAAATCAATTGATAAGAGTTTAGAGTCAAAAGATATCATACCAAAATATGTGAATTATGGCTTGTATATATAGACATAGCAATGTATAATCCATGTTGGATAGGATTGCATATGGATAAGATATTAATCCCAGGAGGATTATAAACGTTGAATCCTTGATGAATAAGGAACCTTGTGAGATATGGTTATAATCCTAAAAGGAATATAACTGTTCACAGTCCATATTTTAGTAGGATTGAATAAATTGCAATCTGCACGTGTGCCGGTGAGGGGCTTCCTCGGCTTGTAGGGCCTGATCGACTTAGATCATAACCGAGGAAGAGAGAAATAATAATGGGGAAGCCCATTTATAAAGTTTAATTGATAAGTGAGGAGGGGCTCCCCGTCGCCAAGGGGAGCCTTGCTCGGCCTTGGAGGAAGGTCTTCCTCGGCATTGACGGTAATGCCTCGTCGGCATCCTTATGATTGGGCCTTTTTCATTTTACGTCTGCTATGTCCAAGTCGACATAGAGGAATGACGAGGAGGCAAAATGAGCAAAGGTAGGGTAGGCCCACTCCCTTTGTCATAATAGTGACTTGTATGGATTATATTTTTGGCCCAATCCATTGGGCCTTACCCGGTCACGGATTCACGTTCGTACCTCGGTTTATATCGTTCAGTAAACTGATGATGCCAAAAACGTTCGGATCAGCCAAATCCGTTCGTACCTCGGTTTATATCGTTCAGTAAACTGATGATGCCAAAAACGTTCGGATCAGCCAAATCCAGCAGCAGGTTGTATCCTAGTGATTGAATAGCCAGAAAAAGATGAACAAACACGTAAACTTAGCCGGGGCTTCACTGGCGAATGCCCTCCGATGTGAGAGTAAGTATTTGTATTTTATAGAGAGAAATCAATTGACAAGAGTTTAGAGTCAAAAGATATCATACCAAAATATGTGAATTATGACTTGTATATATAGACATAGCAATGTATAATCCATGTTGGATAGGATTGCTTATGGATAAGATATTAATCCCAGGAGGATTATAAATGTTGAATCCTTGTTGAATAAGGAACCTTGTGAGATATGGTTATAATCCTAAAAGGAATATAACTGTTCACAATTCATATTTGAGTAGGATTGAATAAACTGGAATCTGCACGTGGGCCGGTGAGGGGCTTCCTCGGCTTGTAGGGCCTGGTCGGCATCCTCGTCGTCATGGGGAGTGTTGCTCAGCCTTGGAGGGAGGCCTTCCTCGGCATTGACGATAATGCCTTGTCGGCATCCTTGTGATTGGGCCTTGGTCATTTTATGCCTGCTATGTCCAGGTCGACATAGGGGAATGACGAGGAGGCAAAATGAGCAAATTTAGGGTAGGCCCACTGTGGGGCCTCCCCAACCTCGGGACCTATAAACTCGTGCCCCGATGGTAGGGTCCCCAACCCGACCCGACTTAGAAGAAACCCTTTTTCAAAAATCATTTCAAACCAAATGATGTTTTAATAAAATTTTGGCATGACTGCTCTAAATGAAATGTTAAGGAACCTGTTCAAGATACTGACCTGCCTTCAATCATTCCACAACAAAAGAAAGGCTTATACTATCACATTTACAACCATGCCACATTAATTACAAACCATAGTTTGAAAACATTTATAAAAGTTATTTACAACTTTCCCCAAAAGAATACATCAACCAACCTAACCCTCCTAGCAAAACGTACCCTGACAACCAAAAGACGAGCCAACTGTGCCCCGGCCTCACCGGTCCTGACCTCCTGTCTCAGCGGGATCTAAAAAAATTAAAGGGAGACGGGGTGAGAAAGAATCTCAGTAAGCTATTATGTATGCAGCAAGATGCCAAATAAGATGCAACACGTAAACAAGTTGTTCAACATCATATTTAGCACACAGTAACACATTACATTACCTGATCTTACCTTTTTCCCGTCTGAATTATCATTCGTACTTTCTCGGAATGAAACCCATTTTTCTTGTAAACGGCTTAAGCCTATTCACGCCTTACAAGACCCATTTTTCAGGGAACCATGTAAGGTATCAATATCCTATGAACTGCTTAGGCATATCCATAGTAACTGAGCCCCAAACTGTGGCCGCAGTGGGGTGGAAACGGACACAGGTATAATGAAATCCGAGCACCTTATGTTACAACTTCTCATAAGTGGTCGTATTCCATTATACCCCCGAAATATCAGCTGATATTGATCACATTCACATTCACATTCAAGCACGTAACAGTTACTTGAAATTAAATCCACACATAGGGATAACAACATATAACATGGTATGATTACTCATGTTCAACCTTCAAATAGTGTCACATATATATATACACTATTGAGTTACCATAATCAACAAATAATATGTATGCTCATGATCAAACCAATGATGTCGTGCAACAATTATTTCACGCACCATTTTAACATATAACCATTCCAAAGTAATCACGTAGGGGTATAACAACATACAAGTAACTCTACGCGTTCACAATATCACATTTCACGACTTCCTTTTCAAATTCCATAATCAATTACCAAGTTTCTATAAACTTTGGCTCTCAAACAACAATGACTTTCAACCCGGTTCAACGCGATATTTAGACTACTTTTCCAATTTCATTTTAACTACGTGAGACCTCATTATACAGCTAAAGTGTTCTACTTTATCCTAGGTTGAAGAGGGTTCAATCATATTCTTAGTTGAATAGATTTCTAAGCTTTAAAAGTTAATTTAGAATTTCTGATGCAGGGCACGACTCGTGCCATATGGCACGACTCGTGCCTTTTCCCCCATGTTACTCAGAACGACTTGGACCATTTTTCACGACTCGTTGTCACGAGTGGCAAGAAGGGCACGACTCGTGCCCCTTGGCACGACTCGTGACAAGGCCAAAATCAGATACCAGATCGCAGAACATCAGCAATGTTCCACCCAATCCCATTTTTTTCTCACTTTCCTCTGTTTTTCCAAGGCCAACCCCACTCCCAATCATACCAAAACTAGTTTAAATACCATTTGTAACTCATAGCAACACTCAATCCATGATTTATAACATTTATACTCCACCAATCCCAAAGGTGACCCACTATTCCATTACCCATTTAATGTTCTTCAACTCCAACTCTTTGTTAATCAATTTTTTCTTAAGCCAAGAAGGAAGAAATCAAGTTCAACAAAACTTTTAACACCTTTGAGACATCAGTCAAAGCATATGCTCAACATAGAAAGGAAAACCATAATAACTTACTTGGAAAATATGAAAAAGATCAAGGAGCTTTCTCCGGATAGATGAATACTACTCGTCGCCGTGATCAATAATCCGCAATCAAACTTGGAAACGGAGCAAGGGTTGATTTTCTAGGATTTTAGAAAAGTTTTAGGGTTTAGGAAGGTTCTTGACTGGGGAAGAAGATGAAGAAGAGTGAGGGAGAAAATGTATTATGGGGAAGGTTTTTAAAAGGATAATTATCAACAATTTCCATTAAGGCCCTCCAAGTATCAACTTCTACAACTAAACCCCTAAACTTTAATTACTCTAAAGCCCCTACCACTTTCCTAATTCCTTCCATTTTAAAATACCATTAGGACATTTTTTCTACATTAATTCCATTAACATTTCATCTCACCATTTAATTCATTCACATTCAAAACTCATAATGGAATCAAATAAACAATAACCACATAATGCTCTAAAAATCATGCAATGCCTCATATAAAATGAAGTGCAACCCCCACTCCCACGTGCTCCACGTGTCCCTAAACAGTGCCTAGAGTTAGGGTCGTGACACCCACTCCCTTTGCCATAATAGTGACTTGTATGGATTATATTTTGGGCCTAATCCATTGGGCCTTGCCCGGCCACAGATCCACGTTTGTACCTCGGTTTATACCGTTCAGTGGCCCCCGACTTCCTAGCTCGGCTATGCCGAGGAGGAAGTAGTGCTCTACCTCGGCCTAAACGAATTCGAACGGGTTTTCCACGTGGCAAGTGTCGCTTCATTATCCGCCGGTTAATAGTACAATGATGGGGCGTGCCACACTATGACTGACATTCCCCTTGGAAACCCACCATTGCATTTAATGTGATGAGAAAGGACGACGCCTACACCCGGATTAGACCCATACATGTTTTGTGCTTGGGTATATAAAAAAAAACCTCTACAATTTCATTCTTTTATCACTGTTTGAGATTGAGAGCGAAATAGCAAAGTTTGAAAAACTATTCAAGTTCTTCATTTCCTTTGCCCCAAATCTGCATTTGTGCTCGATTTCATCCGTTCGTTCTTCATCAAACTTCGATTAAAGGTATAATTTCTTCTCTTTTCTTTAGTTTCTGCATTTATTTCAAATTTTCTGGGTTTCTGGATAGTGTTCTTGGTGGGTTTTGGGAGAAACGGCCATTGTTGCTCCTTCGAAGCTTTTTCTTGAGTTTTGTTCTTGAACCCTCTGTGTCTCCCTCGTATTTAGAGATGGCAAGAACATGGAGGAGTAATCTCAACTCCTTGCAAGGCTACCATAATCGGAATCTTAGGGTTTACTAACGAACGGACGGTCCATGGATGATTTAGTTTGGGAGAGATATGAGAGATACTGATGAGGTATCAAGGCTCTAGAACCGACGTACGATATTCAGGTCGATTAAGAATTGATTGAGTAGACGTGGGTTCCCCCAATATGGTAGTGTTCCACGGTTTTTCTGATATCCTCAATCACATCAACCTCTTCTATTTGAAGTGCAATCCCTTGGAGCGTCCTCCTTTGTTAGGTAAGGTTCCCTCATCGACCTTAGTTCGTATGATGAGGAAGGATGTTCTTCTTCTTCCTTGTCTTCCCTTTGCCTTGGACAAATTTCTGATCTTTGTTATTTCATTGTGTAGATATGGCCGGACGAGGAAGTAATGCTGCCCGTCAAGCTGGTCCTTCAACCTCGGGGAACATTGTTGATGCCTTTGACGAGAAGACTCAATCTGGGAGCCAAGGCCGAGGTCGGGCTAGATCTGGCCGAGGTAGGGTATATACCCCTAGAGCAAAACCAATTAAGGCCGGTGAGCCTATAATAGAGGAAATCCACAATAAATATGGAGTGCCGAGAGAGGAGTATAGGCTTAGTTACTTTTCCGGCGTGAAGGTTAAAACCCAACAAGTCATGAATGATTTTTATTACCCCTTGAATCATGTTCACTTCTTTTACAAACAATTCCAACTAGGCCTTCGTCTCCCCCTAGACCCGTTCAGCAACGAGTTCTTTGAGGACATGCAGACCGTCCCGGCTATGCTTGGAGCTAATGCCTTGAGGTTCCTTATAAGCTTCATAGTTTTGTGCCGTAGTATAGGCTTCGAGCCCTGCCAATCGGTCTTTCATCGCTTCTTCACTATAAATTACAAATCTGACTCCCGGCTGATAGTGATCAGAAGTGATCCCAAATAGCCAAAGCTTATTTTCCCTATGTCAAGTAAAGTGACCGGCTGGAATAACCACGTAATTCGTGTGGAGAGCCGACAAGGCTGGGAGTTTGCCATCCCGTCAGAGACCCCTTGTGTCCCCCAGGAGGTATGGATGCCTAGGTGGAGTGTCCAACTTATTGAACGATTAAAGCAATTTGCTGAGGTAGACACTTTGTGTTGGTCCACTTTGGAGAGTGACCCTAGGTATTATGTTCAGACCGGCATTATGGCTGGACCTATAGATGGGATAGAGCCCCTCGTCCCCGTTGTTAGGGGCAATAGGTTTCCACACTGGAGGATTCATTCAGAGTTTGTTTTCCATGCCGACTGCGTTTTTGCAAGCTTAATAACGACCGGTGTTTAACCGAGATGCGCGTCGTTGGCTATAATTTTTTTTATCTTTCCCGTTTTTCGTACCTCGGTTTATACCGTTCACCTTCCACATAACTGAAAACCAATAACTGAAAACCAATCGACAGTTTGGAACGGAGAACCGTACCCGGATGACGTCTGTCTCTGTTATAATATTTTGAAATACAAACTTTTTCTCTTCACTGTTCGATAAATGAATGAAATTACATACTCCCTTCGTCCCACAAGTGCGGGAATTAAGGAGAAAAGTGAAAAAGGTGATGTGTTGTGAGTATAGATGGTTGGGTAGGAGAGAGAAAGTGGAATAAGTGGGTAATGGTTGTGAGTAGAGAGAAGTGGGTCTCATTTCCATTTTAGAAAAGTGTAAATTATTGTGAAACGTCCAAAAAAGATAATTTTGCATATTATCGTGAGACGGAGGAGTACATAATAATACCCCCGCTCCGGCCGAAGTGTCCCAACTTTCTATTTTGGGCATCCCATTTAAAATGTTTCATACCCAAAAAAAGAAAGTTTTTTCACTATTCCACCCACTCATTTTCTCTCCTACTTTACTTTTACACTCACAATATTCTCTCTCCTAACTATTTCTCTCACTCATTCTCTCTCCTAATTAATTTTTCATACTCACAACATTTAAACTTTTCTCTTTCTTACATCACTTTCCTTAATTCTCATGCAATTGTCCTTTTCGAACACTTCGACCGGGATGGAGGGAGTACGAGTGAAGAGCCCACAATTCATGGAGGAGAATTTTATGGGCCGTACTCAATTTGACCCAATGGGAAACTGTGGCCCCAAAATATTGTACACTTTATGATCCATAGAAAGTGGTAGAAGGTAGTACTATCTACATTCAACCCCACAATAGCTTAGGTGAGCTACTCTTGACGATTACGGTCACGGGGTGGACCACCCTGACAGTTCCGGGTGTGACGTCAGCAATCTCACCCAACTACCAACCCTCGTAAAAAGTGCAGTATTGATAAAATCAATTTTCTTTGTTTTTTTTACTCTTAAAATCAATTTTTTTATTAATAATAAAAAATATTACCCCCATCTCATTATTCGTTTCAAACCTAACGATTCTTTTAAATACCGCAAGTGCACGAATTATAATAGTAGTAGCTAATGCAAGTACGGATCGATTTCACAAAGACAGAGTTTACTTTGTATGATATTTGTTTTTATATAAATACTCCCTCCGTCCCGATCGAAAAGGCACAAATTTCCTTTTTGGGTGTCTCATTTAAAAAGGCACAGTCCCAAAAAGGAAAGTTTTTATTACTATTCCACCCACTCATTCTCTCTCCTACTTTACTTTTACTCTCACAACATTCTCTCTCCTACTATTCCTCCCACTCATTCTCTCTCTTATTTAATTTTTCATACTCACAACATTTAAACTTTTTCTCTTTCCTACATCACTTTCCTTAATTTTTGTGCCAGGTTGGTTTTGTGCCTTTTGAAATTTGGGACGGAGGGAGTATATAAATAGAATGATTTGGGGAAATGAATCCTCATTTCCTCCCTTTTCCTTCTCTTTCCCCCAAAAATAAAACTCTGGAGCAGACCCTTAGTCCCTAACTTAATAACTACACCCTCCCAACATTTTACTAAGTTCACCCTCCTATCATTTCACTAAGTCCACTCTCTTTAACAATTTAATTTCTCTCCAACCACCCTCACCTTAGGTCACCCCATCCCCATCTTCTCCGGTCAGCACTTCCGGTAACCATCAACTCCGGCGACAAACTCCGGCGACTTTTCCCGACGACTTTTTCCGGTGACTTTTTCCGGCGATTTTTTTTTATACGCCGGCGACCACCAACTCCGGCGACCAAACAACTGAGAACTTAACTTATCAGTAAGTTCTCAGTTGTCAACTAAACTACTAAGAACACAATTAACTCCGACGACCATCAACTCCGGCGACCTATCCGGCGACCAAACAACTGAGAACTTAACTTATCAGTAAGTTCTCAGTTGTCAACTAAACTACTAAGAACACAATTAACTCCGGCGACCACCAACTCCGGCGACCTCTCCGGCGACCAAACAACTGAGAACTTAACTTATCAGTAAGTTCTCAATTGTCAACTAAACTACTAAGAACACAATCAACTTCGATGATCACCAACTCTGGTGACCTCTCCGGTAACCAAACAACTGAGAACTTAACTTATCAGTAAGTTCTCAGTTGTCAACTAAACTAATACTAAGAACACGATTACCTCTGGTGACCAACAACTGAGAACTTAACTTATCAGTAAGTTCTCAGTTGTCTCCACTAATAACACGATCAACTCCGGCGATTAAACAAATGAGAAACTTATCAATAAAAAAATAAAAAAAATAATAACAAAACTGAATAAAGTATTAATAAATTCCACTAATAAACATATCATATCCATAACAAGGGGTCTGAATATACTACCACAGCATGCCTTCAGGTACCAACAATTTCATTTCAGTTCATTTATTTTTTATGAGATCTGAGCCATATCTGATTTTGGAGTTCACACAAGTACCACCAGGTACATCACCCAACCTGACCTCTAATTTCCAATAACCAGAAACTAATTGAACATTCCGAATTAGCAATGACAATGACTGAAATGTTCAATTGTTCATCCACCTGTCCGCAAATCCTCGGTTCGCCAGAACACCGAAACGTCTCATTCAAAGCGCTGCAACGGCCCCAACGGTGGTGGCCTAGCCTCAACGACTTCAACAGCTTCCCCATTTTCAAATTGGCTTAGCATAGTGACAACGATCACCATCTTTTCTTCATAGTCACATCACGCGGATTTGGATGTTTCGAGCCGATCTGGGGCGGTATGAAGGAGCGAGAGGTGATTCGACGAGTTGTTGCGAGAATGGAGCCGACATCTTGGGAAGGAGAGAGAATCGCTTTATAGATCGGAGATGAGGTGCGGTGGCCAGGACGATGGTAACAAACGGTTGAATACGGCGCGGCGCGAATCTGAGAAGATTAGGCTAGGGTTTTTGTTTATATGATCTTCATCGGAAATGGATATCGCCGGTGTGATGAGAACGTCAGTGTGATGACCGGAGGGAATGAAGGGGAAATGGATCGACGCCGGAAGTTGTGGAGGGGAGGGGTGGTGACGGGAGAGAGGGAGTAGAGAGAGAAAGTGTGTGTGTGTGAGAGAGAGAGAGAGAGAGTGTGTGTGTGAGAGTATGGGATTCACCGGAGTTGAGGGATCGACGTCGGAAGTTGTGGAGGGGAGGGGTGGTGACGAGAGAGAGGGAGTAGAGAGAGAAAGTGTGTGTGTGTGTGAGAGAGAGAGAGAGAGAGAGAGTATGTGTGTATGTTTGTGACTGGGTGGGTGAGTGGGGAGGGGAGGGGGTATAATTATATCATTTAAATTAAGTGAGGAATTATATGGTAGGACAAAATATTTTTTTAAATTAGGAAGTAGATTAAGAAATAGGGTGTCTTAGGATGTAGATTAGATATTATTGAGGGATTATGGCGTAATTTTCTCTTATGAAAATACTAGAAACATACACAAACTACTCTAATTTATAATAAAAGTATTCTCGGGATTGAGATTCGAACAACATACATTCATAAAGTAATCATGCTTTAAATAAAGGTTTTCATCAAAAAAATAAGGATGGTTCACTAAATTGTGCATTAATTGTCAATTGAATGCTTTGCACATGCATTTTAAGACTAACACGGCCTATCTCTCTTGATTCCGTTTTAGGTATTCCCGTCTGTCACGCGCGGGCAACCCGGCTTATTCCTCGAGGGTTTCGTATAAGTCAAAATTCGTTAAATTCAAGTTATTCTCACGTATTCTCCACTAAAGGATCATTCCTAGGTAATTAAACTACACTTGTGATTAATGAAACCTAGTTCAATTCATAGGATTCCGCTAACCAAGATTATTCTCTTGATTAACTAAGAATATACAACCAATGACGTCTTCCTATTGTAAGCATTAAAACGAGATGAAGAGAATTGATTTGACAAGGAGAATAAACATGAATTATTAAGATGAATAAATAATTTTTGAGTTTTAAACCCCAAGAACTTGGAGGATTACTCACTTAGCCATTGAAATTATCATAAAAGAGTAAGAAATAAGCATAGAAATATAAATAAGAAAAGAGATACTTATTCTTATAATTGTAGAGGAGACAAAGACTGAAAAGAAATTTTCCATATTGTATTTCACAATCTTCAAAGTCGTACAAAAATTCTAAGAACAATTACTTCTTGCAATTGGTAAATATTGTTCCATACATAGATTAGGAAAACATCTCTTCCATGTATAGATAGGATCTCATAATCCTTGTACAATTAGGACTCTCCAATTGTAACTATATATTGAACCATTGTGAATAAACAAAAGCCAAGGCTTCTAATTCTTTACAGGCCGTGCGTTGTAAATTGCACGGCCGTGCAAGCCTTGATGCCAATTTTATTTTGAGGCGATAGGAGATGCTTGCGGCGCTCGAAGATATTCTTTGCCACGGCCGCTCACAGCTTGATTTGCTCAGTGCTCAGATTTGAAGAGACGGCCGCTCCATAGGACTTGGGCCATATTGGCTTGACAGAGGCAGTTGCATAGGCGCTCTATTTTATAGAGCACGGCCGCTCCAGTGCAGATTTGGCATGGATGACTATTTTGAAGATATCCCTTTCTAAACTTATTAGAGTAAGTTTTAGGGGAAACCTGTTTCTCTATAAGTTATAAAAAGTTCACTTTTCATTTTTAAAAATATCGAGTTTAGACCTTAAAATATTGAGTTTAGGCCTTAAAATACCTAGAAAATAAAATAGTGATTTTAGTCGTTAAAACAGTGAGTTTAAGCTAGAAAATAAAATAGCGAGTTTAGGCCTTAAAACAGTGAGTTTAGACTTTAAAACACCAAGTCGATATATTTAAAACATGACTTTTTATAACTTATGGAGAAACGGATTTCCCCCAAAATTTTCTGAAATTACTAATAGCTTTGTCTCAGCTCAATGTCAATGTGTACTACTATTGTTAGATACATGATTTAGGGAGAGACTATATATATTTAAAAATATGGTTAGTAAAAAAATGTTGTGAGTATAATAATTGACAAATTTAATATTTTATTTATTTATTAAATAAAGTAATAATTATTTTTATTAATGCGAGGTTTAAAAAAAAAGCGCAGACGACATTTTAAATCATCGTATTATTATGCTTAAGCTCCATTTTTACCCAATTCATGCAACATTTTTAGCAACTTTAATTATTATATGTTAGATACGCCCTTATTATCTAAAAAACTGAAAATTAGATGCTAAAAATTGCTTAAAATAAGCTCTTAAATGATGTATATTTAAAATATATGATTAAAATTGTAAAAAAAATAAATATAAATGGCTGAAATTAAAATTATATAAAGTATGATAGTTTAGCATAAGATTATTGATGTCAAAAAATATTAATACTTCCTTCCTCCGTTTCAGTTTAATACAGTTCTTACTTCTCTTTACTATAGTTTGTTTCAAATTTAGGTTCTTAATTGTTTTATTATTTAAAATAATGTACAATAAAATTCACTTATAATTTTCAAAATAAAAATATTAAATTGAGACGAGTGTTGCAGCAGCCGAGGAGACAGAGACCGAAAGAGAGGACAGTGGCCGTGGCAGGATCATATTCAAAGATTGGTGGGTCATAAAATTATGTCAAAAATGCAGAGTTGTAGACGAATTAGATGTCACATTTTTGGTTGGACGTACTCCTATTTACTTTACACTTCTACTACTCTATCTTTTACCCAAATAGTCCTTTACTTTTACCATTTTCAACTTTCCCTTTGGGTTAGTGCATTACCCAACTGGTGACCTCTATGGACAATTCCACAGTACATATGACTTCAATTTGACAAATATAAAAAAAAAAATAAATAAAAAAATTAATTCTAGTACCCTAAGCTCTCATTTTCTAGCCAACTTTATTCTTGCACCCGAGCGCAATCACATTAAATATTTCTAGCGATTTCACGGTTTTTTTTTTCCTTCAGCTTTTAGATGACATTCATCATCATGATTCATATATTAATTACGTTTAAAGTATCGACTGACGTAACAAAGGACTCCGTTAAGTTAGTCACTAAGTTAGTCACGTACTTGTACATGTGACCAATGAGTCCATTAATACACCAAGAAGAGCAATGAGTGTGTGTGTGTAAGAAGGCCATTAATGACACTGAGTCCTTAAAAGAGCAAGCATAATGCAGAAACTATGGAAGAATAGACAACAAAAAGAGAAAACTGAGAAGGGGGGAAGGTCCAAAAATGCAACAAAACCTGAGAGACAAGGACCCTTTTATTCCACAATTTAATCTTCTCATCACTATAGTTTGTTTCAACAAGACGTGCAAGCAAGAAAAACTTCAAACATCAATCTCCCTCTACTATTTCTTTTTTTCTTCACACACAGTCAGGCCCGTCTCAATAATTATTGGAACCCTGTACGAAATGTGAATATTGGGCCCCTAATGATTAAAAATTAATACAAAAAATATAATATGTATATATAAGTGTTTTTATATAAAGATTAAAGTTTTACAAAATTAAGCAATAAAATTCAAAAATAATTTGTTACATTAATCATTAATTTTTCACAACATAATTTTTTTTTAGAAGCTATATACCTAATGGACCTAGATAAAATGGGGGCCCTCCAAAATTTGGGACTCGGTGCGGAGGAACCTCTTGCACCTAGAGAGAGCCGGCCCTGCACACAGTCTCCCAACATGACACCAACAATCACAAACTATTAAGTCTAAATAATTCAAGTAGGAAAAAATGCAACAATAGTAATGCAACTATAGCGATTGTTTGGATTTTATAGCTAAACTAGTTTTCATAACAAACACAGTATAGTTCATCTATTTTGAATGCTCGATTAAGTTACCTAGGGCTAACGATATCAATTTTTTCAGTTAAATAGACATGTATAATGTATGTGACCCACTTTTTAAAGGGCAAAATTGAAAAAATCAATCCATATAATATATCATAACTACAATGGTTTTAAATATAAAATTAAGAAATAAAAGAGATACAATTTAAATTATTTATTCACCAATTAATCCCATTTCAACTTAGATCTTGTAATCTTCACCCTTTTTCTCCATCACCAACCACCATCCCCACCTTCGGCCACCCACATTCACACCAGCAAGAAAGCCCACCTCCGCAAATACCCACCCCGATTTATATCTTGCGCTTAAAATGTTGGAAAAATGTTATTGTGTGAAGAAAATTGTGCACGTTTCCTTTATATTATTAACATATAGAAATTGTGGTTTATATTTGTCCAAATTGATATTTGGAAAATAAAAATATTAAGGCTTAATTAAGTGAGTAAAGTTGGAACATTAAGCAAAAATGATTTCTATAAAAGTTATTTCTATAGGTAGACTTCCCGTTAAACTTACCGCTCGAGAAATAGACTACTTGAGAGAGGCGGGTTTCATAGAAGGAGGTTGACCTATCGGGGGATAGACTTTGTGAAAGTTGATTTTGTTGTAGACAATTTGCTAAAGGCAAAGTTGGTGTCTAGTAAATGTTCAACTAATGAGTATGGATTGTAACATCCATTAGCCTTAATAAAACACATAATGAATGACATTATGATGATTAAAAATTGTAACTACCTAATATTTACTACCAAGGTTAATAGCCTTATTGAATTGGTGAGTAATGAGATATAAGTTACAATTGTGAGAATATAAATAATCATCCACAATTTACTAAAGAGAAGAGAAGAGAGAAAATGAGAGACAAGAGAAATGAGAATAAGAAAAATGCATGTTTTCTTCTTCGTCGTTTGATGTCTTTCTTTCATGGAAATGATGGTGATTTGTCCAAGCATAGTGAGATTCGCCGGAGTTCTAGTGTGCAAGAATAGTCCGGCCCGTCCGTTTTATCCTGGGAGGCGAACGTCCAAAACAACCTCAAGCACAACTCGGTGAGGGAGCGAATTTGTCTTAAGGAGAGTGTGTCACACAAGACTCGGATAACCTCAAGAAGATCATCAATCGAATTTTATCCTACGATTTTTTTTTTCTCTTTGTCTATGTTTTATTGTAATTTGTATCATTTAATATATTGTAATTCTTTTCTCTTTTTTGTGCTTTTGTAAAATTTTGTCTAACATAAAATTGTGTTTTATTTGGCCACATGACTTGTTTGACATAATGCCCAATAGAGATTCCTGATTGAAATCAATGGCATTCTGGTTTGTATCTTGCATCAGATTCTTTAAAATTGAAACACATGCATAATTACTATTCACAAGTAAAATATAATCAGAGAGTTTATAATAGGTTCTCATAGTACCCCTTGTATTTCTTGGGCACCTTGCACATAAGCCCAAGATCTCATCTTTGCATTGGTTTTTAAATAGCAGTGTAGTAGCCTCAGTCACGGAAGTTTGTGTAGTTTTATTTTTTGAAGTATTCACAATCAAAATCTGGGTATAAATACTTCATCTTCTGAATATCTTTAGTCTCTTAAGAATTTGGGTGAAATCTAGGCAGTAGGATGTCGATTTGGGAGTAGATATAAGAGGAGGAAGGTTCTTTTGTGGGAGATCTGATGTTGTTTATGGACGAGATATGTGCTTCTTATTTATGTGGTAGATCTGGTGGCCGGTGAAATGGTGAATTTGTTGTGAGAAATGAGTGGGCGGCAGTCAATGCTGTGGCGGGTGAGTGTGGGGGCAGTAGGGGGTGCGGTGGGTGGGTGGATGGCCGGAGGTGGTGATGGTGGTGGGTGATGGAGAAAAAGGGTGAAAAAGACAAGATAGTTGAGAGGGAATTAATTGGTGAATAAATAATTTACATTATATACCTTTTATTTCTTAATTTTACATTTAAAATCATTGTAGTTATATTATATTAATTGGATTGATTTTCCAATTTTTGCCATTTAAAAAGTGGGTCGCGTGCAATGCAAATGTCTATTTAACTTAAAAAATGAATGCCGTTAGCCCTATTTACCTTAAACGAGCATATAAAACAGATGAGATACTGTGTTTCCAACGAAAACTAGTTTTTTTATGAAATCCAAATAAGGCATATAGTTAGGATACTATTGTTGCATTTTTTTCCATTCAAGTATCTAGTCAATCAAATGATTTTACAATTACAACTATCTAATAATAAATAAAGATAGTTTAGGAAAAGTGTTTCAAAGTTTGATGAAAAACTATAAAACTATAAATATGTTGGGAAAAAATTATCCTTAAATTGCAAATATTTTGAGAAAGAAGGAGTATTAAATCTCACATAATTAATCTCTCTCTCCCTACCCTCACCAAATCGATACTCTCTCTCTCTCCTGTAATAAGTTTTGCATGTTACTTGGTAATGCTTAAAAAATGTGATTTATTTATAAATTGCTTGTAATATGAAAAAAATAATATTATTCTTAAATTTAATTTAAAAACGTAACACTTATTTCTAAAATAAAAAAAAAACTAACAACAATTAGTATAGTTGGGAGGAGCACTACCAAAAATCAATATCATCCCCAAAACACATAATTATACCAAGTATTTAACACACTCAATTTCAAGTCATGGATTTTGTAAATGTCTGGTACCAAGCTTGGAAATGTTCATTACATAAAACGATTGTATATGCGTGCCTCTAAATTATAGGGTTACATACAAATATGTCGGTAAACGATTTAATTATGGCTTTTACCCAAGTATCTACTTGAAATCGTAGCGATATATCTTTTTGTTAGTTTTTTGTTAAAATTTTAACAAAATTTCTGACTAAAATGTCCATTTGAAATTTTCGCATGCATACATGAAAGCAAATGCATACGTGGCATTGTTGATGTAGGATTCAAGGAATCAAGGGATATATATGCATGAAAGTCATAGTTTCGAGGCATATTTGCATGTAAAAATTGCACAAAAATTATTTAATAAAATATGATGTTTTAAACATAATTATAATTTCTATTAAAAATATAATACTTACTAAATAATAAATAATTTGAACTAATAAAGTTTTCAATAATTTTTTTCTTATATATTATTTTAAAATATTCAATTTTAAAAAAATAAAATAAATTAATAGTTATATTATTAATATTTATGCAATTTTTTTGTGTGAAAATATGATAAAAGGATGGTAGGTTGGTTGCTTAAGGAGAGAATATTATATGAGAATATTATATTAAGATGATTAGACATATTTTCATGAACATGAATTCTCAAAATATGAATTTGTCTAACTCATGTCACATAGATGACCCCATTAAAATCTTGATTGATAAATATTAAGACACTTTTTTAAACATTATAAATTAATATAAATAATGAAATTTAAATCAATAAAATCTATTTCCTTCGTTTCGTTCTAAATCAATGTCATTATTGAAGTTCATCACACACGTATTAAGAATTATGATAAAATTATTATACTATCATTAATTACTTATATTTAATATTTATTGAAGTTCATTGTCAAAAAATACTAAATCATTTACGGAACCGGGTATTGGTATTTCTTCATAGCCCTACATACTCCCTCCGTCCCGGTAGAAGCGTCACCCTTTTAGGGGTGGCGCGCAAATTAAGGAAAAGTGTGGGAAGAAAAAATGTTGTGAGTGTAATTTAAAAATAGGAGAGAGAATTAGTGGAGGAAATAGTGAATTTTAAAGTGTTGTGAGTGTAGAGGAGAGAGAATTAGTGGAGGGAATAGTGGATGGGATAATAAAATATTAATAAAAGTTTCCTTTTTAGGAAAGGGTGACGCTATAAACGGGACGCCATTTTGGGTAAAAAGTGACGTTTCGACCGGGACGGAGGGAGTATTTATTAAGGGCGTAAGTGGTTCGGTTCAAACCATGATCGAAACTGAATTAAATCAAATCATGCGGTTTAGTTCGATTTTCAAGAAATAGTGGTTTGGTTTGGTTCCAACAATTGTTAAATCGTGTGGTTCGATTTGGTCTGCGGTTTGGATCCCCAAATCACGGTTCAAGACCGCGAGACCGAACCACCAAATCGAACCAATAAATCAAATCACCAAACCGTTCAATATTAACCGTAGATAAGTATATATTTTATTTTCACCTTACATTTAGATTTGAAAACTCCAAATTCTATTCATGAATTTTAGCCTATAACACTTTTTTCTTTTGGTTAATCTTCTTGTAATAATGTTAATTTACTCTTTAGCATATACCATTACAAGCAAGGTTCTAAAAAGCGCTGTTCATGCTAGCGGCGGAGGCCAGAGCCTAGCGCTAGGCGGGGACTAGTCGGGATACTGACTGGGCGGCGGCTTAGAACTAGGCGTTGGAGAGGGCCTAGCGCCTAGGCAGGACTTAGGCGCCCTTAGGCGGGGTCTTTTAGAACACTGATTACAAGTACTCAAATGGTTGTTATTATAAACATTAAAGCACAATTTCAAGTTGTGTTTAAATACTTAATATTTTATATATGTTATGTTTGAAAAATTTAAACAAGCATGACAATGAATTGTGTAGTTTGAAACCATGTTCTAATTAATGGTTTAAGCAATGTTCTATTTAATGGTTTGAACCGTGGTTTGAATTGTGATTTAAACCGTGGTTCGAACCGTAAAATCAAATCTGATTCGAAGCTCATGGTTTGGTTCGTTCGATTTAATTTTTTCGTAGTTCGGTTCGATTTTAGGAATTTGAGCCAAGGACCCTACAGACTACTAAGTGAGATCACAAACCCATAAATACCCAATCGAGATCAGAAATTCCTCAGAAACCCGCTGTAATTAATATACCTAGAATACCCCTCCTTCCCGTCCAGTTCCTAAACAGCCCGCTTAGCCCACCCCGTCATTTTCTATATTATTTTAGAAAAATTGAATCAAAATGTAGAGTGTGGGATTCGAACTCTAGACACTCCACTATAAATCAAGGTCTTAACCGCTTGGCCAATACTTTATTTACGTTTATTTTTGCAATATATTTCATTAGTATAAACTGTGGAGGAAATTAATTTAAAAAAAAATGAGATTTCACAATCAATTAATGAGATTCAATATTCAAAATTTAATTTGGTATATATTTGGGTATAAGACTAGAATTACTCTTATATCTTAAAATTTAAGAGTAAAAAAAAAAAACCACAAATTTTTACGTTTTCTTTAAAATGTGAAAATTTATCTTACCTCCACTCCGTCGGTCTTATACACTCTCTCCGTCGGTCTTACACCTAAATGTATAAAACTAAAATTAGTCTTATACCTTAAAAAATAAGACTAAAATTAGTCTTATAACTAAAGGTATATGACTATAATTACTCTTATATTTTATTACTCTTATATTTTAAGGTATAAGACCTTTCAATGGTCCTATAGCAAATGGTATAGGACCTGTGGACATAATATACACAGCTATAAGACCTTTGAATGGTCCTATAGCAAATGGTATAGGACCTGGAAACATCATATACAAAGCTATAAGACCATTGGATGGTCCTATAGCAAGTAGTATAGGACCTCACACAATCTTATACCAACGTATTAAGACCTTTGAATGGTCCTATAGTAACTGGTATAGGAATTAACATCATATACAAAGCTATAAGACCTTTGAATGGTCCTATATCAAGTGATATAGGACCTCACACAATCTTATACCAACGCATTAAGACCTTTGAATGGTCCTATAGCAACTGGTATAGGACTTAACAACATCATATACAAAGCTATAAGATCTTTGAATGGTCCTATAGCAAATGGTATAGGACCTGGGAGCATAATATACACAGGTATAAGACCTTTGAATGGTCCTATAGCAAATGGTATATGACCTGACAACATCATATACAAAGCTATAAGACCATTGGATGGTCCTATAGCAAGTAGTATAGGACATCACACAATCTTATACCAACGCATTAAGACCTTTGAATGGTCCTATAGCAACTGGTGTATAACTTAACAATTCACTTCCCTGTGGAGAACAAACACAGAGAAACACCACGCATTGTGGAGAGAAAAAACTCATCAGATTTCGGTAGTCTCGAATTTTTTATTTTTTATTTTTTCAATTTTTCAAGGAAAAAGGAAATCTAAGAACCTAATTATCCTAAGCCCTAAATAATTGAAATTGAATAAAAATTGGATCTTCAGGCTTGAGGAAAACAACGTTTCCCAACACGATTACGATTCCCGAATCATTAAGCGTCTTCGCAAACTCTAATCCTTGATCTCTGCTCGAACATCCGTCCTCGCAGATCTGAACAAACTCCGCATACGTCACATAGTTGTTCTTCGTCAGCCTCAACTTCACCTTCACCATCTCCAACTGCGACACCTTCAACACCTTCCTAGCATCCTCCACCGTCAATTCCCCCTCCCTCGCCGGCGACATCAACTTCTCCGCTCCCTCGCCATCAAGGCTCGTAGCCAAGGAACCGTTGTCGGGGAGGCCTCCAGTGCCGGAGAAGAATGGATGTCGGACTGAGAGTGGCGAGAGAGGGAGAGAGTACGTTGGGTGAATGAGGGGAGGGATAAAATTGATATTTAGAAATCATATTTGACCAGGTCAAAGGAGTTTTGGGTTTACACGGTATTTTGATCTGAGCTTCTCAATGAGTTTGGAGTTTTGAATCTGGGATAGATTTTTATGGGTTAAAATCTAGGCTAAAGGGGTAGGAAGTAATTAATCCTTTAAATTTTTCCAAATCGATAACTAATAGTTCGATCCGTAAATTATCCCAGACCGTAACATTTATACCCCTAATATTTATAATTAATCGGTAAAAAATACAAAAAGACATTAGTAATATGCTTAAATCAAAGCTAGATCAGTATTCAGTACACATTACAACACAAAAATCAATGGCAGAATTAAGCTTTTAACTAGCTGTAATTTCCTAAACCCGATTAAAGAAAAATAATAATCACCAGGTAGAGAAAATAATATTAAAAAAAAAAAAAAAAAAAAAAAAAAAACCAATCAACGCCATGAAGATACAGTGAGGAGAGGGAAATCATTCCAAGCAAGAGAAAGAAACCCAGGCGGAGATTCAACCACAGTATACAAAGAACTGTAATTGTAATTCCATAGAAGGATTTTAGCTTGACTCATTGCGTAATTGCTAAGTGCTACCGATTCGAAACCGGCACTTTCCATTAGTATTCTCCATTGATCTTTGTCTTCCATACGTTCTCTTTTGGTTCCCGGTTTCTCCGGTCCGATGACGGCGGCGATTCGTCGTCCGAATAATAGTCTTTCTACCTGGAGGCGCTCAGGGGAGTCTCGGGTTAAATTGGGTTCGAGCGAGTCGAAGATGGTGGAATAGTATTTGAGTGCGTTCTTGAAGCGGCTTATGTACTTGACCCGATTTAAACTTGCTTCGTATTCGCCCAATGTGACGATATTCGGGTTGAGGGATTTGGCTAGATTGAGCGCTGTTTCGACGCCGGCGTCGGTTTCGTCGAGAAGATTGTATAATTGGAGCATGAAATTGACGGCCAAGAACTCGTTTGGATTAACCCGAAAGCTGGACCCGTTTAGATTATGAATCGGAATCAAAATCGGTTCGAACTCGAAGTTCAGATCTAGTACTTTTGCGAAATCGCGCAAACGGTTCCCAGTTGCAAGTAGTGCAGGACCCGGTGAGTTTCCTAGCGACGCCGCCGGGATACCGGATATACGGATTCTGGTGGGCTTTCCGGCGGGACGGGTTGCTAAAGCTTGTAATAGAGCTGCCCATTGAACGCCCTGAACTATTCCGAAGTCAACTATGTGAATTTCGTCGGCGCTTTCTGCTGCTTCGAGTATGGCTTGGTTTGCCGTCAGGTGGGCGAATTTGGAGTAGGGGCAAGCGTCGTTGAGAGCTTTGTAAGAGAGTGTGAACTCCTCGGAAGTGGTGTCGGAGATTGTTGGGGTTTTCTCCGATTGATCGGTAATTCTGCTGTTGAGAGCTTCGGCGAAGTAGAATGCAACTCTTTCTGTCGGATCTCCGTCTTCCGATAACGTTTCCCGGAGCTTACCAAGTAATTTCACTGCATTATCGGAATCTGATTCGGCTAGACGGGCGCAGTTGAGTAGGGACTTTAGCAACGGCTTTGAAGAAATCGTTTCAGGAGAGCTAGTGGACGCGCCGCCGTTACCACCGCTACCGCCGCTAGCAACAGTTTCGGGTTTAGGTGGAGGATTAACTGACTTGGAGGAGGGTTTAATTTCTTCTTCTGCCGGTGGGGGCAATGACGGTGGGACCCAATTAGAAGCCTTGGTTGGTTCGGAGTAGATAACTTGGTTCAGATCAGAAGGCGGAGAAGACGCGATACTGAGTCGACTCGGGCAATTCACAAACGGATCGGAGCCGTACAGACTAAACTCAGAACTCGCCTGCCACGCGTCACACGATGACGGTAGATTAGAGCTTTCAGTTGATTCTCCACCGCCCATCAAGCTCTCCATCCACTCGTCCGAGTCAAACTCACCACCGCTCCCGGCGACAAAATCAGCAAATCTGAACCCACTAGAACCGCCATGGTGGTGGTGCTCCAAACTAGGAAACGGAAACCCAGCCACACCACCGTCGGAAGCTCCGGCATCATTAAACGGGTCGGCGAATCCAGCAAACCCTAAAGTGGGACTATTAGACAAGCTCTGGTGGGTGGAACTCCACGGACTTAAGCAAAAGGGATTGCCGGCGACACCTTGTTGGTGGTGCTGCTGGATGTGGTGGTGGTGCTGTTGTTGTTGCTGCTCTTGCTGTTGCTTTTGTTGGATGACTTGTTGAGCTATAGCCATTAAATTGCCGCTGTCGGTACACAAGTAAGCCATTCTCCGGCCAAAAGTCGCCGGCCACAACGGCTCTCTCACATCAGTCACTAGAATGCTACTAGGTGTGGAAGTGAAATGAGTGTATAGTGTAAATAATTGAAAAGCTAAAAAGAAAGTTCAAAAGGAGATGGGATGATTTATATGACTAACGACTATAATGCGGTTTTATGAGTGAGAAAGTCTAGAGAGAGAGAGATATGAAAATGGGTGAATCCTACCTCTTGAATTGATTAAAGTAAAACTACAAATCTCAAATTTTCCTAAAACCAAGTTCAATAGGTAAATTATCAAAAAAATATTCAACTATTCTGATAGACAAAAATTCATGTGAGAACATGAAAACCCGTCTCATTCATGAGACGGGTCGGATCCTGACCCATCACCCGCCCAACAAAGCCAACCCACGCCTCCGCCCAAGCTTTTTGCATATGGGCGCCGCTCAGTTCTGAATGGGCGCCGCCTGCTTCGAATCACCCCACATTTCGCCTCTACCCAATCCTTCCACCCAACATAAAGTAATAGTTTGTATACATTAAAGTAATAGTTGGTATACATTAAAGTAATACATATATACAGAAAAGTAATAATGTTTTTTCCTATGTTTTCTTCGTTTGGCAAAAGTAATACTTAAAGTAATAGTTTTGAACATACCAAAAGTGTCGAGTTGGGCCAAACGAGTAAAGTCCAATTATGCATGTACTCGGGTCTCCAAGTTCCCAATAAGGCCGGCCCAATCGTAACAAGGCCCAAAGCCCATCCTCAGTATCGCCGACTAAGCCCACGGTCCGACCTATCGGTCCCGACCCGACTTAGTCCGACCTCATGATCCATATCACAATTCGGCACGAACCATGCTCTACCCGACAAATGTCGACCATTCCACGAGTGGCGACCTCGACCTAAATCGACAAAGTGACGACCCGACACTACGGCGTATTTGGTTGAACAATTCTCATAACCACATCCCTACAAATCAGGGGCCGTTATAGACACGTTCCCACAATCAAGTAACTGCCGCTACAATCTCGGAGCACATGTCGCCTCCCCAAAAATACACACTCTTGTCTATAAATACTTCATCACTACCAAACGGTGAAAGGTAACTGCCATTTTGTATTCTGAGTTCATTATTCAATACATTTTGAGCTTTATACAACCTGTTATCTTACTCACGCCCGAGCGTCTTCGCCGGAGACACATCCGGCTAGTCGTGGGTTCTGCTGTGTCAAGAAGCCAGGTGATCGCTCCCGCCACGTGGAGGAAGATTGATAAGCACATTTCCTGCAAAGATCAGCTTGGTTCCATTGCACGGAAATCGTGCTTAAGCTTGACCTCGAAAAGTTCATCAACCTACAACAATGGTAACCCTGACGGGCATGTCAAGATGCTTCAAGAATTCATTGAGGTGAACAACAACACCAATACAAACGCAGAAATCTCAATGTCAATGCCGAAAACTTGAACTTGCCTCCTCCCCCACCAAATCGTCCCTATGGTAGAGCCACACGCTCTACTAGCTGTCGCTGACGGCAGGATCGCTCGACACAAGGAGAGGGAAAAGGCATATGGACGGGCAAGAAGTTCCACCTCCTCCTAAGTCGTCCAACTAGGACAGGTGAACATACGGGAAACAGGGCGGTGTCCCTCAATTAATCCCATGAGCAAGAAGGAAATGATGTTAGAGCGAGCTCAAATTTTGGCCGACTTGATAGCCATGGGAGGAGGCAGAAAGTGTGCCGACGTACGTTCGTAAAGGATTGCTCCCTCCCAAGTCTCCAATGGGCAACGAGCCAGGAGTGCTAGGCCAAATGAAGGTGTGGGCGTAATGGCGAGGACAGGATAGTTCAACGAGCTCCTACAATTGTTCATGTGCCGAGTAACGACCTAAGTGGCTAGCCTCAACAAACAGGGAGCAGGAGGCTCAATCTGATTTGAGGACTCAAGCTAATGTACCAACGTAAACAGTGCATGTTTCCTCAAATACGCGAACGCAGAGATCGGGATCTCATAGAGACAGAATGGGCATAGGTCGCTGTGAGAGGGGAAAGGCGCAGGTGTCGCCACATGGAGATAACGCAGTCGCCATCTGCGCCGAGAGGCGCAGTCGCCTCAAAGAAGTAATGCATATAGATCTCCAATAAGATCGAAAGGACCAATTCCCATAGAGACAGGAGGAGTAGACAGATAACTCCCCAAAAGTGAGGGCCGAGGTCAAATGCCGCCTCCTCCAGGAGATGAAAGACCCGATGCCGTAGAATGGCTATTGATGAAAAGAAGTTCGAACAGTGGGAGGAGGAAAAGAAGAAGGAGATTGGAAAGGTCGAACGAATTGACTTTGCTCTTCGACCTTTATCCAAAGAAATCCGTGAGATAGTCGACCTCCTCCTACCTTCAGTTGCCTCTTCTCGGAGAAATATTCAGTGGTCGACCAATGCTAGGAGTCATATAGCACATTTAGAAGCCACAAATGTGTTTTGTCGCCAATGAGGACGACAATATGTGCAAAGCTCTCCTAAGCACACTCACCGGGGCAAATTTTAACTTGGTTCAACGGTTTGGCCGCTGGAAGCATCACCACTTGGACTTGCTTCAGGACAAAGTTTTGGGATCGCTTCGACCGCAGGAGCTCGTAAGGTCACCGTCACCGATCCGAATAACTTGGTGCAGTGGTAAGAGTGAAAGCTCTATGAGCTATTTCACCAAGTTCAAAGAAATGGTTGATAAGATAGAGGAAGACCTCACGCAGGAAGTCATCAATCCGCTTCTTAAACGGTATTTCCTCGAAGACATGGATTACGAGCTCACCAGCACAAAGAACGACTCGACAGAGTTGTTTGAGAAGGTATACAATGTCGCCCTTCTTTGAAGAGAGGAAAGAAAAGAAGAATGGTAAGAGCCCCAAGGTTGAAGTCACCGATGATAAGAAGGACTCCAACAAGAATGGGGGAACAATAAAAATGGAAAGAACAGAACTAGAGGCAACAGAGAAGGTGCCCGAAGCTTTCACTCCTCTACGGTGAGTCGAACCGAGATTATGAATGCCGCCGAACCATTTGGCTCCTCCAAATCTCCAAATGAATCCAGTGCAACAAGTTTAGGAGGGACAGCGGCAAGATACTTGCGACTACCACAAAGACACCGGTCATCTCACAGAGGATTGCTTGGGATTAAAGCGTATCATCCAGAGAATGGTCGACTGTGGAGACTCAAGCTTATGTGGAAGAGACCTCTGCCGGGAGGAGGCGAGCAAACAGGGGCAACAAGGACCTAGGCAACCTAGATCGAACCTCGGGGGTCATCACCGAACAAGCGAGCAACACGGCCATCAAGCACAAGATATTCCACTCAATAAGGCCCCACATGTGCCTCCAAGGAGAGAAGTAAGAGATGAAGCGATCGCCTTCTACCCCCATGAATTGGCAACTAATATGGCGGCTAGGGAGCAAGTTCTCGTCATCCTGTGTCTCATTGATGAATGTACGACGAGCGTACTCTTAGTCGACACTGGGCCCGGCAAGGATATTTTATTTTACAAAACTTTCAAGGAGATGGGTCTTAATGACGAACAGTTGGAGAGATATGATGGCAGGTTGGAGGGTTTCACCAACCACCGAGTTGATGCTAAAGGCCAGATAGTGCTCGACGTCGACCTAGGCCAGCACCCCCTCAGGGTTGTCTCGAAGGTACAATTTATCGTAATTGATGTAAATAGTGACTATGCCGCCATACTTGGAATTCCCGGACAGTCGCTCTTGGAATGGTAGCATCAATTCCTCACCGCCGAGTAAAGTTCCCCACACTCGCCGGAGTAGGTTGCGTACAAGGCACAGCTCGTGCTTATCTCGGATCATGTTCTAAGAGAAAGAAAGAAAAGGGAACTAGAGATTGAGACCGCCGACGGTTACTTGAAGCCGTCCCGCCGCCACCAAAACTACCCGATTGTCAACGATCACCATGGTGGAAGAGTCGACCTATCGCTCAAATGACGAGGTCATGCAATAGTCGACACGTCACTCTGACAACATAATGGTCGATCCAGATGTAGTTATGGTCGATCAAGTCCTCATAGGCGACCTATGCCTCCAGATAGACAATAACTCGGGGGCCACTACCGGCAAGGTTGCATAAGCTTCGATGATATGATAGCCGAGGAGGCTCCACACTTGGGAGCCGAGGAAAGACAAAAGGTCGTGGAAATCATAGTGGAGACTCTACAATTCGTAGATGGACCAGAGCTAGAAGTCATGGATGAGCTAGAGTCGCAATCACCAACCCTTCTTACCCCGACCAAAAATTCAGATTGGGAAGCAGCTATCGTGAGGAGCGAGCGTAAATCATCGAGCTACTCAAAGAAAGTAATGATGTCTTTGCATGGAGGGTAGAAGACATGAGGGGAATCAAGGAGGAGGTCGCCGTTCACAGACCGGAAGTCAACCCGACCATAAAGCCTAGACTCCCAAAATTGAGAAGCTTTGCTCGCGACAAGGAAGAGGCCATAAAAACCGAGGTACAAAAACTTTTGAGTGTGGATAATCAAAGAGGCCACTCATACAACGTGGTTGGCCAACGTGGTCATGGTGAAGAAATCGAATGGCAAGTGGCGGATGTGTGTCGACTTCACTACTCTCAATCTAGCTTGCCCAAAGGATAGCTATCCTCTTCCTAGAATTGACAAGCTTGTTGATTCCATCGCCGGCCACTCTACTCTCGCCCCGGATGCTTACTCGGGATACCACCGTATAAAGATGCACGAGGATGACATTGTGAAACGGCATTTCAAGCAAACTGGAGGCATTTATCAAGCTACAACATGATGCCATTCGGCTTAAAAAATGCAGGAGCTACCTATCAAAGAATGGTGAACAAGGTCTTTGCCTCACAAATTGGTCGAAATATGGAGGCTTACGTTGATGACATGGTCATTAAAACTAAGACCGGAGTCACGTAGTCGACCCGAAGGAAACATTCGCCAATTTACGAGCAAACGACATAAAGCTCAATCCCAAGTAAGTGTGTCTTTGGAGTCATGCGGTGGCAAGTTCTTGGGATTTATGGTATCTCAAAGAGGCATAGAAGCCAATCCGTAAAAAATCAAGGCGCTAGTCGACATGAAAGCTCCCACCAGTGTCAAAGAGATGCAGCGACTTAACGGAAGGGTAGCAGCTCTTGGTCGCTTCATATCAAAGTCAGCAGAGAGGTCTCTCCCCTTCTTCAAAGCATTGAGGGGGACGAAAAATTTTGAGTGGACGACCGAATGTCATTCGTCGTTTCAACAATTGAAGGATTACCTCGCTACTCCACCTTTGCTAAGTAGCCCAACCACTGGTGAGACCCTATTTGTATATCTGTCCGTGGGAGACAAGTCCGATTGCTGGTGTTGATTAGAGAGGATGAAGGGCTTCAAAACCAAGCATATTACATCGCAAGGCCTTATCGAGATGTGGAGAGCAGATACTACAATGCCGAGAAGGTCGCTTATGCCCTAGTCGTGGCTTCAAGGAAGCCGCGAGCTTATTTTCCTCGGCTCATCCAATCGTGGTTCTTACAAATGCCCCCTTAGAAAAATTCTTCACAAGCCGGAGAGTTCGTGTCGACTTCTCAATTGGTCAATTGCCCTTACTGAATTTGACATTGAGTATCGACCTCGAAAGGCGTTGAAGGCTCAAGCTCTAGCTGACTTCTTGGTCGAGCTTACGTTCACCAAGGAGGACGACGAGCAGCGAGCTCCAAAAGAAAAGGCTAAAGGGAAGGAGTTAGAGTCCTGTGTCGCCATCGCCTTACCCGTCGATTGTTGGAAGGTCTATTCAGACGGATCAGCGACCAAGAATAGCAAAGTGGAGCTGGGATAGTGCTAATTGAACCAGAGTCTGGAACTGTGTATGAGGAATCACTAAGGTTCAAGTTTGATGCTTCCAACAACCAGGCCGAATATGAAGCTTTGATAGCAGCCATAGAATACGCCAAGTGTTTTGGAGCGACTAAGATTATGGCCTACCGTGATTCACAATGATAGTCAACTGTGTCGAGGCGAGTACGAGGTACTTAGTGCCCCACCGATTAAATACTCGCGACCTGGTGAAGGAACTGATAAAAGATTTGGAATTCTGGGAGATCCAAAGAATTGGACGAGAAGACAACGAGCTAGCTGACCTCCTCTCGAAGTTAGCCACTTCGGATGAACCACATGATGAACCTATCTCCTTCCTCGAAAGTCCAAATTTACGAAAGAGTAAAAATTCAATGCATAGATGATCCCTCAAGAAATTGGACTCAGGAGAAGTGTTGGATCGAGGAAATGAAGGCATACTTAGAAAATGGAGAGCTGCCAGATGACGAGAAGAAGGCTCGAGCTATCAAAAAGAAAGCTCCAAGGTATGTCATTCAAGGAGGCGACCTATTCAGAAGATCTTATACTCGACCATTACTAAAGTGCATCCACCCTCAAGAGGTCGCCCGTTGATACACGAGGTACATAGTGGAATTTGTGGTGGACACCCGGGGCCGTGACTCTTGCCGACAAGTTAATCACTTTGGGATACTATCGGCCACACACGAGAGCCGACACTCACAACTTTGTTCAAGAATGTGATCAATGCCAAAGGTTTGCCAACCTTCCCCATGTGCCTACAACAGCGCACTCCCGTGATCGCAGCCTTGGCCATTTGACATGTGGGCGTCGACCCGATTGGACCCTTCCCTCCCGCCCGAGGAAACCGCAAGTATGTGATCGTCGCCATAGATTACTTCACTAAATGGGCTTGAGGCCAAACCATTAGCTCGCATCATAGAGGAAAATGCTATCACCTTTATTCATGACTTCATTTGGTGCCGGTTTGGTTTTCCTCGAGCTATAGTGTCCGACAATGGTTTGCGCTTCTCCTGCACTTTCGAAGCGTAGATGAAGCGAGTTGGGAATCAAACATTGGAAATCTTCTGTCGCCTATCCTCAAGGAAATGGGCAAGTCGAAGCAAAGAAATAAACTTGTTCTATCTTCGCTCAAGACTCGGGCTCGTAGGTCGACGAAACAATTGGTTGGACGAACTCCCCCTGCTCTTTGGGCGGTTCGTACAACCACTGGGGCCTACTGGGAAACCCCTTTTGCTCTCACATACGGGTCGAGGCCATGGCACCCGCCGAGCTCGCATTCCCTACCGCTAGAGTGACCTTCTTTGATCAAGAGCGTAATGACACCAACAGGTTGATCGACTTGGACCCGATCGACGAGAAGCGAGAAATGCCTTACCTCCGAATGGTCAATTACAAGCAAATGGACTAAAAGTTATCACGACAAGAAGGTCAAGGCAAGGTCTTTCCAAGTTGGAGATTATGTATTGAGAAAGATTGAGGCAACGGGTAGAAGGACCCAGCAGAACAAGCTATCTCCTAACTGGGAAGGTCCCTATATAGTCACTCGAGTCGTCAAGGAAGGGACCTACATGATAGCTCATCCTGGAGGTGACGAGTTGAAACATCCTTGGCATGCTACTCACCTCATCAAATACTACTTCTAGTTTTTCAATTTCAAAGTTCAAGTTTGTGTTAAAGCTAGTTTCAAATCGATGTAAGCATGATTCCTACTTCAATGAAAAGAGCAGTTTATTCGATCAAGCATAGTGTTACATTAATATCAACAAGCTCGACTCTTAGTCAGCTTCGTTCTAACAAGCTCGATTCTTAATCAGCTTTGTTTATTTAACAAGTCCGACTCTTAGTCGACTTTGTTCTAACGAGCTCGACTCTTAGTCAGTTCATCTTAGCTCGACTCTTAGTCAGTTCATCTTAGCTCGACTCTTAGTCAGCTTCACCCTAACAAGCTCGACTCTTAGTCAGCTTCGTTCTAACAAGCTCGATTCTAAATCAGCTTTGTTCACTTAACAAGTCCGACTCTTAGTCGACTTAGTTCTAATTAGCTCGATTCTTAATCAGCTTTATCCATTTGACAGGTCCGACTCTTAGTCGACTTCGTTCTAACTAACTCGATTCTTAATCAGTTCAAATGGTATGAACAGGTTCGACTCATGGTCAACCTCGTTCACAAAAAGTTAACCAAGTCCGAGGCCGACTAAAACCAACAAGATCAAGTCGCCTCTAGGCTCAAGTCGACTCATTTATATTATCTACATCTAGCTCGACATACAATATGGAATGAAAAACATACAACATTCTGAAAACAAAAGTCAGCTATGATAGAAATAAGTCTCCCAAAACGGGCTAAGACTTAGACAAAATTAATTTACAAAAATATTTTGCCTCCCAAAAAACTGGGCCAAGGCATTCAGATAATGTTAATCAAAAGAACAAAAAATGTTGGTTGGAACTTGTTCATTACAAATAATTCAAGAGTCCTGGCCGATATCAGCTTGGTCGTCAATGGAAGCTCGACCTTCACCATCTTCTTGTTGCTGGGGCTCCAGGGGCTTACCCGACTCGGAATATGTTCGCTCGCTCAATTTCCATGGCTTCAGCATCGTCGAGTTCCGCCAAGACCACATCAAAATTCCTATCAAGAACAGGGGGAGCTTCCCACTTCTCGCAGTGATCCTCCTCATCCTCTTGGGCAATGAAAGCAAGATCGTTTTCAAGGTAAGGAACGAGCGAGTGACCACCACGAGCTGTCATATCATATTGGGACTCAGTAAACCAACGAGCTAATTGCTCGATGGTAACCGTAGCCGTTGGATCTACAAGCGCGCGACGGGCCATGTGTCTTTTGCCGACCTCAAGAAAATCTTGGGCCTTAGACACTATGGCATCATAGTACTCATCCCCTGCCTTGAACTTCTCAACCGCCGCTTCGCAGGCATCCTTAGCAGCTTTCTCGATAGCACTGGAGGTCTTTCCGACTCTTCTCTCTCTCAAGTCGATGCCGTTCATGCAACTCGAGCAAGAAGGCATCCTTCTCCTTCGTAAGTTTGGCTGACCGCGCCGCCTCGCCTTGGTTTTTTCCAATTCATTCTTCTCTCGCATCCCTCTCCGCTTCCACCTCCTTGATCTTAGATTCGCACTCGCCAGATCGGACAAGGCCTTCGTCTTCACCATTTCATTGGCTTCACACGAGTTGTCCAGATCGTTGTATTTCTCTCTCAAATCAGCCAACTCTTGTGCCTTCTTGGCGTAATCGCGCAGGGCCTGCTTCTCCCTCTCAATTGACGCCCTCCAGGAGCTTTTAGCTTGCTCGTTCATGGTGAGAGACTGCATTAGAGGAAATATTGAAGTATTAGCTCGGCAAAGGCATACAAGGTGAACTGACGAACTAACAGAATAAGCGACCAAACAGAAAGGGAAAGTAAAGGTTTACCTCGCTGTGTACCAACCCAGATCGGGCCGTGAATTCCTCTGGAGTCATCCCCTTATCTGCGAAGTAAGCTAGGAGATCTACATCCAGGGCCCTTCTCACCACCACTTGACCAAGCGCCACATCAGGATAGCGGCGAGTCATGCTGTTGACCCCAATGAGAGGGGGAACATCGCTGAGCCTCTGAATCAAAGCATCTACGGATTCTTGGCTCCTCGGAGGAGGGGCTAGAGGAGGGAGTAGACTTGGGGAGACGGCCTTGCCCTTTCCAGACCTTGATCTTTTTCTCATCCTCAACGACTGATCATCTTCCTCCTCAACAGCATCATCAATTTCAACTACATTCATTGGACTGGAGCCCGCCATCTCAGCCCCAGAGGTCGCAGCATTGGCCTCTTGAACAGGATCAGAGCTCGGACTTGGCCTAGGCGACCTGCTAGATTCCTCCCCTCCTTCATTCACATTCATCGAATGTGAGGCACTCTGTTGAGGGTCCTCTATCACGACCTCCTCCATTGGGATCAACCCAAAGATTGTCCTTTGAGAGAAGATTATTCCTTGGCAGCCTCTCCTCTCTCTCGCCGGCCTTAGCGTTCACAGCTCCGTGGGCCCTCTTAGACTTCTTCTTGTCAGAAACTCCAACAATTCGAACCATGGCGGCTTCTTGTTCGGGAGTCAAAACTGCACGACATCAAAGTGTTAGTTCGACAATACGAAACAGTTCTATGTACGAATTAAATCTACATACGAGCAAGCAATGTGATAAGTGCAGGGTGACAATTCGAAACGGATTTATGTACGAGCTAACCAGTTCTACATGCGAATAGACAACGGATGAGCTAAGAGTCATGTATGCAAATAAAATCAGTTCTATGTACGAATTAAATCTACATACGAGCAAACCATTTGATAAATACAGAGATACGATTACAAGCAGTTCTATGTACGAATTGATTGATTCTACAGGCGAGCAAGCAAGTGACGAGCTGAAAGTTAAGTATGCAGATCAAAGCAATCCTATACGCCTATAAAAAGTCACTTATGCAAGTTAACATTGGACGAGCTAATGAGCGAAGGCGAGTAAACCCTTACCACCAATGTGTTCTCCATTGTTCTTGCAAAGAATCGCCTTGCTTCGACAAAACCGACAATTCTCCTCTAATCTACCCAAAGAGTGAGTTACCCAATCGTGGTACACCCGGCCTCTCAATACAGCGCAAGGGGCTCGCTACCTCATCTCCAGCATCATCCCCGCTAGAATATAATTATACTTGGTTGTCACTAATGACTCCCAATTGACGGGTCCATCCTCGACTGTGGCACACAGCCTTTCTATACAAAGTTTTACACCAAGGAGGCTCCCAAGTAATTCTCCTCACTGATAACATCAGATTCATCATTGGGCAACGGAAATTCCCATCCCAGCCCGCTTTCAACCAAAACTACATGCGAGTTCCAGCAATTGTGTTTATTTGGAAGGTTGGTAAACAACTTGGGAGAGTTGGGTTTGGAGGGAGTACTAATTCCCCAATCATGCTTATCTAGCTTGGCACCAAAAAACTCTTTGAACACCTTCATACAAGGCTCATGGCCCAAGAGCCTACACACCATGCAAAGCACACCAAAGACTCTACAAGTGTTAGCACCGAGTCAAGAGGGAGGGCATCCATACATTCCAGAAACTCATTAATGAAAGGATCCAACGGCAACCTCAAACCACCTCAAACCGCCCATAGAAGAAAGCTACCTTAGTAGCATCTCTAGTGAAGGTCGCACGGTATTTGGCCAAAAATTGTTTCGACTAAGGATGGTTACCCTAAAGTCTCGCCTCTATCTACCCCACAGAAATTGTAGATCACATCATAACGGGACTCCAAATTCTTCCTCCCACGAGTAGGACGTTGTGGCACATAGCCCCTCTCATTCTTGCCTGGCACCACATTGGGCCCAAATGCGTTGACAATTCGAGGACCAGAAGAAGTTGAGGCAGCGTTCCCTTCTTGAGTCGTCATATCTGTACAAGCAAAAGAGGAAGCAGGGGAGTCAGTCCTATGATCATGTTCAGTCGACCTACCTAAGGACGACCTAGACTCCCCCGGGAAACCTATTCTATTTCTAAGGAAGGAGGGCTTTTGGACGTCCCTAACATAAAACAAGGTGATATGGTCAAGCAATTCATGGAATAGATGAAAAGCGACAACATTTGAGTCGTCAATCACCACATTTTCAATTTCCCCTACAATGGGCAACCCTATCTCAGTGTAATTCAACCCCCAACTAGTCAAAATGGAGGCACACTCATCCAGGGACATCACTCTCCACTCACCGTTCACATTCTTGCATGCCCTACGGTTAACAGTGCAAAGAACCATACCACGCCCCTGGTTCGCAACTAAAGGTCCTAGCCATGGCGGAAACGGAGAACAGTGCATAAATTAAAACCCTAAAGCAAGGATACGAGGGAAATACCTTAATTAATTGCAGAAGGTAGTTCCGTTGCTGGAGCCGAGAGCTAGATTTAAATCTTGCTGCAATCCCTTGATTATCGCCGGAGAAGAAGAAGTTTTAGGACGGTAAAAGTTCTAAACGAAGAGGGATTTTTCTATTTATATTTTCCTAAATTTGGAAAGGGAAAGGAAAATCAAAATTAATTTTCCAAAATTAAAGACTGAAGCGGTTTTCGAGAAGGAGTTCCAAACGTCAGAATTGTAATCATTACGAAAATCGGCGCTCCTTCATCTCCAACCGTTCATCACCAACGATCAGGATGTTGCCACGTCATCATGGTCGACCTACTTCAAAGACTAGCATCGACCTGCGAGTAAAGCAATTTTCGTCAAAGAAATCTTCTTAACTTCCAAGTCGACGAAGTCAACTCGAAAGTTGGGGGCCACTGAACATACCAAAAGTGTCGAGTTGGGCCAAACGAGTAAAGTCTAATTACTGCATGCCTTGGTCTCCAAGTTCCCAATAAGGCCGGCCCAATCGAACAAGGCCCAAAGCCCATCCCTTGTATCGATCGACTAAGCCCATGGTCCGACCTATCGGGTCCCGACCGACTTAGTCCGACCTGCATGATCCATATCACAATTCGGGTACGAACCATGCTCTACTCCGACAGGTCGGGTCGACCATTCCACGAGTGGCGACCTCGACCTAAATCGACAAGTGACGACCTGACACTTGCCGGCGTATTTGGTTGAACAATTCTCATAACCACATCCCTACAAATCAGGGGCCGTTATAGACACGTTCCCACAATCAAGTAACTGCCGCTACAATCTCGGAGCACATGTCGCCTCCGCAAAAATACACACTCTTGTCTATAAATACTTCATCACTACCAAACGGTGAAAGGTAACTGCCATTTTGTATTCTGAGTTCATTATTCAATACATTTTGAGCTTTATACAACTGTTATCTTACTCTCACGCCCGAGCGTCTTCGCCGGAGACACATCCGGCTAGTCGTGGGTTCTGTTTTCAGGTCAAGAAGCCAGGTGATCAGTCCTGCCACGTGGAGGAAGATTGATAAGCACATTTCCTGCAGCATCAAGTTTGTATACATTAAAGTAATACATATATACAGAAAAGTAATAATGTTTTTTCCTATGTTTTCTTCGTTTGGCAAAAGTAATACTTATTATAGAAATATGTTACAATTTCATCTATCAAAGTGTTACATTTACTTGTATAAACTATTACATTCATATACATAAGTTATTACATTTCAAAAATAATACATATAGTTTGTATTATATTTGAAAAAAATGGGTAAAAACGAGCTTTTATTTTTTAAAAACAGGTATTACGTTTACTTATGACCAATGTTACTTTATATGTATACAGTCATTACATTAAGAGATGGTAACTATTACTTTTGCTCTGAAAAAAAATAAAAAATTGGCCTATAAAAGGCTGCCACGTGGCGGGTCATGCCCCATGGGTCATGGGTCGACCCGTCTCATGCATGAGACGGATCCCATGTTCTCACAGGAGACCGCCTCATTCTAATATAACGACAATTCATCTTCTCTCTCCATTCACTTAATTATTCAATTACTTTCTCAACTACACCACCACAATAAGCTAGTTTAGTTTAAAATTCAACTCCTCCCAACTCATCATTCTATACCCCACCACTTTTTATTTTATTTACAATATTTAATTTTGTAATTAAAAAATTAATAAAAATAATAATAATTTATTATTAAAAAATAAATTATTAATATTTTTATTTATAAATTCGAGATTTTTTTTAATTTTTTTAATTCGAGATTTTATTTAATTTTTATAATTCGAGATTTTTTTTTAATTTTTTTTTAATTCACACTTAATTAATTTTTTTCGAAGCAATTAAATAAATACGAGAATATTTTAATTTTAATAAAAATAAGAAAAGTTACAATAAACTTAGCTCGTTCCACAAATGATGAAAAAAAAAGCATACGATACATAGACTCGGAATTTTTTCTCAAATAATCACTTTTTACTTTTTTATTTACCAAAATGACTCACTGTTCAAACTATTGCCCAGAATGTCCATTTTTTTTGAAAATCGCTACACCGTGTAGCGAGTTTGACTAGGGTTGGTCAAAACTCGCTACACGGTGTAGCGAGTATAGGGTAATTAAGTTTGACCGTTTGGGGAATTAATTAGGCATTTAATTAACCTAAACTCGCTATACCGTGTAGCGAGTTTGGTCAAACATAATCAAACTCGCTACACGGTGTAGCGAGTTATTTAATTTCAAAAATCCATATAAACCCCTCTCCTTCAGTCCCAACAAAACAAACCCTTCTCTTTTTTCTCAGTCCATCTTTCCCTTTTCTTTCTTTCTTTCTTTCTTTCTCAGTCCATCTCTCATCTATCTCTCTCAAATCTAATTCATTTCTCTCAATCCAAGATTTATAACTATCAAAATGGATCCACCGTCGCCTCATATCATACCTGGTCCTCCTGGTGAAGCACAGTCCGCCATGCGTCGGCATCACACCGGAAAAGCTCATGTCTCTCAGAGACCCCCCCCTCAGTCGACCCAAGAGGCCATACGTAGAAAGCTTGAAGAGCCGGTGGAGGATGAAGATTTTCAGGGTAAAGCTTGGCTTTCTGCAATGGACTATTTCACTGCAGAGGGTACTTATTATTCGTTGAGAATGATCAAGGAGAAATGTCAAAAATATGAGAGGGTGGAACAGGTATAATATTTTACATTAATTATAGTTAAGGATGAGGTTGAAATTTACAAATAATTGATCATTATATTTTTGTTCTATTAGGTTGTTGTTGTTGTCAAGGAGTGCACATCATCTGGTCATGGCTCTATGCATCTGATTTTGAAGGATCCTACTGACACAATTGATGCTTACATTATTGACAAAGTGCTGAGGGAAAGTGAGGGCGGAAGTGACATAGGTGTTGGTGCTGTTCTTACACTTACTCAAGTATGAAATATTTTCCTTAACAATATTACACTCCCAAAGATTATATTCCTTAATATTTTGTTTTAAATGTTTTGTTTTGTTGATCTATTAGGCTGTTGTTTGAGCCCCCTCACGCTTAAAAAAAATACTTAACATTGTTACTTCCAATGTTTCTAAGGTCTTCCCTAAGGATTGTTAAGTTAATTTGTTGGACATGTAATATTTGAATTTCTGTCGAATTTAATATGTACCGAAATTTATGTAAAATTTTCCTATGTGATCGGGCTGTGGTCACTGAATTTTTTGGATTTAATGTAAGATTTCCTATGTGGCCGGGATGTGGCTACTAACTTGACAATATTTTTTTTGTGATGTTATTTTAGTTTTTTTTTTTAAAATTATTTTGTACAGTTTGTGTTTGGTTTTGTTGCAATTATTCATGATATATTTTTTTTAACACATCCAAAAAAAAATTTGAAAGAAAAACTTAATTCAGCAACATGTAATCATTTGTTTTAAAACATGTAAAAAAACATTTAAAAAAAATAATAATTCAGCAATATGTCATTATTTTTTGAACACATGTAAATTTTTTTTTATGTTAGTACGAATCTATTTTGAGCAATAATTTGAAGCTGATTTAATTGTCCAAATTAAAATTTAAAAGTTGTTATTGTTACACCATTATATGTACTACAAGGAACAATTTTTAGATATTCATTATGATACCTAAATGAACCTATATTTATTGCTCAAAATACCTTCGCGAACGATTTTTTTTTTCCGATGTTAGCACGAAGCTATTTTGAGCAATAATTTGAAGCTGATTTAATTGTCCAAATTAAAATTTAAAAGTTGTTATTGTTACACCATTATATGTACTTCAAGTAACAATTTTTAAATATTCATTATGACACCTAAATGAACCTATATTTATTGCTCAAAATACCTTCGCGAACGATTTTTTTTTTTTGATGTTATTACGAAGCTATTTTGAGCAATAATCTGAATCGATAACGGATCTGCGGCCTCACACATTTCAACCGCTCCCAAGCCCAAATCTATATCAAATAAATGTATATCAAATACTATAAATAATGCCGCAAATTTGAAATAAAACTTAAAAACAAAAACATAATGAACATTAAAATGAAATAAACATACCTGTAGAACATTGAGAAATCCTCCGCACTGTTTCATCCGAGGGTCAGTCGCACTACACAACTCTCGATATAGGAAAGCGAGCGCAAAGACTCCCTAACCTGTGCGGTGACCCTAGAAACATCCCTAAGCAGAGGGAGATAACATAGCTTAACCTTGTTGTTCGTACGATTAGGTATGATCGTAGAACCCAAGGCAAGCAAGATATACGCCCGTACGTACTGATCCACAATCTCTGGAGCAGTATCATCAGCGAGGTCACTAAAGTGTGGGAAACGCAAGGTAATCCATCTGAGCTTCAGACTGCTCCCATCTATATCTCCGTCACCAGGGACAGCCCCTAAATACTCCTGACAGGCAGCCCGCCGCCTATATGCATCGGAAACCCATCATCGCACAAGATCCACATCAATCTAAGAACCCGCAAATCATGCCGATATCCTGTAGGGTGATCGTCATCTCACCAACCGGGAGATGGAACGTATGGGTCTCCGGACGCCATCTCTCGATTAAAGCCTCAAGCAACGCAAAATCATACTGTACCCTCCCTATATAGTGTACTCCGCTAAATCCGCACTCCGCCAGTCTCAACAATATCACAGGAGCTAATTCACCTGACAAGGCGGCACCATGACGAAAAAAGGAGGGGACTAAAAACCTCCCACCCGACCCAAATATACCTAGCCCTATGCTCCGCATGCCGGGTCAGAATAGAGGCATCGATAGGCCTGGGATCAATGAAAGCTTCCATCCATTTATTTCAATATCAAGGTTGGTTATTGTTCTATAAGGCAAGGAAATAAATAAGAGAATACAAAAGTGTAATTACTAGTACGTGTCATTGTAATCCAAAGTTATCCCACACTTCCAAAAAGTGCCTGTGGGAAAGGTCTTGATTTCCAGCCTATATACTAAGTAATACTTCAAGAGTAATCCTCATGCGGTTTTGAAAAATAGCATGCAGTTTTTTTTTTTTTTAAAGTTTGAACAATAAATCATATTTTAAGGGTTTGAGGTAGATCTATCTGATTTAGGGTTTAGGGTTTGGGGTATAAGTATATGAGATTTGGGATGTTGTTATAGGTATATTAATTCCTATCCTATTTTTCTATCTCACTAATAATTCATATCCTATTATTTATACCTACAACATCTTAATAATGTATACTTCTTAATTTTTTTTTTTTTTTCAATTTCAAAATGGGACTGAGGGCTACATAGGAGTCTTGTCTCAACAGTTCTAGGATTTTGTTCAGTACAGAAAATAAAATTCTTTGTTCTTACAATCCAATATTTCAAATGTACAAATTTTACAAGTGAATAAGTTAATATTTCAACAATCTGAATTGGACAAATGCTACCAAATTAGTCACATAAATAATTCATTTGATAAGCCAAACATGGCACAAGAATTCACTAAACAAAAATAAATTATTTTGATAGATTACAAGATTGAAAACCAAAGATATCATATATTTACAAAAAAATCATAAATTGCAAGTAAATTAATAAACATTCATTACTATCTCAAATTTTCGAATTAACAAAACTAAATTTAATAACAAAAAAATAGAGAGTAATTTAATAAACATTCATTATTATCTCAAATTTTCAGATCAACAAAACTAAATTTAATAACAAAAAAATCCTAAATTGAGACTAATTTGTGTATAAACAATGTCATCAAAAAAAAATAAAAAAAAGTAAAAAAAAAATCCTAAATTGTAAGTAAATAAATAATAAAATCAAACCTAAAATTCAACATAAAACAAATTACTCACATATTTAACAAAACTAAATTTAATAACAAAAATAAAATAGAGAGTAAATTTGAACAAATAATATAATCAAAGCTAAATTAAAGAGAAAATAAAGTAAAATATAGAATGTAAACTTACAATTTACTAAATTTTGATGATACAAAATTGGAATCCTTTGTGTGTGAAGCTTCTTCTTCTTCTTCTTCATTCTTCTTCTTCCCTGGGCTCTTGCTCAGCAGTTTTGTTAAAATGATTTAGGTTTTCAATCGAAAGTGAAGACGGTGAACTGGAAGGAATTGATTTTTTAAGTTAAACTCGCTACACGGTGTAGCGACTTTAATACCAAACTCGCTACACCCTGTAGCGAGTTTAGGTTAATTAAACGCCCTAATTAATTTCACAACGGTCAAACTTAATTACCCTAAACTCGCTACACGGTGTAGCGAGTTTTGACAAACCCTAGTCAAACTCGCTACAGGGTGTAGCGAGTTTCAAAAAAATGAACATTCCGGGCAATAATTTGAACAGTAAGTCATTTTGGTAAATAAAAAAGTAAAAAGTGATTATTTGAGAAAAAATTCACGGTACAATAAAATTTAAAAATCACTGATTTGCGAACTTTGCCCATATGTGTTTGACTAGATCGTTCTGCAATTGTTTATGAGCCCTTTGATCACGCAAATCCGATCTAGTACGTACATGATTTTCAAACACTGGTAATACTTCAGTTGATAATGGTTGTTGTGTACTAGACCCACTTACCTCGGACTGATCCTGAAAGTTAAGCCAATTTTGAGAATACGTATCACGTTCATCCTCAACGATCATATTATGTAATATAATACATGCTCTCATGATCATAGCCAAGTCCTCTATCTGCTACATTCGAGCTGGATCTCGAATGATTTTAAATCGAGCTTGGAGCACTCCAAATGCCCGTTCTATATACTTTCGATATGCCTCCTGGTATTTTGCAAATAACTTATCTTCTTCACTTTGAGGAAGTTTAACGGATTTGACGAAGGTCGGATAAGAGGGGTAGATACCGTCAGCAAGATAATATGTCATATTATACTGACGTTCATTCACAAAGAAATTGACTCGTGGAGTATTTCCTGCTTCAAGATCATCGAAAACTGGCGATCGGTCCAGAACATTTATATCGTTTAATGTTCCCGGACATCCAAAAAAGACATGCCAGATCCATAAATCATGACTTGCAACGGCTTCAAGAATAACCGTAGTGGTTCCCTTATCACCTCTAGTAAATTGACCTTCCCATCCAGTAGGACAATTTTTCCACTCCCAGTGCATGCAATCAATACTCTCGATCATCCCTGGGAACCCCCGCTTCTCACTGACCTCAAGTATTCTTTGCAGGTCAGCTTCGTTTGGGGCTCTCAAGTACTCTTGCTCGTACAATTGAATGACCCCCTTGCAGAATCTTTGTAATGCCTCAAACGTTGTAGTTTTCCCTATTTTAATCTATTCATCAATGGAATCAGCGGACATACCATATGCTAACAGTTGCATGGCTGCGGTACATTTTGCTAATGGAGATAGGCCTTCTCTGCCGGAACAATCGGATCGTTGTGTGAAGTACTTGTCATGGCTTGAAAGATCCTCGACGATGCAGAGGAATACATGTTTATGCATCCTATATCGACGCCGAAAATAATCTTTATACAGAGCATTTTCGGAAAAGTAGTCATCAATCAGGCTCTTATTGTGCAAAGCGTGATCTCTTTTCAAAATTTTTCGAGTTTTTTTCGGAGTTTTATCATCAAAAAACTCGTTCATGATAAAACTCTCCTCAATTTCAAGTTGCCTTTTGTAGGCTTCGACATCAAAAGGAAGAAATCCAGATGGATCCATTGATGTAGAAGGAAGGAAAGGAGAGAGTGTTTGATGTAGGAACAAGGAAAGAAGAATGTGTTTGGTGTAGGAAGAATGAAAGAAGAGAGTGCTATTTATTATAAAATGAGTGATTGAGGTTGACGGATTTGAAGCGTCTATTGAATTGAGTTAGTTAAAGGATAACAAATGAGTGGTCGTGGTTGACGGATTTGAAGCTTCAATTCAATAGAAATACATAGATTTAATTAAAAAGATGATGAATGTTTTCGAAAATAAGATGGATAATTAGGATTTTGTTGAGAGAAAAGAGAGGTTTTTTTTTTGGTGTACAAAAAATATGAATGTTATATCATTTTATAGAGAAAAAATTTCCAGAATTTTGGGGAAAAAAAATTATTTCTGTCAAATAATTGAGCTCAAAAAACGGGGTAGAAAGATAAAAAAAAAATCTCCAGCAACCAATCAGCGAGAGACACGTGGCCTTATCCGGAAAAAATAAAAAAAAAACGAAATGACGCGCCTTGGTGAGGCGTGAAGGACACGCGCCATTTGCGGTCCAATTGGACGCTGACGCGTGTCTCAGGCGGGCCCCTCCATTTTTGACTCAACCGGGTTGGACAATTTCAACCCACACCCCTCAACTACCCCCATTCAATTACCCTATTACCCCAATTCAACTAACTAACTCCCTCTCAACTACCCATTCAATACCCTTATTGGAAATGGTCTAATTATTTGAAATATGAATTATAAATACTTTTTTCGTGTCACCCGAAAAATGGACACAAATTTGATATTGTACGAAATTTAAGAAAAGTGTATAATGAAATAAGTGTTGTTAGTATAAAAATTAAGATAGTAGAAAGAAAGTAGGGTAAAAAATATTAAATGAATAATTATTTTGAGTAAACAAAGACAATATTTGGAAATGAAAAAATATTTTCCTTTAAGGGTGGAAAGTTATTGAGTCCCGATCGGATTGGATCGGATCGGATGGTTATTTAAATAATCCTTTCCTTTTATAAAAATAAATTCTTTTTGATTTTTCAGAGAACTCCGTGTTGGAACTTATGTGGATTTGTGTGGTAAAAGATGAAAGTTAAAGGTGCTTTTTGAAAAATAGAGTTTTTGGTGAAATTTAGGTGGTGCGCTAAAATGAACATAACTTTTGATTTCGGATGAACCACGGAACGCGCCTTATATCGAATCGAAGCTCTTTTCGAGACGGATAAAAGTCATCGAGCATAGCACCATGACACAGGTTTTATAAACATAAAGCTCGAATCTTGACAGTCAAATGATGTACTGAACTAATTTAATTTTTGTAAATTAATATTAATTTTTTTAATATTATTTTAAATTATTATTTCAAATCTGGATAATGCCAGATTTGACTTTTGAAATAAGAGTTTCAACTGTCATAACTGTTATAAAATTTGTGTTTGATTTTGAAAAATCAAATTTGAAAAGACATGTATTTTCAAACATAATCCTATATAAGCACACATCAGATTGTGTTCCTGTATATACAAGTTTTCATCTTCTCTTTCACTTCTATCCTTCTGAAAGCATACATTACATTCGTCAGTGGAACAAGTTCTTCATAGAACTTGTTTTGAATAGTCAGTATCCTCGAGTCGACTTCCAGATCGTCGCAGTGTTGGGAAGAATTTCTATCTTAGGACAGTGCCATACAGGGGCGGACCCAGGGCCAAAATCAAGGGGGTTCACAAATTATATTAGCCAAAAGCTTCAAAAATTAATTGTTTTCTACATGACTACCTACAACAATTACAACTAACAAAGAACATACTAAATTTTTCCTTTACACGTTTTTATACTATGATAACATTTAATTACATTATCATCGGTAACGCTCCCAAAAACTCTTTTTCAATAACAGACACCAGACAATCATTAAAAAATGATCACCAATTTTATTACGTAAATGATTTTTGATAATGTTCATTGCTGAGAAGCATATTTCCATACTTGTTGTCAAGTACGACAAAATCAAAGCAAACTGCAAAAGCCGATATATCAATGGATATGATAAATATTTTTTTTTTCACTAGCTTTGAACATAAATCTCCAAGCCCCTTCAATCTAATAAATTAGTCATCAGATTGCACATTCATAATATATGTCTCTAGTTGAGACTCAAGGGGGTGGATTGGAGCTGGTAAGGGGGTGCACTTAGTAATTCAATTTTTTAAAACTGCCAATGAAAATTGGGTTGGGGGGTTCACTGTCACTCCCTTAAGCCTTCTTGTGTCCGCCCCTGGTGCCATACATCGCAGGCATCTATTCTAATTGTGACGTTTAGGTTTTATCTTGATTCTGTAACTATAATTTGTTTAAATAATTCATTTCTATCAAATATACATTATTAGTATTTTTTTATATTCTGTTTACATATAGAAAAGTAGATTGGTCATAACACTCCGAAGTTGTCAAGTTGAGCAGGCAGTCAGTTCGATTCATTTATAACTGTTAGTGTAAAACGCATGTGATATCCTGAATGATTTCTCAGATTCCAGATGATATCTCAGATGATTTCTTGTGCTGAAATTTTTATAGTTATACATTTCTTGATTATTAATTTATGTACTAATGTGCTTGAACAGAATAAAAGTGACGAGCTAGGTCCAGCGGGTAAGCCCAATCATCTACCAATTATTGCCACCACGTTCTCAGTGGGCTAGACCCAATTATTACCAGGCCCAAGGCACATCAACATGATCAGTCGACCTAAGCTCATTATCCGACCTACTTGGCCCCGACCTAGCTTGGTCCGACATTACAATCCAAATGCTATTCAGTACGCAGTGCAGCCTCTATCCATCGGCCAGTCGATCGAGACCCAACAGGCGACCTCGACCCATATCATTACGTCGACCTACAGAGTCCTGGCGTACTTACAATTCTTTACGTAACGAGACTCCCTACAAATTAGGAGTTATTTATGGATAAGATCTCTATCACGTATCTATTTCGCAATTTAAGGGATTTCATGCAATCCTACCACAAATACAACTCTCATTAGCAACTATAAATACAAGGCAACATCAACCGTTCCAAGGTAATTGCTTTTTGTTATATTGAATACATCTTATTCGTTATAATATTTAAGCTCTCATACACCATACTTACTCTCATGCCCGAGGGTCTTCGCCGGAGACCATTCCGGCTAGTCGTGGGTTCATTGTTTCAGGTCAAGGAGCCAAGTGATTAGTCTTGCTGATTGGATGGAGATTGATAAGCACGATTCTTGTAGCATCAATTTGGTTCCATTGCCGGGAAACGTGCTCACTTGACCTCGAAATTTCTTACAATCCATAATCATGGTAACTTCTGATGGATACGTTTCTGAAGCCTCAGACGAGCACAATGAGGGAAACACCGGCGCTAATACGGACGCCGGTGCTGGAAACCGTAATATGAACATGCATACTCCTCCTCCACCTCGTTCGTCCACACAGAAGGGCAACTCGGTCTAATAGCATCGCTGATGGAAGAGGATTGTCTGATAATAGGAGGGAGAAAAGGCACATGGCCGACCAAGGAGCACATCCTCCTCCGAAGCGTCCCCAAGCAGGGTGAATGGCCGCAGTGACAGACTGTGTCCCTCAACCAATCCCCGCAGTAAGAAGGAGATGATGCTGGAGCGGGCTAGATTGTTAGCAACTGGAGCAATAGCGATGGAAGAGGAGACTTAGCAAAACGACGGAAGGTCGAAAGTGGCGCCTCCTCCCGTGTTTCTCATAGGTAGCCCGAAGGAAGTGCTAGACAGAGAGGGAGTGCCGTGCAAAATGGCAAGTAGAGGATAAGTACAGCCGTGTTTCGATCCTGCATTCACGTCCCAAGTGACGACCTGAGATCCAGCCTCAACAGAAATAGAGAGCAGGAGGCCGAGTCAGACCTTAGGCGACACTTGGAGGCCAACCGAAGCATGCATAGGTCGCCTGCCAGAACTGAGAGGTCGCAGCCTCACAGAGATAGGAATGGGCGCAGTCGCTAGTCGAGAGGAAAGGCGCAGTCGCTAGTCGTGGAGGAAAGATGCAGGTCGCCGGTTAATTCAGTAAGATCGCCCTCTCATAGGGATTGGAGGGGTAGAGAGATAACTCCCCCTAGGAGTGAGAGGCATAGGGCCAACTCTAGGAGGGATCCCCACCGCGAGGAACGTCAGAAATCCAACGACATCTCCTGTGCACGGACGACAGCCGACGCTAGTGGAATGGTTACAAAGTGGAAGAAAAAGTTTGAACAATGGGAGGCCAACAAGAAAGAGGATGTCGGAAAGGTCGAACGAAATGACTTTGCTCTTTCGACCCTTGTCCAAGGAGTTGCTCGACCGTCGACCTCCTCACGGTTTTAGGTTGCCCACTCTAGAAAAATATTCGGGTGCAACCAATGCCAAGATTCATATACAAAGCATTTGGAAGCCACTATGTGCTTCGCCTCCAACGAGGACGACTACGACGTGCAAGGCACTAACTAGCACCCTCATCTAGGGCAACTCTTACTTGGTTTAACGGCTTGGCACCAGGTTATATTTCGACGTGGCATTATATGAGAAAGAAGTTTCTAGATCACTTCTCGACAGCTGGTGCTCGGAAGATGACTGTCACCGACTTGAATAATTTGGCACAGTGAAACGAAAGCTCACGAGCCATTATCAAGGTTCTAAAAAGCGCCAGGCGGATGCTAGCGGCGGCCGGGCCTAGCGCCTAGTGCGGACTAGCCTGGGACTAATCGGGATTAGTCAGATTAGTCAGACCTAGGCGGGGCTTAGAACTAGGCGTTGAGTAGGGCCTAGCGCCAGTGGGCCTAGCGCCTAAAGGGTCTTTTAGAACAGAGGCTATTATACCAAGATCAAGGAGATGGTCGACCAGATTGAAGAGGACCTTACTGACAGGAAGTAATAAATTGTTTCAGAATGGGATAGCCTTTGCAGACTTAGATTACGAGCCGACAACCCGGTCGTGACTACCCGAAAAGAACCGTTCAAAATCCTACAACGTGGCACCGTCGAAGAGAGAAAGGAAAAGAAGAGTGGAAAAATCCCCAAGACCGATGTCACCGATACCGACAAGAAGGACCTAGCCAAGAATGGGGATAATAACAAAAATGGTAAGAACAGCAACTGTGGCGACCGAGAAATTGCCCGAAGCTTTCACCCTCTCGACGTTAAGTTGTAGCGAGATACCGAATACCGTCGAGCTAGGCCCACTCCGCCCCTACGAATCCGTGAAACAAGTTCGAAGGGATAAAAGCAAGTACCGCGACTATCATAAAGACACGGGCCACACTACGGAAGATTGTATGAGCCCGAAACACATCATTCAAAAGTGGGTCGACAATGGGAGGCTCGACATGTATGTGAAAAGAGATCACCGGGCGTGCGGTGAGTCGAGCCGGGCCATGGACAAAGAAGAGCCAAGATAACCTAGATTGAATTTGGGGTTTAATACTCGGCAAGCCAAAGAACACCGCCCGAAACACAAGATATTCCACCAACAAGGCCCCTCATGTGCCACCTAGAAGCTACATCGAGACGAGATGATCAGCTTCTACCGGACAAGCTAGCGACTAATGCAACGGCTAGAGAGCAAGTTCTCATTATCCCAGGGTTAATTGATGGGTGTACGATGAGCAGACTCTTGATAGACACGGGGGCCTGGAAAGATATTCTGTTTTACAAGACGTTCAAGGAGATGGGACTCTCAAAGGAGCACTCTCACGTTATGACGGGCAGACCGGAAGGCTTCACCAACCACAGTGGTCGACGAAGCGGACAAATCGAGTTGGACGTCGACATAGGCCAACATCCTTATAGGGTAGTCTCCAAGGTAACATTTATTGTTATTGATGTCAATAGTGATTATGCTGCTATTTTGGGTATCCCTGGTCAGGTCGCACTTGGAATGGTGGCCTCAATCCCCCATCAACGAGATAAGTTTCCTACGCTGGCCGGAGTCGATTGTGGTGCAAAGTACAACCTCGAGCATACCTTGATCATGTCCTTCGAATGAGAAAGCAGAGGAACTAGAGATTAAACCGCCGAGGGATGATGAAGATGTCAAAGTATGTCACCACAACTTCTCGACTATCTACGATCACTGCGTGGAAGAGGCGACCTATCACTCATACGAAGAGGTCACGACCGAGTCGAAACGTCCCTCCCAAATTACCATGGTCGATTCAGATGCGCTATGGTCGACCAAGTCTTCATAGGCGAGCTATGCCTCCGGATCGACAATAACTCCTGGGGCCACCACCGGTGAGATCGCACCGAGCTAGATAACATGATCGTTGAAAAAGCTCCACACTCGGGGGCCGAGTGAAAGACAGAGTGGTTCGAGATATCATTATCGAGACCCTACAATTTAGAGATGGTCCTGAGTTAGAAGTCGCGGACGAAGCCGGAAGCATGATAACAAATCCTTCCTATCCCGAGCAAAAAATTCAGATTGGGTAAGCAAATGCTGTCACCCGAGGAAAGAGTAGAGATCAAGTCGAGCCGCTAAAGGAGAGCAATGATGTCTTTGCTTGGCGAGTAGAGGACATGAAAGGGATAAAGGAAGTTAAGTCGATGTTCACAGGTTGGAAGTCAACCCGACTCATGAAGTACAAAGCAAAAACCGAGAAGCTTCGCTCGTGACAAAGAGGAGGCGATAAAACCTGAGGTACAAAAACTTTTGAGCGTAGCTACTCATACCACTCTCGGCTAGCTAATGTGGTCATGGCGAAGTAATCTAACGGCAAGCTGGGGATGTGTGCCGACTTCACAAACCTTAATTTGGCCTCGCCCTAAAGATAGCTACCCCCGCCTGATTGACAAGCTCGTAGACTCTATAGCCGGGCACTCCACTCCGAGTTTCCTCGATGCCTATTCAAAGTTATCATCAGATCAAGATGCACAAGAATGATGTGAGCGAAGACGGCTTTTCAAGCCGCCGGGGTATTAATCGCTACAACATACGATGCCGTCGTCAAGAATGCAATGAGCGACCTATCACTACCGTAAACAGGTGTTTTAGCGACGGAATAATCGCAATGTAATCATTCCGTCGTTAAATAGCGACGAAATTTAAGCTTTAGCGGCGGAATTTTTGGCTGCCAAATTTAGCGACGGAATATAATTCCGCCGCTAAATTCGTCGCTAAAACGAATATTCCTCGAATATTCGTTTAATTACCGCCACTATTTTCGCGGTTGATTTACCGACGGAATATTCCGCCGCTACATCTAAATCAATGACTAATTATTCGCCTATGAAAATATATTATTTTTTTATTTTTTTATTTATCGCAGGAAATTTTCCGTCGGTGAAAATTAAATAATTTTTATTTTTTTTTGAAATGTTACACCGACGGAATATTTCCGCTGCTGATAAATTAAAAAAAAATTAATTTATCGTATTTTGAAATATTCCGACGGTGAATTAAAATATTTTTTATTTTTTTGAAATATTACACCGACGGAATATTTCCGCCGCTGAATAATTAATTTTTTATAATTTATCAGCAGCGGAAATATTCCGTCGGTGAAATTAAATGTTTTTAATTTTTTTTTTAAATTAAACACCGACGGAATATTTTCGCAACTGATAAAATAATTTATTTTAATTTATCAGCGACGGAATATTCCGTCGCTGATAATAAAATGTAATTTTTGATTATTTTTAGAACTAATTAACAAAATAACCAACTGAAAAACATTAAAATATTTAATCGAAACGTTAAAAAATTGCAAAGTAATTTCAAAAACTAATCGAAAACGTTAGAAAACTAATTGGAAACGTTAAACCCCAAACCCTATGCTTTCAATCACTCTTACCCATGTATTCTTGGGCATTCTCATATCCCACCAAGATGAAACCCTAACCCCTAACCCCTAAACCCTAACCCCTAAACCCTAATCCCTAAACCCTAAACCCTAACCCCTAACCCTAAACCCTAACCCCCTAACCCTAACCCCTAACCCTAACCCCTAACCCTAAACCCTAACCCTACCCCTAAACCCTAAACCCTAAACCAAACCCTAACCCTAACCCCTAACCCCTAAACCCTAACCCTAACCCTAAACCCTAAACCCTAAACCCTAACCCTAAACCCCTAAACCCTAATCCCTAAACCCTAAACCCTAATCCCTAAACCCTAACCCCTAAACTCTAACCCCTAAACCCTAAACCCTAACCCCTAAACCCTAACCCCTAAACCCTAACCCTAAACCCTAACCCCTAAACCCTAACCTAACCCTAAACCCTAACCCCTAACCCTAACCCCTAACCCTAACCCTAACCCCTAAACCCTAACCCTAAACCCTAAACCCTAAACCCTAAACCCTATGGTATGTATATATAATGTGTGGTATAGGTAAAATATATAGTGTATAGTATGTGGTATAGGTATGTGTATATACAAGGTATATGTAGGTATGTAGGTATAGTAAGATAGCATAGTGTATAGTGTATGGGTATGTGGTATAGTGATAAGTAGGGTATAGGTATAGGGTATGTGTATAGCAAGGTATAGTATAGGTATGTGGTATAGCAGATGTGTATGTGGTATGTGGCATAGTGGTATGTGGTATAGTGGTATAGTGGTATAGTAGGTATGGGGTATACGGTATGCGTATGGGGGCCATGTATACGGTATTTACATGAGTATAACAGATAGGTACAGATATGGTAAGGGTATATGCAGTGTATAGGTATAGTGTATAGTGGGTATAGTGTATAGTGTATAGCAGATAGGGTATAGATAGGTATATGGTATAGATGTATAGGGTATAGTGTGGTATGGGTATACAGGTATAGGTATAGGGTATAGTACTGTGGCATGTGGCATAGGTATAACATAGTGGTATAGGTACGTGTGGTATATAGTGGTATGTGGTATAGGGTATGTGGTATAGGCATGAGGTATGTGTATAACAGTGTGTATAGGTAAAGTGTATAGTATAGATGTATAGATGTGTATAGGGTATAGGGTATAGTGGTATAGGGTATAGGTACTAGATAATGTATAGAATTATAGTGTATGTGGTATAGTGTATAGGTATGTGGCATATAGGCATAGTGTATAGGGTATAGTGGTATAGTGTGTAGGTATAGGGTATGTGGTATAGTGGTACGGGCATGGGGTATGTGGCATAGTGGTAGGTATGTGGTATGGGGTATAGGGTATAGTGGTATAGGGTATAGATACGGGGTATAGATAAAGATAGTGTATAGTGGTATAAATAGTGTATGGTGTATAATGTATATATAGTGTATAGTGTATATGATATATATAGTATGTATAGGGTATAGTGGTATAGCGTTTAGATATAGTATATATATGGTATAGTGTATAGGGTATAGTGTATAGTGTAGTGTATGGTATAGGGTATGGGTATGTGGTACAGGGTAAATGCCATTTAGAATGTAGGAAAAAATTAAAAAAATAAACGAGGTAGCCGTACACCATTTTCACATTCATCACGACACATAAAACCCTAAATAATGGCACATATAAATAAAAACAATGATATTTATTAAATTAAAATTAATTAATATTTATTTTTTATTTATTTTTTCAAAAATAATATTTATCGACTCATATTTATTTTTTGAGAGTAATTTAAAATAATTTTTATGTTATATATAATAAAAACAATTATATTTATTAATAATAGCGAGCGGAAATTTCCATCTACGAGTTTAAAATCGCGGCATGAAATTTCCGTCTGTGAGCGTGCCACGTCATCGATCCACGTGAACGTATAAGTTAGCTGCCGGATGATCGCCGACGGAATATTCCGCCGCTAAATATTAATTATAGCGTCGGAATTTAAATTCCGCCGCTATAATTAATATTTAGCTAGGCGGGAATATTCCTCCCGTTTCAGGGCCGAACAGGGAAATTATAAATACCGGTTTTAACATTCTCGAAATCAATTACGCCCATATTTCCCTCTCTCTCTTCCCCGCTTTCTCTCTCTTCCCGCTTATCTCTCTCGCGACCTCCAAGGAAGCTCTCACGCTCGTGCCGTCCGTCCACCTTCTCCACCGGCTCTCCGTCTTCTGAGCCAGCCGCCGCCGTCTCCGTCTCGCCGTCCACCTCTCCACCTCTCCACCGTCCGTCTCGAGCTCTCACGCCGTCTCCGTCCGTCTCCGCCTCTCCACCGTGTTTCTCATTCTTGCCTCTAATCAAATCAAGGTAAATGTTTCGATTTCTTTCAAATAAAAAATAGTTCTAATTCGAGGATAGGGTGTTAATTTGGTGTGAATATGGAATTTGCCGGGAATTGAATTTTCCGATTTTGCGTGACCTATTTCGGGCTTCTCTCGTTCAGGGAATTGCCTCGATGCGCGCTTTTTCTAGTTGCTTTATAATTCAGCTATGAAGAGATTTAATATGTAAATTATGAAATTAATTAGTATTTATTATTGAAAATTTTGATTTGATCTCGGTAACTTTATCCGTGTTGATTCACTTTTGGAGTATTTGTTTTTCATTGCCAAAATAAGTGTCTAGCACAGCCGCAAGTGTTGTGGTTAATTCTATTTTTGGTATGTTCTTTGCGGTTACATTTATTTTGGTGCTCCTTGTCGTTACAAGAGATAACATGCTTTCCAATCGCTAAAGCTTATTGTTCTTCAGAGAATTTTCAAGGCCGGGTTAATTCTATTTTTTAACATGCGCTTATCTTAAGACAAAATGTCACTTCTTCTGGGTAATATGGGTTTGATTCTATTTACCGCATAAGTCGAGGGTTAACTCTAGGGACAATGAATCTACCTACATCTTGGGGGAGAATTTCAGCTCAAGAGTTCTTCTATTTGGGTGCTAGAAGGATGAATTATTTTATAATGTTTTTTTGGCAAGATTACGATGATATTGATCGTGAGATTTTAAGTGGCAAAGGACTCGGAACTTTGTGGGTAGTTAGGACTATAGGATACTCGAAATAGTTTTCAGCTTTATAGACACTTGTAATAATCTAGGGATATGTAGGTAGGTTTTAGTTTGAAAGATTTTTGGTTGTTTTGTTTCGTTTTGTTTGTGTTAATATGCAACAATGTGGGAATGTGCCTTTTGCAAGTTAATCGAGTGATTTCTTAGGTGTAAAATGATTGGCACCGAGGCATGTGGATGTAGGTGTTTTTCGTGGATTTTCAGTAATGTTGTGGCACCATTCCACATGTTATGATTAGAATAAATGAAAGTGCAAAAAAAAGCATACTAAATGTCAAAGGAAATGAATAGCAGATAACGCTTTAGGAAAATCAGTGTAGTTAAAAGCACGAGTGAATGACCGCCTAGGGGGTGAATGTCTCAATAATGTAACATATTCAACTCGCACACACTACCTTAGCTGGTTCTAGATCCCACTCAAGGGCGATTGACGAAATTGCGGACTAAAGGTGATGTATATCGCCTATGTTCAGCGCCGATATCAACTCCCGGCACCCTAGATGCACCTTAGGGTATCAAAGTGGTCGGTGGTTAACATCTTAAAATATAAATAAGATGAGAGCCTTTCTCACCCACAGCCTATCAAAACTGGCCCATCTATCTGATCAAGAAGGATAGAGCAAATAAGTTCTCCACTGCTCGGGAGCAAAGGATTTTCTGTTTAATAAGAGTTTTTCCAGCTTTCACCGTCCTCTTCTCTCTAAGGATCTCAAACATCACAATCATGTTTATGAGCAAGAATGAAAGTGAGTTTTCACCTGGTGTTATACGCACAAGCAAGTAAAAACAAGGCAATAAAGATAACACCGCTGAAGAGAAAATGTATCCTCCAATTTTTTTAATCTCCACCTTTCCATTTACTCAAGATCCCGATTGCGTAATCTTCC